>JBBBDQ010002649.1:0-515000 GCA_037127315.1 Ascarosepion bandense | reverse complement strand
ATTATTTCATATATAACACAAAGAGAAAAACTAACAAAATCCTAAAAATAGAAAAAAATAACACAAATAACTTGAAAGAACTAAACACATAATACTAAGTATCGACTCAGTAACGGCTACAATTGAAGTGGATATAACTTAACTTAATATAAAAACATGTCAGAACTTCAAATAAATTATAACCAGATAATGATAGTAAGACTTATGAAGAAAATGACAAAATAAAGTACAAAAATATTACATAGGTGAGACATTTAAAGGATTTAAAATAAAAGATTATATGAATGTAAGAGAAATATTTAATCCACCCAGCGAATTGGGTGCTCATCACAATTGATCTGATCATAATTTTAATTAATGATTCAGCTTCAATTAAAAGAGAAATAATTTTTTGTGGTAAAAATGAATTGAAAACGCAGGGATTTCGGAATCTTCTATGAATCTAATCCCCCACCACCACTGGGGAACCGAGTCTGAATTTCAGTTGAAATCCTAGCATTCATTTACACACAAATAACCTTGGGAAAGGTATTAATCCGTCTCTTCCCTACAGTTATGGATTAAATAGTAGGACAGATTGGTTTCTATAGTCTTGGCTGGCAACCAGTTTACTGCAGAAAGTAATGGCAGCCTAATGCAGAATAATCTTCTTTCAAGTCAGTCATGTCTCTTTCGAGACATGATCGCCCAAGCGTGTATCATGTATAGCATTTGACTGACTGATATATACATAGACATGAATATTTGCACGTGAACACGTAAACAGACAGTCTGGCTCCTAAAAACACGCATATAGACAAACATATACCGAAAAGTTTTCGACGCATTTCCCAAATCTGTCTAAAACATTGGTTCTCTAACGAGTTCCATGTAACATCAATGGGTGTCTGAAAAAAAAAATATATATATATATAAAGCAAATTAAGCGTCTGTATTGTAAGGAGATGGTTAATTTTTTTGGTTCGTCTTTGTCTTACTTAACCAAACTCCCTACAGCTTACAAGTTTTATGCAGAGTTATAATCATAAGATTTATCATCAGAAGGTTTTCATCATCAGAAGGTTGGTTGTTAGTTGGAATGTGTAGATTAGTGTAGAAGAGTGTAATAATAGAATATACATTTTGTATATTAAAATTAGTAATTTATTAAAAGGAAAGAATAACAAGAATTTGTAGAAATTAATGTTCAATGAGAAAGTTAAGGTATCAAGAGTTCGTTCAAAATGTTCGTAGTAGTAATTGTTGTAAAAGAGATAAGAAAAAAGAGAAAAAGGTGCGACCTGACCTTATCTCAGGGTCGATTTGAAGTTGGTTACATTTTAGTTCTTTCGTCTCTCGGCTCCCCTCTGTCTCTCTTGACTGAAGCCGAATTCATTTATATAGTCTTTTCGAATTTAGCACTGGATCGCTAAATCCTCAAGTCTTGTAAGTCACTCCCATTGGTCAAAAATCATTTTAACACTTACTTGCGAAAAGCACATGGTAAATCTTTTTTTTATTTGGGAAAAACCAGGATTTCACACATCATTTTGAATTTTTGTAAGAGTGAAGAAGAAGGTTGATTTTAATTAATTTTTTATCCGCTACTCGACCACAGTAACATTGTATTGGTCCAGAGAACAATTTCACTTCGGAACGGTTGTTACAACTGAGAATTGAATTATTTAGAATAGTAAAAATAGAAAAACACCTCTAAAACTAGCAGAAAACGGGATCAAGCGATGTAAGTTAGCATCTCTTTTACTTTAGCGAATGTTTTAATTGTAAAGTTGAATACAAGCTGAGAAGGAAAGATTATGTATATGAAAAAAAATTATATAAAGATTACAATTTATTATATAAATTAATTTAATACATTAATAATAAATAATAATATTAATTTCAAATATTAATGAAATGATATATTAATATGAACTAATTAATATAAACCTTTTTAAAAGATTTTAGTAATAAAATTAATATAAAATATAAATTATGTAAGAATTATAAAAGAAGGATTAACAGTATGAACTTCTTCAGCAGCACGTGCAATTTCCGGCAAAACTATCCACTCTGAAGACCTTTGCATAAAATATCCTTTCATGGTCATGGGGGTATATATATATATATATATATATATATATATATATATATATATATATAAGGAGTGATAGAGAGAGAGAGAAAATGTGGAGAAATTAGTCAGCTGAGCAGTGTTATTTCAACCATGCTGACTGTGAAAGTTTAGTGAAGACATTATTGTGATGTCTTCACTCTTCACAGTTTTTTAAAGTATTAAGAAACAGAATGATTTCGTTAGAAACAAAGAGAAAACTGGATTGCTATGTGTTGTCAGTTCTTCAATATGGCAGTGTATGCTGGACAATCTCATCAAAGATTAAGGAAAAACTTTAACTGAAATGTAGTTCTACAGAAGGATGCTGCAAATATCATGGATCGAGCATGTGAGCAATGATGTGATCTTAGAAATGATAGAAACAAAAACAAAATTAATACTGAGCATCAGGAAGAGACAGCTGAGTTTCCTGGGACATGCAATGAGAAAAGAGGACTGGGAGAACCTGATACTAACAGGCCAGATAGAAGGGAAAAGAGACAGGGGAAAGCAACGGATAACATATTTGAAGGACCTAAGGTGGATGATGGAACGAGGGCTGCATAGTGTAACAGGAGAAAGCGTGCTAAGAGCCACCAGGGATAGGGAGACGTGGAAAGCCATGATCGCCTACGTCCTGAAGGGACAGGGAATATAGAAGAAGAAGATCTTGGTATCGAGCACTTTCTGAAAAAAAAACATCTCCTTTCCTAAAACGTTTTTGTTTCAGTAAACTACTGAAAAAACCCAGCAATTTTAGCATTAAGTATCATTACAATTAACATCGTATATATATATATATATATATATATATATATGTGTGTGTGTGTGTGTGTGTGTGTGTGTGTGTGTGTGTGTGTGTGTGCGGATTACCTATTATTAACGGCTAATCTCAAGTCTACTGATTTGCCTCTCAACGTCCGTCCCCTGGCTCGCTAATCATCACTCATGATCAGGGTTTAATCGACCAAATCAATATCGATCATTATTTCTCCTCATTTGTCCGTTTTTATTTCTTATTATTAGAACGCAGTAATCGAAATCGATTTCGTACCGACGCAAGGGACAGCGACACTAGCATTTAACAAAACAAAAGTCTACGACGTAGAGATTCCAGACAATGGCAACAATTAACTTTTAGGAAAAAGCTTGCGAAAAGAATATGTCGTTAGGTATAATAGCCGTAGGCGCCTGATCCTTTGTGTATGTCCATATATGGTCAATGTCCATATATATGCAGAGATTTGGTTCAGAAGGGAAAACTTTATCTTTACTTCATAACACAACTTACGGTTGCATTATTCTTCAACATAATGGGAAAAATTATTCATTCTTCAATTTTTATTTTATAGAAATATTTGACTGCATTCACTCTTGACAAATTTGTCTGTGTCTGGCACAAGGCTTAAATAGAAGGTGAGCTATAGAGTTCAAGCACATCACACAAAAATCTAATCTTCTCCACTAACTTTATAACCATCGCTCTTTCATGCATATATATATACATTGAAACTATTCTTTTATATATATATATATATATATATATATATATATATATATTGCCCTACGTCGATCGCACGACTCAATATTAGCTAATCTTTAGTTAACCTGAATCAACGTATTTGATTAGATATTTATTTTTATGTCAACACGCAACCATCAATTCATTTCTCTTGTTTAATAAGATAGGGTTATTGTTTTAAAATAAGTTCTCAGCAACACATAAATTACATCTATTTTTAGTCTAAAGTCATTCGATGATGGTAAGAATGAAATTTCCAAAGTTTTTCAGTAGAACCAATATAAAACTCAATATCGTTACCGGAATGTAGCTCGATATACATTGTGTTCATTAATACAGTGACTGTTTATGGGCATAACATATATTTTCGGTAGTTGTATTTATTTTTAAAACAACGTTGTCTTTGTTGGAAATATATTTATTTAATATAATTGTTTAGGATCCAATTGCTGAGCGTCAGATCCCTGGAAAAATTGCCAACAAGCTAAAAATCCAGTGGCCCACAGGCAATCAGACAGTTACTTTTCGAATCTCGATTGGGAACCCTCATTAATATTTATCAACTATCTAAAGGGTTCCATTAGCCAGCGGATCAGATCTTTCTGCAGAGTTGTACAAGAAGCGGTTAGGAAAGAAGAGAAGCGACATAAACGAAAAATAGACGACAAATTCAGAAGGGTAAACTAAGAGCAAAGCAGAGAGTTTTGAAACGCTGGCACAAAGATGCTCCAATTAATGAGAAGGCAGGCTTTAAGGACCTACAATTCATAAGAGGGCAAGCCTTAAGGACCTGCAATTCATGAGAAGGCAGGCCTTAAGGATCTGCAATTCATGAGAAGACAGGCCTTAAGAACCTGCAATTCATGAGAGGGCAGGCCTTAAGGACCTGCAATTCATGAGAGGGGAGGCTTTAAAGATCTACAATTCATGAGAGAGCATGTCTTAAGAACCTGCAATTCATGAGCGGGCAGGCCTTAAGGATATTAAAGAAGGGATCTTAGTGATCTCTAAAGCTGATAAACAAAATAAAAAAAAACATCAGAAGAAAAAGCGACAGTCTCGGAAATCATTTTACAATAATTCTTATACTTTTGCTAAAAAGCTGCTCATCGAGACTAAGAGCGGCCAACTCGATATACCACAGAAGAAATTCAAGAACCATCTGGGGGTGACATATTCTTATGCTTGGAAAGTTGTTCTAATCATTACTATGAATGACTTTCCTAGGTTCTCAGTGGTCAGGTTTAATGACAGCGGAATGAAGCTGAGACTAATCCGGGAATTAGTCCTCAAATCCCGTGCCATGAGTGCCTCTGAAATAAATGGAATATCCTACAAATTATATAAGAATTATTCAAATGTCCTCAAGTAGCTCACGATCCTTCTTCAGCGGGCAAAGAAAGCAAATTATGGTAACACAAGAATGGCGCCTGGTAGATGGCGTTTGCATACCTAAGGAAAAATACAAAAGCCATTGCAAATTTCTGCCCCATCTTCCTCTTGAATGGAGAGGCAAAATGTTTTTGTGGATCTTTGAACCTCATATGGCAAGCTTTCAGTTAGATAACCATAATATAAACACTGCTCTTCAAAAGGATAGGATATCTGGCTTTCTCGGCTGTTTGGAGCATTCACGCATAATCTGGAACTCCAGCTTATCAGTCAAACAAAATAAAACTGAGCTTCATATAATTTGGCTTGTTCTCGTGAATGTCCCTCGAATTTGGTTGGGGAAATGATAATAAAATATTTCAAAGCAGCACTTATGCAGTTCACCGTGGCAAAGGTTTGAGGTCGGCACCATTATGTGTTGTGTGATTTCACCACTTCTTTTTATTTCTTACAGTGAAACTTATGATACGGAGTTCAGCGACGTAAATTATATTTAAAGAACAAATGGTCCTTCGCCTTTCCAGGATGCTCATGGATGACATCACCATTTTGTCCTCATCTAAGGTCGGTGCCGATGAACTGCTACAGCGCTGCCATAAACTCTTCACGTGGGCGAGAATGAAGGCTAAATCCAAGAAAAGCCTGAGCTAATCATTACTCAGAGGTTCTCTGAGGGATATTCACTTCTGTATTTGGAATAAAATGATCCCGACAGTCAAAGAAATCTAGAAATTCTACTGACTGAGCGGCACCGAAGTAAAGAGATACAGAAAGTGGCACTAGATAGACTTGAATCTATTGACAGTACCCACCTCTCCGGCTAAGAGAGGCTTGGTGCTACCAACATGGTTTGCTTCCCCGGATTCTGTGGCCGTTGCAGGTATATGATATTACTCTGTCTTGCATTCAGTAAACGCAACAATACCTACGCAAGTTACCTCCAAGTGAGACTCTATACCAAAGCCGGAAACCTGAAACTTCTCACCTTCTCATTAAAGGAGAAGAGAAAGGTCGAGAAGATACGCTTTCACATGATGATGGGGTAATTAGCAGATGAGTTACCTCGCAGCTTACAGGCAGATATTAAAACTAGCAATAAATGGTCGGCAGTAGAAGTCAAACAAGAAGTAGAATCCAGCCTGCAAACAAAGAAGATTATTGAGGGTAACCCAAACCAATGAAGCTGACCTGGGCAGTTTTTCTCCAAATACGGTCCAAAGGGAAAACGAGAATGGTGATTGATTAAATCAAGAATTTCGAGAAAAAGCAGCGAACAGATATTGCAGTTTCTCAGTCCAAACAAGGTGTTTGGACTACATGGATTGATATTGATCCGATGAAATACTCTAATTGCAATGGAGGTATTGAAAATGTCATTACTTGTGCAATCTACTTTTGATCTCTTACCAAATGCGAGCAACCTCAACTTGTTGGGATACATTGACACGTGTGCGTATTGTGTGAAAGTGATCGAGGCACTGTACGTCATGTGCTCTATGCATGCCCACAATTAATGAAGATGTACACATGACGTCATAACAAAGTGCTGGAAATTGTCATGGACTTAGTCAGTACACAATGTGAAGCAGCCAACAAACAGCCTGTAATAGCCAAAGATCCGTTTTCACAAGGAAAATGTACAGAAGACCCAAATTACTCTCAATTTCCGGTACACAGAGACGCCCTGAAATTGTAATGTGATTTTATTAAAAGAGAGGTGTCTCCCTAGTAAAATTAACTATTCCATAGAAGGAGAATAGGGATGAGGTGCACGAACGAAAGACAAAATGCTTCGAATCGCTGCGATCCGACTGCGTGGAAAAGAGGTGGACATGTTATGAGTTACGTATTGAGGTCGAGTGCCGTGGATTCCTTGGACAGTCAATCGTTTGCTTCCTTTATAAGGTAGGCATCACTGGCCGTAGCCTGAAGCGTGCTTCACATCATCTTCAGACAACAGTACAATAGGTATTAAGTTACATCTGGTCAAGATCCAAAATAAGCAAAGTTAATTACAACCATGCTCGCAATACAATAACACTTCCGCTTGCAACATACCTGTTTACCTTCCATTCTACATTATTGATAACGGTCGCTACGAGCGAGTTGTTTATTGGTTAAGGATAAAAAGCAAACTCATTTAGCACAACTTTCAAAATTTGAGTTGCAGTTGCAAAAAGAAATTGCAAGAGACGGACACTCCTACACAGCAATACCCTATCCGGTGGCAAAAGCTTCTGGTAGCACCAGGGGTGACAGTACCGCCTTAGCCACCGAAACTGTGTTACCTTCCCGGGTTGGTGGCTGACGAGGGCAGGGTATCGTACGTTATTTCACACGTTTTATGAAGAACATTATACAGGGCGTTAATTGTCTCCTTTTTATAATTTCAATTTCGCGCATACGTGTTGTTCATTTTTAATTTTGTCAACTGCATAGAATAGTAGGGTTAATTGAGGACCGTCTGTGAGAAAAAAATACCATGACTCAACTGACTTCACCAGAAATTTGGAAACAGAATGCTTTACTGTTTGGCATTTGCAGCGAAAGCTCCAATACGAACATTTCAGTGTTTTCGGGTAATCCATCTGAGAGCTGTGTAGGAGATTCGGGAAGAGTTGGATTAGTCTAGAGGGTGTTTGGAGTGATCACCAGTGATAGCGATGTTATGCCTCCATTCATCTTCCCACGGAGTTTCAGACTCAACACAGTGGCCTATATCAAGTGCTTTAAGGAGGTAGTGCCACACAAGCAAAAGAATCAAATCATAGCTGTCACACAATTTCTGTGACTACCTCACGCCATACATCTGGCCTCCTAACTTCCTAGACTGAAACCCCCTTGATCATTATGAAAGAGAGGTTCAACCAAAGACACCTTTAAAACCAGGTGGTTCAATCACAAGTCTACATTAAAAATAGAAGATTTAAAAAACTATGCAAAATTGGCTAGCTACGTGTGGAAATTGAAATCAAAATATAGAAGAGACCCAGTCATAACGTGGAGTATAGTGAAAATAGACAAGCTTTACAACGGTGGAAAAATATGTCAACTGTGCCAGGAAGAAAAGTTAGAGATTATGCTTTTCCCAAACAAAAATGAACATTTGAATGAAAGAACAGAAATTATGACTAAGTGTAAGCATACTAAAAAAATACCTATTAGGTACATACAACCATGGATGAAAACGTTATAATTTCTTGTAATTTTAAAAATTGCGCGTTTAAAAATTCCCTGCCACGTGAGCGTTCAAAAAAAAAAACCATGGTTACGTGAGCGTTCTTAAAAAAACGGTTACCTGTAAAATCAGTTATTGCAAATCGCCTGAAGATACCACTCATGGTTGAAACCTAGGTCGCGTAATAACTCGTTTACAAATAAAAAATATTCAAAAGTTGTGCAATATAATTGTATTGAACACTTTTTAATACAAATGCGCACTAGTCTAATTTTATTATGACCAAAAAGTAATTAAACAATCACTATATATATATATATATATATATATATATAAATATATATATATATGTTTAGGTCTTGAAGGCTATCACAATGCGTTTAGTAAAATAAAGGAAGGTAAAGAAGTTGTGGGTATTACCAATTTATTATACATTAATATTTCTAGATCAAAATCTCATCTTCAGGATGTTAGGAGAGCTTGTGTTCGAGTTCCGTGCTTTTCAACGAATGATCATTATTGGCTGTTGCTACTGTCATTAATTTTAGTGTGTGTGTGTGTGTGTGTGTGTGTGTGTGTGTGTGTGTGTGTGGTATATATATGTGTGATTGATAGTTTGGGCCTTTTTACGGTCTGATGATATCAGTCCGCTTTAATATGTGGTTTATCTAAGTATGCATTGACCTGACCGATAATTTGACTTTTGCCAAAGTGGTAGATGGCTTTGTTTATAACCTCGTGTTATATCTATCTGATTTAATTGGCATGTTTATTGCTACATTTTTGTCATCCTGTGTTCGTTCTCGTGTGTTCTCGTGTGTGTGTGCGTCTGTGTGTGCGTGAGTGTGTCATGTGTGTATATTTATGTGCATATACTTCTTCTATTTTATTTATTTATTTATTTATTTTATTTTATTTATTTATTTACTTTTAATTGTTTTTCTCTTTGTGATCATTTTATATGTATATACCTACATACCTTTTATTGGTATTGATATCATGTGTCCGAGTGTGTGTGCGTATATAGATACATGTGTGCGTGTATGTTTTCCGGTGTATAGTGTGTTGTGGTATATATGTATATGTGTGTGATGTGTGTTCATGTGTTCAGTGTATAGTATGTTGGAGTGTATGTGTAAATATATATATACGTGTGTTTGTATGTGTTCCTGTATAATGTATGTTTGGGTATGGGTTAAGTATGTGTGTGTGTGTACGTATGTTTATACGTATGCTTATTTGCATGTGTTAAAGTGTGATAGCGTGTATGTGTGTATATGCTTTACTGCTGTGGCTGGTGTGTGTCAGGTGCATGATAGCGTTAATTATTCTGTTATGTAATCTAGGTTGAGCTCCTATCTATTGTTGATCTGTAAGCTATTATTAAGGACTCTTTTATGCGTAAGTTTCCTTGTTCCTGCTCTCTAGCTTCATTATTGACAATTATGTTTTTGTCTGTGTTTTTGCATTTTTTTTAGGTGTTTGTGGAAAGATGACGCTTGTGTTTGTCGGTGTTCTTTGATTCTGATGTGTAACGGTCTGGTGGTGCTGCCAACATAAAATTCTTCACGACATATACCTGGTGAAATATACCGGTGTCAGGGATAGGGCAATTGGCCAGTGTACATGTGGTGTCGTTTCTGGTATGTTGTTTGTTGTGGTTGTAATTGAGGTGTCTGCGAAGAGTGAGGCCGTAGTGGGCCAGCTATATGCCAGGCTTCTCTGCAGATAGCTCTACGTATTTTTGTGGTGATGTTTTCACTGAAGTGCGGTAATCTCAGAAAGCCTTTAAACGTGGCAATATATATATATTGTCACGTTTAAAGTGCTGCCACTTATCAGAATAAGAGACATTCTATTTAAGAATATTTTTAATTTGTTGACTTCAGCAGTTATGGACTAAAAATTTGAGAAAAATGTTTTATGATCAGAAGATTGAATCAAAACTTCTGTCTTCCCTGAAAACAGAGAGAGTTTGCTGTGCTCTCAATTTCGGTGCTATTGTCAGGAATTCGAGTAGAGGGAAAATCACCAAACCACTAATTAAGTGTCAACAAAAAGGCAAAGACTGCAAAAAATTTTAATAAAGTTTCAAAATATACAGAATATATTGTTGAGTAGTTGCAGGCCAGTAGAATAAATATGCTAACCAGTGTTCATCACTGAAAGTTTCTGTAATAGACATGCGTATATACTCTCCCTATTGATAGACAGAATTACAAATTTTTTGCCGTATTATCACAAGCCAATGTCCGTTTACTTTAATAAATTTCTCATTTTCTTTTAAAGTCGTTATCCTGAAGTAGCCAGAGCTCTATTTTTTCATTATTTTTTTTTTGATAAAGTGAATATAGAAATTGCTCAAATTATATTTTTATTTATTCTATTAGCTATTTTAAAGGACTTTTGTTTTATTATTATAAATGGTGTGTAAATTGCCAAAATGTGGACGTCTTTTTAGTTCCCGAATAGATATACATATATCTATATAATCACATGTCCTTCTCTTTCACTCTGTCTCTATATGTATACATATCTCTATGTGCACTAAGCTTGATCCAGGTATGAATTGGGATATAAGCAGAAAGAAGACTGTACTGCGTCAATTTTCAAATCAAGCCTGCGAGTCTTAAAAGTCAACATATGAAACTTGATTATAACAAGTCGTGAACACCGATGGCTGGAATACCTTTTACTCAACATATTCCTCCACCATCGGCATTTCTCATCGAGTAATACAGAGGGTGAGTGATCAAACGGTAAACAGAACGGAATAAGCGAATAGGCCATGGTAGTTATCATTTGTTTTATAGGAATACCCTTTGAAAAGTCACGCACACATTCATCCCACACGCAATGTGTAAATAGCAGGGAAGACGAAACCTATAGTACCCTACCCCCAGCTATGGGTAAACATAAGGCGTCATTGGTCACAGCTGGTAACGAGCCTAGTATTGATTTATTAACGTAGAGTGGTTCTACTTCTTCCAGAAGGAAAGGTTTTCATTGGTTTGTTTTTAACGGCTTGCCAATCTATTGCAGATAATTTAAAGTCAGAAAATATATATAAATTTTCAAAATTTGGGGGTGATAATGATTTTTTCTGATACAAGTCTTACTAATTACCCCATACTTGGGGGAAAAAGAAGTGACTTCATCCCATTCTAAAAGGGATTTTCGTGTAGGTGAATACAACAATCCTGACTGGAAATAAAACTCAGCTCTCAGATTTCCGATTCTAAGCTGTTATCCATTATATAATTCGCACATCTAAGCAGTCACCCATCTCGAAGGTGACATAGTTTGTTTGCACCGTTCATAGATATTATGTATCTTACTTTGCTCGGGGTAGTGTTGATTCCTATACGATGTTAATCTCTCAACTCAGTTTCTCGAAAACAACTTTTATTATTTGTTGATTCATTAATATCTTATTTATATTTTTCCGGATTGTATTTTTGTTAATTCATCGTGTAAAATGCTCATCAGGTTGTGACATAATGGCTGTTTTTATTATTTGTTATTTTGAGTTTGAACGTGTGAATGTGTTTTTCTTATCGTTACTTGGCACATAGATTAACGGTGTTATCCGATATTATTCTTTCATCTCTCCTATTTAAATAATTACCTTTTGGTGAGGCTTCGATATCTCGATTCATTTAATATGATAAAATGATTTGTGAGCGTATCTTGAACATGTCTCTCCATTGTAAATGCATTAAAAGAAAACAGTACGCAAATAATTAATACTTTGCAATATGCCATATTTTAAAGAAAAAAATTAAATTCTCTAAACAAACTTGTACAAGTCAATCTTTGATTAAAAAGTGAGAATTTTTCAAATCTATTTTTCGCTAATTTAATTATTATTTCAGTTAATCATTTTTAATTACCTCTAGATGTAATGCACCTCCACATGTAATTGAATTCTTTTTTATCCCATCCCCTTTCAGAATGTAGACAATTATAGCTCTCCATAACTTCCTATCCTTTCCGCTCGGAAGGTCACTCGCTGTTTCTCTCTATTCCTCTTGATATGTTTGGACGATCATGTCTCGAAAAGCTTTCCCATAGTAGATTGCCATCACTTTCTGAGGAAGATTGTTTGCTAGCAAAAACTATAAAACCCAATCTGTCCTGTTTATTAACTCATAGTTGGAGAGAGAAAAGACGGATTAATACCTTTCCCAAGGGCAATTGCGCGTAAGTAAATTTAATGAATTCAACTGGAATTCGAACTGGGCTCTCCGATATCCACGCCACCACAACGCACATCCAGCCTTCAGTAGGAAATTTTAACTGTCGAATATAAATAAAAAGGACAATTATTTTTATAAGTGTCCTTTTCATTTATATTTTCTTTAAAATGTGATCCTGTTCCGTCTATGGTATTCGAGTAATGCTATTGTGTAACAAAAACTCTATGACTTCAAATCATTTTTGTCTATCACTTACTGCTATATAGGAGGATCAGCATGTTTCAAAAATAGACTTCTCTATGAATCAGAATTATTGTATATTTTCTAGCTATATTAATACTCACTGAAATCTTTCGATGTTGATAGCACTTTAGAAATATTTATGGAGTGATTATAGTTCTGTTCTCTATTTATAATGTATTACAATTAAGAACTGATAGTTGTTCATTTCTGGGACTGATTTCAAAAGAAGGAAAAAGTAACCCTCCCTTAAAATGCTTAAATCTGTCTTTAGTCAGATATTGTTTCATTTTCTTTTGAGTTCTTCGGGTACCTTTAGCGACTATGAAGTCCGGTTTAAATGACGATGCATAATTTCCAGAATATTAAAAGTGAAGCATCTTAGAGAAAGGCATAAAAGTGCGCAAAAGAACACCCGAAATTATGCTTGGCGTTGATTTTTGACGATTCCTGTACAATGATTAGAAAAAGTTTTACGTACGTCAAAAGTTCAGACCTTGATCTATAAGTTACCCGATTTTGATTGAATTCGCATGAAGCGTTTCAGAGGAAAAGAGTTCGTAAATTCTAAGCATTTCGGTGATTTCCGTCGTATCCTGTAAATCGATTCGAAAAAGTTTTGCGTACATCAAAGGTTCGTGTCATGATCCAATTTTGGTTGATATGGGACCAACGTTTTTGGAGGAGTAGGGTTCGTTAGAATGGAGACGCACAAACACAGAGATATATCCATTAATATGTATATATATATATATATATATATATATATTATAAAATGTGTGAATTGTCATCGAAATCACGCAAAAATAAAAATAAACATCTCAATTCATCATGGGTATTTACCAAAATTGCACAAAATATCTTGAAAAACTAAAGAGTAAATTTATTCAGTAAAATTGTAATTGGCATAAACCACGGCCCCCCAGACGACTTCGGAATTTCCTGCAACTCTTCTAAACGGCCCCCTTGTTTAGGTTGTTGAATGCTGTCATAATCCTTTCCTATAGTTCATCTTTGGCGCTACAACGAATATTGTTGGTCTCTCGTCAACTGTGCAACAAATAAAATTATCAGAGAAGTTGCAGTCTTAGCAGTTAGATGACCAGGTGTAAGGGCTGATGTAGCTGAAGAAATAGTGTGGTAGACATTGGTTCTTCTGCTTATGTTCCATAGTACAGGGTCCTGTTGCCAGACATAGGACCTTCCAGCAGCCACTATGCACTAAATTAAAAATCATAAAGTGTCGATAATTTATACATGCCATCCTGTATAGTGTCCTTTTAGATGTGGAAACGCATTGTAGATAAATAAATAAATTGTACATAAAGTTTGTAATTTCTCATTTGAATGTTTAATTGCTTATTGTTCTGATATATACATATATATATATATATGTGTGTGTGTGTGTGTGTGTGTGTGTGTGTGTGTGTGTGTGTGTGTGTGTGTGTGTGTGTGTGTGAATTAGGAATACTGAATAATTATCGGCTCAACCCACTTCTATATATAGTGCTGATTTGTGATAAACCCAAGGTCGTCTTTCAGTGGTTTTACTGATAAAATTTATTTTAGCAAGCGGGTTTTTTGTCGTAATGTGCTCGATATCAGAGCAAAAATAGAGCTTTGATAAGCACAATAATCTGTCACTTTAACTGAGCATGTTCATATATATATATATATATATATATATATATATATATATATATAGTAGCGGCCACAATATAATGAACTTTTAATAAAGTGGCCAGCCCAGAGCCCTGACCTGTTTTTTAACAATGTAAATTAAAAGTGTATGTAAATTATTATTATCGTTCCTTAACTTTTGCCCAGTAGCTTATTTCCTTTGTTCCATTTAATCTTTATTTAAAAAAAACTATTATTTAAATTTTTGTAACTTTGTATAATATTTATGCATTACACCCTAATCTTTATTCGGTAAAAATTTCATTGCTAACCATGTATTACTTTTTAAAAAATACACATATTTATGTCTTTGTTGTTTCCGTTCCTTATATTATGGCCGCTACTATATATATATATATATATATATATATATATGAACGTGTGTGTGTGTGTGTGTGTGTGTGTGTGTGTGTGTATGTGATGCTTCGTGTCACATTGAAAGTATTAAGCTTAAATCAAACACCAAAGACAAATCTCAAGCCATGATAGTTATCAAGTAAAATGTTCACACGCAGAAATTAAATAATGTTCATGCACCCACATATTATCAGAAGATTTTAATCAACAGAATTGGTTGGCTTTATTTTTTTCCTAACGGAAGTGAACAGCAAGCATGCACTTCCGCCGGTAGTGCTTCTCGCGTGCATATTCAACTCATTAATATGTTTCTCTCTGTCTTTTTATATTTTTGATATTTTTCCTTCACTCTCTTCATATCCCTGCCTCTGCAAAAATTTAACATGTGAAGATTTAATGTGGATTACAGTTCGAACATAAATAACTGTGATGATATTTTGACGTGTATATATACGTTAGTAGGAAACACTTTGTGAATGGGTGTGTGCATGTGTGCGCTTATTATGTATGTGTCACTGTAAGTGTGGGTATGTTTGTTAATTAAACTAACGCCTTATTGCCATCTCTCTTTCAAAAATTATCTTCCCTGCTGTTTGCACACACATTACTGCTCATAAAGAGTTGCTGCAGAAGTACATATTAAATGCAGTTTGTATCTGCTCTTCATGCTACTTGAATCTTTGGGTAGCATGTCGAATAGACAGTCAGATAGAAAATGATTTAAATATATAGATAGATAACGATCACACTGAGATAGATAGATAGATAGATAGATAGATAGATAGATAGATAGAGAGATAGATAGATAGATAGATAGATAGATAGATAGATAGATAGATCAGAACAGACTGAGATAGATAGCCAGCCTAATGTAACAATCTCAATAGGTCAATATGGTAATGTAATGATTTCTCATTTAAAGTATTATGTACGAGTGTGTACGTATATGCCTGGGCATATGTTTATGATTGTGTATGTGTATGTCTGGTTTATCTATAAGACTTGGAAGTAACTCTCAATAATCATTTATTCATAGATCAGTGATCTTCAGCCTCACATACCATCCACTGCATGAAACCTTCTTATTTTCCAATAGATTCTCATACTTATCTGTCTGCAATTTCGAAGCTAAATTATTTGCACAATTCCCAGTGAATATCTGTCCTCTCGTATCATGTCTATTTTAATATGCATTTTGGTTCACAAAATATTTTATTATGTTTCTATTTATTTCATGTACCGCATGTTCTCACCGACGGATGCCCGACGACCGCTTACGCTGATTTCCTGCACATTCCTCAGTGTCACTGCAGACATCAATACTAAAATCTATCATCCCCCAAAAGTTCCAATTGCTCCAAGCTCGCGCCTTGTCATTTTCTTTCTATTCTTGAAGATGTACAGATAGTGTAAAGAATAAAGAATAGAATGAGAAATCGGAGTGCAAAGTTCGAATTCCAGTTTAGCTTCATTTCGTATGAACCCATCTTCCAATCTTGAATATCTTCGCTTTTAAGAAAGAGACAAAAAATGAACAATAAATGATTGTTATTGCTTTATTACTTGAAACCAAATCATGGTTCACATCGTTTCTATCTATTAATTAGTTAAGTTCCTTTGACACCTATCACGGCTTATAGTTGCTTTTTACAATTGTCCCTGCGACTATTGCATTAATTTTCAGTTCTCGCCAAAAATGATCAACTGGATTTATATCATGCGATTGAAAAAAGCCATTCTATGATCTTAACATGCTTCTCTTAAATCATTTCGAGGTAATTTTCAAAGTTTCACTAGTCATTTCGGAAAATGACAACTAAATTCAAACTGCAATCGATTTTATGAAAGAATCGATTTGTCTACCAAAAGTCTTCACTTTAAGGTTGCTTGCCTTTAAGGTTGTTTGTCTTTAAGGTTGCTTCGTCTGACTAAATTACTGGATTTCTTCTTTAAATACTTACTGGATTTTATCTTTAAATAATGCTAAAAGAGCTTTCTGTAGGTTTTCCTCAGTAAGGACTTTTTCAATGTGACCATCAAATAAATGCTTGTACGTTCAAGGTTCCCTATATTGTCGAGTTGGGTATTTCTGTTCTGTTATTGTTAAAATGTCTTTGGATAGCATTGACACAGCCCGAATTTTTTTCTATTTATGAACGATAAATCAGACAGTGGAGAGTGGTATGTTAAACAGCTTAGAAATATCTCATAGCCATCTTCAGGTTGATATGACTCAAAAGTTGTCTTTACTTTTCGTCATAGTACCAAAAATGAATGATTGATTAATTTGTAAAATAATTTTACCTTCGCCTTCGAAAGTAATATTGAGCATAAAGAAATTTAGTGGTTAAAAATAATTTATTATTTTGTTTTTTACCCAAGTTTATTTTTTCATTATCGACCGAATATTACATTCATCAGTTCAACTGCGGTTGGGATCATATAGCGTCATTGTGAATTCAAGTATCCTTCATTACTTCACCAGGAACGCATATGGTTTTGAATTAGAAGTTTTTCTTTCTCTGAAACTAGTTATCAATCAAGACTAGAGAACCCAGTCTGCTCTACTATTTAACTAGTAACTGGATGCTAAAGAGATGGATTCATAATTTTCCCAAAATGCAATCAACAGGCAGAATATAAATTTCCAACTTGACGGTTTCTTTCACTTCGCTCCATGTATTGCAGACAGACATAGGTATATATCTATTCTTTCGTAAAGTATGCATAAGCATTATATAGCACAAAGAACTCTGCAGCCTTGATAAAACAACCAGTATAGAAGAAAGGCTACTCTGAATTCAGGGTCCTTTCTAGTAAATCATGGGTCATCGACGTAAATTTCCTCCTATCACGCACACACCATTAGCATTAGAAAAACAATTTTCCCAACGATATATATATATATCAGCAGTAAACTTTCTTTTAACCATCTTTTATTGAATACGGATCGACAAGGATGATTTAAGCATTTTTTTTTTAGTTTTTCCAGCATGTTAACCATCTTCTGTTTTTCAGGAGTTAAAGAATATAAAAATTGTCCATAATGTTTCGGCCAGTGGTATAGCCATTCTCAATGCTGTTGTATTATGGATATTCCTTTTCCATGTGTCGTACTGTATAATAGTTTTACTATGTGAACATTCTTGTGGAACAGTGATCGTTTGGAGCAGTCACATGCCATTCCTAGCTGGGTTAATTTGAGGGTTACTTCTATCTTTAGAAAACACGTAACACGCTATCGCCATTACTGAACACTGTCAGATTGATAGCAGAGGAACGGTGCTTAATCAATAATGATTCTCTGATAATAAAATCTCGACAGTTATGTGATTTAAAAAGAATTTTTGTGTTATCAATTAGAATTTTCCGTAGGAGTTTTGTTTAATTTTTTTTATAATCATATCGCCCAAAGTAAGATAGTTTACTGCAACTGGTGCGCAGGGGGTTACATAAGAGGAAAATTATGAGAAAGAGTGACAGGTTATAGGGGTGACAAGAAGTGGTTAAGAGAAGAATGAGAATACTGATGAGAGTTGAGTGCACGGAGAAAAAAGCATGAGAGAGAGAGAGAGAGAGAGAGAGAGAGAGAGAGAGAGAGGATGCAAGTTAGTGAGATAGGACATGACTATTGACTTTACATTTAAATACTTGGAGAGTGTAGCAGTCGGAGAAGCAAGGGAAGGGAATTTCACAGGCGGGAAGTGCGAGAAAAGAAGCTGATTTACGTGTTAATAAGTGCTTTTTAATAGCACTTTGATTCAAAAGGTGACATGTAAGGCGTCTTCTTCATGAGGTGGTAGTATGTCCGATATAGGCAATTGATTTGTGGCAAGAAACACAGTTTTGTACTTGGCATTAAAATTGAGACAATATATTGATCATCGTGAGTTTCGATTTGGTGGAGCTGTTTTGGATAGTAACGACAAGTTTAGCAGTCTTTCATTTTCTGTAATATAATGTTTACATGATTTCCATGCTTTATAGCAAAAATGTGGTGTTTAATAATCTTCCTTATGAAAAGCTTGCCTTGCTTATTATTGTAACCATCGAAGCCTTATTGTAAGGGAAATTCTACTGATTAACTACTGCTCTCTTCTAAACGGTGGACGGTGTCGATGAAGAAGGGTGCGCTGCTGGAGGTTGCTGCGGTCATTTAAACTGTAGCAATTCTTTCAATTTTTCGAGTTTCTTCTTTTTTCTCAAAACGCAAATAAAACAATTCTTAAAGACAGAATAAAATGGAAAGATTTTAGTTATTTGTGGTATAGAGAATAGTTTCGTTTTGCATCAACTGACGCGTTGTTTACCAAGGTTCAGGATCAGGGTTAAATCTGTCTGAGTCGTAATATATGTTACTTGGACTGATCCAGCAAATAATGAGAATAGATACCGTCAGTGGCTTGTATGATGATCCATCTCAATTAACATCTCGTAATAATCAAAAATATAAGAAAATTGTAGTGGATAAGAAATTAAGAATTGAAAGCATTTTGAAAAAACCTAACTAAAACATACAAAGTAAAATTGCACACCCGCAGAAGTGGATTCAAACGACTAAAAACATTTTGAAAAAACCCAAACCATGGTAAATTTCACAAGTCAGTGTGAAGAGTAAAATTCTGATTGGATACGAAATAGAAAAATGAACGATGATGCTAGTCAAACGTTTTTCACTCCTAAAGAAGAAAATGCCTCTGGGAGCCGGTCACATTTCCAGATTTAACTATTTAACGACATTCTGTGACCGGTCAAGACAGATAGGAGCAGCGAGACGAAACAACTAAAATGTAACAGGAAAAACTTCAACTACGACCCGGATATAGGTCGCTTTGCACTTGACCTCCTTCTCCTTCTTTTTCGTGTGCTGATTAATTTTACTTTTTCTTCTTCATTCAAAGACACTCCTACGAACAAACGCTCATACATACATACTCTACAACTCACCTTCTGATGAAAACCTTCTGATAATTCTAATGATAATTCTGGATAAAACTTGTAAGCTGTAGGGAGTTGGGTTATGTCTGACACAAGGCCAAATCGAATAAACATTAACCCGCTCGTTATAGCTACAAAATAATGAAATAGACTAGAGATGATTGACATACTCTCATGTGTTATGCACTTGTATCCAAAATGACAATGTCACCAATAAAACATAAAATAGGGATAATATAAATGTTAATAAAGTAGCAGATGTCAACAGTAACATGATTAAAGAAAAAAGGGTTGACTGATGCAAAGCTCGCTAAAATGAAGATAATGTTAAAATTCAACTGAATAATGAATTTGAATAAGCAAATATTAAACTTGAAAATTTATTAGATATAAGAATACAAGTTGATATTCTGAATGATGATGAAATTGACTAATGAATTATTTACCTGAAAAAGCGCCAAATGACAAAACCAGTTACTAAAGAAAGATGATACAAATATGGAAAATAAAATTATCCTTATTAGGAAATTAAATGAAAATGCAACCGAATAAAAGAAAGAAGAGAGGAAAATGAAATATTATTAAACCAGAAGATGAAGAAATAATTTTAAAAAGATTATTACTTAAATTTTACCAACCTTAAATGAATGAACATTCTCTGCTACAGTGGTTGGAACATCAATGCAAAACCTTGGGGAAATAAAAGCTAAGCAAAGAAATAAAGATAAATCCCCATTACGAAAAAGCGGAATAGAAAAAGTGATTGAAGTTCCGCAGGCGGAACACTCAATATTAGACGAATATCAAATCTATTCATCTAAAAGCACAAATAAAATGGAGATTGGAGGAAATAAATACATTTTATAAACAAAACAACAATTCAAAAGTAACAAGAAACGATTCTATAGAGAAAAGAAAATATCAACGAAGCCTTTAGAAAAGAGTGCTATCAAATAAAGAAGTGAGTTAGTTCTGGAAAAGGATATTTGAAAATGTAAGGAGTTATAAGACTGACACAGAATTAAGAACACTGAACAGAAATATTGAGAAACGCGGGTGAATAGAAATGGAATAAAATAGGCATCAAAAAGTACAAAAACCCCTAGAAAAATCCTCTCGATAAAAAAAAAAAAAGAAAGGAACTAAATTATGGTTAAATGTTTTTCCATCTATTTTCTAATGCTTTCACTAACCTGTAGCAAAAGACAAAATGGATATCTCAAAGGATTATTTGTATAAATCACAAGCTACCAACTTAACATATCACCGACCAATCAAATGTTCATCGACAACATACAAACACTCAACAAATGTATGCGAAAAATGTTTCCTTGAATGTTGACTAATCTCGAGAGCGCAAAATGGATGATGAAGGTTATTACGATTGCGAAGATCAGTTGTTAATCAATAAAATGTTGCGAGAAAATTGCGATTCGAAAATAAGATTCTAAACAATTTACTTATAGACGATAAAAACGCGATTTATAATGTCACACATGGTTGTTTAATAAAGTCACTAAAATAACAGTATTTATATTTCTCGGACTACTGTCCACATCTTTGTTGCCATTTGTACAACGTTTTGTACGCTCCGGCCTTCTTCAAGTGCTAGGAATTTCGAACGAACCCTTTATTCACTAGGGTATATCATCCTCATCCCTTGCGTAAAGCCTCGATTGGAGGTCATGAGTTATCTACCTCTAACCCTGCAAGTTATTTGTTCACTACTGCTGTAGCCTGTTATTGAACTCACACTCTTTGGGTCAAGTCACAGGAACTAACCAACATCTATATCCACTGGGCCATGTGTCCTTAAGTGGATACAAATGGCAACAAAGATGAGTACAATAGTCCGAATAATGTAAATACAGTAAATATTACTTAATCTGAGAAATATAAACAAATCACTAAAATAAATAAGATATTTCCCACTTTTCTAAAATTAAAGATGAAATCATACAGATCAACAGTGAAATATTTAAAGAATAGAATCTTTCAAACCTTATCATTCTGCTTTACCTTAATACTTCTCTCAAATGAACTAAATAACACAGACTATGGATTTCGCATACTTAATGGGCTTATTAATAACTTGTTCTGCATGGATAAGTTGAAATTCTTTGCTAAAATTACAAAGGTATTTTAGCAATAATAAAGACATTTAATGATTATATTAACGTGGAATTTGACCGTGACAAATAAGCTAATATAACCTTTAAAAGAGAGAGTGTGAAAGAGAGAACGAAAAAGAGAATTTAATAGTGAAACAATGATTCTTAAATCGGATTAGATTTGGATGTTGGAATATCTTCGAATCAATAAAGAACAATTGGTCAAACATGCGACAATGAAGTACGAATCAGAATGCAATGTTTGTACAAAAGAGATAAAGAAAAATGAGTTAAATACAGAAAAGTGATTTGAAGCGATTAAAACTCATTGTTATTGTTTGGTTTGATGTTATCAAGTGGAATATTGTAAATATGCGATGAATTGATAGAAAAACTTCTAACCATATGTAAAATGCAGGATACCAAAACAAAGATATATTATTTGTACCAATCTGTTTTTTTTCTTTTTCATGTGTCATGTCCATTCAGAACAAAGGCGATCATGGCTCTTCACATCTTCCTGTCCCTTGTAGCTCTTAATTAGTTTTTCATTTTTATATTTTTCCCAATACCTGTTATACCATCCATCCATCCACCAAGAATGTTATGCGTTGATTTCTTCTCTCCTTCTTTCCATCAGTCAATTCCGTGAGTATCAGATTTTCCAAACCCTCTTGCCTCTTTACGTGCCCCCGGAATTTCAATTTCCTCTTCTTGATGTTAAATATAAGTTTTCTTTTTGTTTCCATTTTTTCTCAAACCTCGTCGTTGCTTACATGATCGACACATGAAATACTCAACATCTTTCTGTTGAACAACATTTCTGTTTTTCAAGTCTCTTCTTCATCTTTGAGGAGACTGTCTAGGATTTGTTGCAATACAGGAAGATAGCTATCACATATAGAAGTTCAATACTCTTTTCTTTGTTTCTAATGAAATTTTCCTGTCTCTTAATACTCTGCTTAGCTTTTGGAATGCATCTATGGCCATTCAAATACATCTTCGAATCTCATTGTTCTACTTTCCTTTCTTTAATATTTAAATTTTTGTACTTGTTTGATTTTAGTATCCCCGATTTGTAATTTGAATTTTGGTCTCATCCTTTTGTTGATACCCATGCATTCTGTTTTCTTGTGGTTTATACGTAGTTCTTTCTTCTCGCTTTCCTTCGCTACATTCTGTAGAAATTCTTCTAGTTTCTTTTCCGTGTCTGCTATCCACACTGTGTCATCGGTATATGTTATATTGTTAAAATTGTGGAGAGAATTGTTTCAACTATAATTCGTTCATACATTCGACCGCAACCATTCAACTTGAAAATTACCTAAAACTAATGAATGGCCGGATGTTTAAGCTTGTTTATCAAATCAAGTGAGGATATGGAAAAAAAAGTGCCTCGAATGATGTTTTATCTAATCAGCAGTCAAGTACTGTTTTTCGTCTCGGATTCAACTGCACTATTCTATCTGTTGTCGCCTTTTTCACTTTATTTTGTCTTTACTCTCTGGTCTCTGGAACGATCATGTCGGCGATCAGCTAGATCTTTGTTTTTGTCGTTTACATTTATTAGATAGGCTTGTCTCTTTTGAAAAGAATCGCAGTTTGGTTATCATTATATTTAACATTATTTACCTTGTCTTCTTTGACTGCAAAAATCACGTCTATCCAGTGTCATTTTTTGCATTATAGTTTTCTATCTTTACAATTTTATTTTATCATACCTTTTTATCTATGACTACATTTTGTTTTCCATTTATACACGAAGTAATCATTATAGAACATTGTTAGAATGCTTTCACACGTGAGTCTTTAAATATATTTTTCTTCAATTATTTCACTACCCGGCTTCGTGAACATCTTGCCATTGTCACAAAAAAAGACTGCCACAGGGTGTTACAAGTGGAAGGGAAATAATTTTGGTAGATCAAAAAATATGTCGTATAAATATAGATAGATAGATAGATAGATAGATAGATAGATAGATAGATAGATAATGAACAGACTGACGCTGATAGATAGATAGATAGATAGATAGATAGATAGATAGATAGATAGATAGATAGATAGGAACAGATTTAGGTAAATAGATAGATAGATAGATAGATAGATAGATAGATAGATAGATAGATAGAATCGTTTTGAGATAATCAGTGTTTTTTTTTTCAACTATACTACTATGTCTAGCATAATCTTTTCAAATCCTGCAATGGCTTTGAAATATATATATATATATATATATATATATATATATATATATATATGATTCATTGAATAATATAGACATATTATATCTACTTATTTTCATAGTAATTCTTTCCAGTTGTTTAAATAGATTCTTGACGTTAAGATGAAATTCATCAAGGAAGAGCCTGTATTTTTTAACCCAAGTACTTTCACCCTTTTTACAGATTATCTTCAGGGTTAAATTACAAAGACAAACTTTTTTTTCATTGTTACAAAACCCTAAATAACGTTGCGACAGTAATTTTAAAAGCACATCCGAACTTATTCTATTACAGTTATTGTACAATTTTAATTTAACCGTTGGAGTTAAGGAATGTTTTACAAAATTTCAAATATAAAATTCAATATTCAAAATTTCAATATAAGGGACCTGACCGGAAATTGGTAAATTTTTAAAATAGCATTAAATGATACTTCTTCCTTTTCTTCTGAATAGGAGTAGAAGCACATCTCTTGTTTTCTGTTTAGGAAAGGGTTCCCTGTTTCTTTTCTCTCCTTAGTTCTTAATAGTGGTGCTGTCGCAAGCTTTTTGGAGTGTATGTGGATGGTGGTAAGATCTCTTCATTTTGAGGATACTGTGTTGACAGTTTCCTTTTGCTACCTCCGACTGGTATTTAGGTGCCCCAATTCTTGCGTATCGTCTTCAGAGGCTGCTCTAATGAATACTAGAATAATATCAGTGTTTCATGTGGTGCCATTTTGCGCATAGATGCGTGTCCTTGCAAGTGCCTCCAGTTGGCAACTCTGGTGCCACATTATGATGCAGTTTTCGGCTCCAAAAACTATTGGCGGCTCTGTAAACGTATGCTGAACAACATAAAGTCTTCCAGCCCTCCTTTAAAATTTGAGATCCTCACGGCATTTGTGAAAAAGGCCGAGTGCTTTGCTCACAGATTCTCATCCAGCTTTACGTTTGACTCGTCTGGCGTAACCACCTCCGACTTCCCTCTTAGTACTGGGGCTCAACTGAGATATATTCACATAACCCTCCTCTAAGTATCTATCTAATATCATTAGGCGAGCGGAGGTAACAGAACTCCTGGCGAAATGTGCACTTGAACTCTCCTCTGTCCTCTCTAAACTCTATAATTACTGTCTCCTCCTGCTTAAACCTTCATTATCTTAAGTAGCCCCCTGCACACCAGTGGTGGTACCGCTTTGTTTGGGGTGAAAGGATTATAAAACAGGTTTGCGTCAGTTTCCATCCTACACATGTTGCATTTAACGACCGACTGATACTACAATTCTAGTGTTCTCCTTCCTAAAAATCTCTGATTATGACATCTCACAAAGTAAGAATTAAAACTAAAACAGCTAAATAAAAATCGCCTAAACCTGTTAACATCTCTTTCTCAAACATCCGTGGTATCCGTACCAACTTTTGCAGTGTTGAATCCTTCCTCCACGTAAAGTCACCTGACATCTTAGCTCTCTGTGAAACTAAGCTTGACCCTTCTGTTACTTCCTCTGATTTCTATATTTCTGGTTACCTTCCGCTCTTTAGGAAAGACTCCAATATCCATACTCTTAGAAATGGCGTTTATATCAGCGAACATCTCCCTCTAGCTAGGGTGATTTCTCTTGAATCTCCAGACGATTCTTACATGTGTCTCCGTTTCTCTTTACAAGGCCCAGTTAGCTATCTTTTCTTTCACTACTGCTCCCCTTTATAGATAAAGCCATTTTCTCTCATATATTTCTGTTTAGAGATGTTAACACCTACCACGCCAAGTGGCTGGAAACATCTCTCACAGATCTTGCTGGAGTTTATATTATGCACTTTTCAATCACTCAGTCCTTTGCGCAGGTGGTGGATTTTTCCAACGCTTTTCTCTAATAACCCTAATGCTAGATCTTTGTTTCACTTCTATCCCTGACTCTCTCCATGTCATGCAGCTTTTTCCTCTTGGCAACTCTGATCATGTTGTAGTTTGCGTTAATATGTCTTTCAACTTCCCCTTCCCCCCGGAACCTACGACCAGCAAAATATCTTAGTGCTACGAAAGAGCAGACTAGGAGTCGTTCCGTGATTTTCTGTGTGACATCACTTGGAACAAAGTTTTAGTATTCCCGTTGAAGACTGTGCATCCGAAGTCTCCTCTTGAGTTAATGCTGGCATCAATGCTTTCATCCCAGCTGGGAAGTTACGACTTAAGTCCCATTCGTCCCACTGATTCTCTCATGCTTACTCGGACGCTGTTTCCCACAGGAATCACTTTTTACGACTTTATCGGAGCCAGGCATCTGACCATAATTGGCGCCTTTTTGCGTCTGCTCGTAATGAGTGCTAGAGGATCCTAAACGATGCTAAACTGTTGTTTGCTGACAGAATGAAGCAGCGTATAGCATTCCGCAAGTTCAACTCCAAAGACTACTGGCGGCTTTGTAAAAATGTGTTAGACAACAGCAAGCCCTCAATCCTCCCTTTAATCACTAAATCATCTTTAGCGGACAAGGCCGAGTGCGTTGCTCGCAGATTCTTTACCAATTCAACATCGAATTAGTCTGGGATCTTCACACTCGATTTCCCACCTAGAACTGAGGCTCAACTTCACATTACCCCCTTACTGATCTCTAACATAATTTTAAAACTTGACCACCATAATGCGAGCGGAGGTGACGGATTCCCAATTATTGCCTTGAAGAAATATGCTCCTGAACTCTCATCTGTCCTCTCTAAACATCTACTGCCTCTCTGCTTCTTGCTTTCCTACCTCCTGGGAGTCCTCCTCTGTATTTAAAATCTCTGGAGAACCTTCAGATCCCTCTAATTATTGCCCTACAATCCTCCTACCGATTTTTGGTAAAGTGTTCGAGGCTATTATCAATGCTGAAGTGGCTCAACATCTCCCAGCCCACAGCCTCTTCTCCGATAAACTATGGTTTTCGCTTCACCAGATCTACTACTAATATGCTAACGACAATCACAGAGTATATATACCAGGCTCTCGATAAGAACAGCAAAGTTCGAGATGTTACACTAGATATCTCGAAAGTATTTGACAGAGTTTGACATGCTGGCTTTCTACGCAAGCTACAGGGCCATGGTATAACTAGACGCTTATTTGGTCTAATTCAGTCGTTCCTTTTCTATTCTAGGTTCTATGCCTTTTCTGATTTTCTCCAACGATCTTCCTGATGTAATCAATCCTCAAGTAGGCATCTAAGCTGACGACACCACTATTTACTCTCGCCTCAGTAAGAAATCTGCTGAGGCTGACAAAGCAAACCTCGCTGCTGATCTTGAAAAGGAAATCCAATCTGGTGGACTGGAGTAAGAAACGGTTCGTAAATTTTAATGCTTCTAAAATGAAGCTGCTATCCTTTAACCACTGTAGACAATCGCTCCTACCCCCATCAGCATGGATCTAGTCTCTTCTGCAAATACCTCTCTCTCTTCTACAAATGCTTTCACGACTTCTCCGATGAACTTAGCTTTCGGGTGCTTCCTCTGCATGAATTTACTCAAAATACAAGACTAGAATGTAGGTTCCACCTATTTATAGTGAAACCAATAAAATATAACCGCAACTTCTACTCTATTAACTTCTTTTCTAGCACTTCCTCCCTGTGGAATTCCTTTCCTTTACTTCCCTGACAGCTACAATCTCCAAGAATTTAAACACAATGTCAATTGCCATTTCTTATATTCTTCACTTGTATCCTTTCCCTAACAAAATTTGTATCATCTTTTTCTCCGTTTCAATTCTACTTTCATCCAGCCCTGTTCACATTAGTGTTCTCATCTTTCTCTTACTCATTCTCTGACAACCCCTATAACTTGTTCCTCTTTCTCATCATTCTCTTCTTATGTAGCCCCCTGCGCACCAGTGGCAGTACTACCTTTCTTGGGGTGAAATGATTTTTTTTTTAAATGCACTTTAATGTTACTGATGTAATACTGATGTATTCGGAATGAAACATGTTTGAATAAGGATATCCTGCTTAAGTATATATATAGAGAGAGCACTCTTCCATTGCGCTACGGTCGGCAATGCTTACTTAAATTAGATAGATAGATAGATAGATAGATAGATAGATAGATAGATAGATAGATAGATAGATCCAAGGTTTTACAATTTTGAGTTCCCTGGCATTTATTTTTTTATAAACAGTGCTCAGTACAATACATATTGTAGAGCATAATATAATCTTATAATTATGAATTAAAAGTACATTGGGATTTATGTTTCGAGATAGAATCTTGTCATCAGGCAATGTTGGATGTTGGTTGTGAAAATGATTTACATTTATGTAAATCCCTTGGAAGAAAATTTTAGTTTTCCCGTTGAAGAATGTGCATCCGAGGTCTCTACTTGAGTTAATGCTGGCATCAGTGCTTTCGTGTAAAATTATTTTCACAACCAACATCCAACATTGCCTGATGACGAGATTTTATCTCGAAATATAGAAATTTATACATGTACATGATTATATATATATATATATATATATATATATATATATATGTGTGTGTGTGTGTGTGTGTGTGTGTGTGTGTGTATGTATGTATATATTATATATATATATATATATATAGGTAGGGAACAACAGCCGGTTACGCTACCATGGTTTTGACGTTTTCGGTTGAAAACATGGTAGTCTAAACAGCTGATCTTTCCTACTTAAATATCTAAATGCTCTACATGTTGAATCTTCATCTTCATTCAGACATATTCTGATGCAACTGTTTACTGGTCTAATTTAATTGAAATCTGACATGTAAATGTTCAATATATATATATATATATATATACTTTTCAATGTGCGCGCGCGTGCGCGCGCGTGTGTGTGTGTGTGTGTGTGTGTGTCCGTGTTTTATTTCAGTTGTTTTCTAGTCTATTTATTTTCGAATAGAGATGTCAAAATTTTGGTCGTTTTTTTTTTCTGCTGATGCTTGAATTTAGCTCACATGTGTGGTAAATTTGTAATTTCACAATATCCGCTAGGATATAATAATCTTATAAATTAATTACATCCAAATCAAAGAAAATGTGTCGTGATGGAGATATCAGTCGATGCGTGGTCACTACCGCCAATCTTCTGCAGCTAGTTCAAAAAACATTCCCAAATCTTTATTTAAAACCTCCAATGAACAGCACAAGCAACACCATTGCCAGTATCACCATGGACGGCGAGCTAGTGAAGGAAGTGTCTAGCTTCAGGTAGTTGGGTTCAACTCTGTGAAAAAGTACCACTTGCAACGAAAAAAATTCACACACGGATCTCCATAACCACATCATTGATGGCCAGACTGTAAATGATGTGGTAGAGCAACATAATCTTCCATACAAATTGCAAACTCTACAAATCGCTGGTCATATCTCCCTTCCTCTTTGGTTGTGAGTCTTGGACATATCTCGTTAAGGCAAGAAAAATGATCCAGGCATTCAAGAATAAAGGCTTGAGAAAGTTCCTCCACGTTTCCTACTGGAAGCACAAAACCAATGGCTATGTGCTAAGCAAGGTGAAAAGTATAGTCTGATAGGAATCTCTCCTAGCCACTATTAACCCTCGGAAGATCTAATGATTTGTACACGTCACATGGCATAGAAATCTCGGCAAGACCATCTTGCAAGTCAGTGTTAATGACCGACGCAAGCGAGGACAGCAATGCAAGGTCTAATCAGACAACATCAATGAGTAGATAGAGATCACAATACCGGAACTCTTGAAAGCCACCATCAACAGATCAACCTGGAGGAGTTTGTCTGTTTCTGCTGCCTGTAGGTTCCTCGACGATTGAAGCATTATGATCCTCGACTGAAAAAGATTATTATTTTTGAAGAACCAATCTATTCAATATATATATATAATGAACTTAATCACAGAAACGGTTCTTCAGGTTAAAAGTGTCTCTTACCCTGAAGAACCGTTTGTGTGAAACTGCGGTAGGTGGTGGCTCACTTTTTGATTTCTTGTATTATATATATATATATATATATATATATATATATATATATATATAATGTAGAATATTTGGTATTTAAGTCAGGTAAATTCCGATAGAGACGAACTCAAAAGAACTCAATGTTAAATTTATTTATTTAATTTAGCAGAATAATATAATCTAGAAAAAAAATTAGATATTCTACAATTTCATGGATAATACGTATTGCGCAGCAAACCTGCCCGTCAGACCCAAATGATGCAACAGTTAATATTCAAAATAATCCAGAAAAAAATTCCTGTTCTCGATATGGGCCTGTGAGTGTCTGTATGTATTTTTTCTGGATTATTTTGAATATTAACTGTTGTATCGTTTGGGTCTGACGAGCAGGTTTGCTGCGAAATACGTATTACATATGAAATTGTAGAATATCTAAAAATATTTTTAGATTATATATATATATATATATATATATATATATATATAAAAGAGAGAGAGACAGAGAGAAGAGAAAGAGAGAGAGAAATATAGTCTATATACATGATGGAATCTATCTTCACAAAATTGCTATTTTATAATGTAATGGGTGAACTGGACACAGTAGTACAACAGGTTGTCACAAAAAGACATTATTTTGAGAAGGTCTGCCATGTGGCATAGTTTGAGATAGACTATGTAACGATGCCCTTAAAAAAAAGACGAAATGACTAAACAGAAAATAATAAGATTTATTTGAGATGAGTGCTAACTCACTCTTTAGCTTACTTAGCGGCAGGTAGCATGCCAAAATGTCTGAAAAAAAAAAAAACAGAGCTTAAATTTGGATTTCAGTAGAATGTCCGGCGAAATTTTCTCAACTTTTTTCAGTTGTTCTCTGCACACGTTGAATTTCAGCCTATTTCTCTACTAACTTATTTTATTTTACTCTACTTTTTAGTCTTTTACTTTCTAATTATTTCCGTTACTAACTTAAGTACTTTGCCAGTCCTTCTCGTAGGGTACTTGAACTAGATTGTGTCAAATTGATTTGGTTTTTGAAGGTTCGCTTTGACTTATACTAAGTTAAAACTTAGTAACTCTTATTGTTTTTTTTATTTAATTCAGTTACAGTAGTTTAGGATTGGAATTTTTTTTCCATTTCTCCCTTTAACAAAAAAAAAAATTATAGCGTGCTGGTCTCTCGTCCCGATCGCAAAAAAAAAAAAAAAAAAAAAAAGCCCACACATGTTCCGACCAGTTGCGTAGCAGTATAAAGATCTGCTGGAGTGACCCAAGCCAGCCAAAAGATAACTCTGCAAGAAGCACAACTTCATTCTTCAGACTACAGGTAATGTATGCTGATCGTAGCTACTGCAGGCAGGTCGTATAATTTAGACTAGTTAAAGGAATTGCTGTGTATATTGTATTACATATATTTTATTTCAGAGTGTTTTTTTTTTGTTTTTTGTTTTTTAGTTGGGACGTTAGCATCCCCGAAGCTAAAAAAAATGTGTAAATCTGCAAAGGGCGGAAGAACTCTCAAGGAGTCAACGGCCAGCTAACTAGAGGTGATGTCTCAATAAATCACCGTGGAGAAGGCAACGGGATACCACTCCACTATCTTCCCCCGCTTAATCATGGTTACTTACGAAAAATGTATTAAAGCCAACAGCGTGAAGGGGGTTGCTTCACAAGGAAACAACTCCTCGCTTAGTAAGGACCGGCATGTGCAACAGGTGACACCTGACCGTCATCCGGCGACTGTTAGCACCAACGGCGTAAAGGGGACATTTTGCTCCAAAATTTGTCCCTCGCCCGGGAAAGAGCGACATGAGCAACAGGTGTCTCTGGACCGTTACCCTGAGACTGTGCGCAACAAAGACAAAACTACTTTCGGGACATGGAACGTCAGGACACTCAACTGTGGACAACTAGAGAATGTTATGCAGGAGATGGACAGACTGAAGATCAACATCCTAGGCATATGCGAAACCAGATGGCCTAATAATGGAGATATCAGCAGCGACACACACAGGATAATTTATGCAGGAGGCAAAAGCAATGAAAAAGAGGTCGGTTTAATTCTAAACAAAGAATTCTTGGATACTGTCAGCTTTCAGAGAGAGTCCTCTTGGTTAAACTGCGGGGAAGGCCCTTCAATATAGCTATTATAGTAGTGTACGCGCCGACAAATCAAAGTTCAGAGGACGAAATAGAAACTTTTTATTCAATACTGGACAGTGCCAAGGCCCAATGCAAAAGCCAAGAAATTAGGATTATAATGGGAGAATTGAATGCCAAAGTAGGTAAAGATAGGGAAGGAAACACGACCGGCCCCTTTGGACTAGGGGACCGCAACGAACGAGGAGAAAAATGGGTACAATGGTGCTCAGCCAATGACCAGGTAATTACTAACACTTGGTTTCAAGAGCACTCACCACGACTATGGACATGGAGAAGCCCAGGAGGAGACACGAAGAACCAAATAGACTACATAACTATAAACAAGAGATTCAGGAACGCAGTGGTCCAATGCAAAACATATCCAGGTGCCGACTGCGAAAACGACCACGTCCCAGTCATCTGCTAACTAAGGGTGAAACTCCGAAGACTAAAGAAACCCATCACATCACCAAGGCTGCCATACGACACGCTCGTGAATGACTTCACCCTGCAGAAAGACTACAATGACAGCGTGAGAAAGAAATATGAAGAACAAATTGGAAAAGGGCACTCAAAATGGCATTCACTAAAGGAAGCGATGGTGACCTCAGCGAACAACATAGCCCCAAAGGAAATCAGACGCAGAAGAAAAAATGAGTGGATGACCGAAGAAATTCTCCACATGATGCAAAGGAGACAAAAAATAATGCCAAGACATAGAGCAGAGTACAAGAAACTTCACAGGGAGATAAGGAACAACTGCAGATAAGCTAAAGAGGAATGGCTTAACAACAAATGCGCAGAAGTAGAGAGAATGAGCAGGACCAATAAAGCAGAGATGCATAAAGAGATAAGAGAACTGTCAGGACAAAAAACCTGCTCCTCAACAGGATGCATAAAATCCAAGGATGGAACAATCATATTGGAGAAAGAGGAAATACTCCAGCGATGGGAAGAATATATAAAGGATCTTTTTTGCGACAGTAGAGAACAACCGAGAATACACAAGGAGATGGATGGACCGAAAATACTAAAATCCGAAGTGGAAGCTGCAATGGCCAAAATGAACAGAAACAAAGCAGCTGGTCCATACGGCATAGTGATAGAGCTGCTGACAGCCTTAGAAGAATATGGCATAGAAAGGATTACCGACATAATAAACGAAATTTATAGCAGTGGAATAATACCAGACGACCGATGCAAGTCGATATTTATAGCACTGCCGAAGAAACCAGGTGCAAACGAGTGTGAACTACACAGAACTATCAGCTTAATGAGTCACATCATAAAACTGATTGTCAGAATCCTGATGAATAGAGCAAGAAGCAGAATCAGGCCAGAGATAGGGCAGGAACAATGCGGGTTCGTTAAAGACACTGTAACAAAGAACGCCATATTCATGATTAGGATGCTCTCCGAAAGGGCAATACAAATGAAGAAAGACTTATACCTATGTTTCATTGACTATGCGAAGGCATTCGACAAGATACGACACAAAGAGATGCCTAGACATTTTCGGGAAAGACATCAGAGTAATTAAGAATCTCTACTGGCAGCAAACGGCCTGCATACGGACAGGTAACGATCTCAGTAGATTTACGAAGATAGAAAGAGGCGTAAGACAAGGATGTGTCTTTTCACCGGATTTGTTCAACCTGTACAGCGATAATATTTTGAGGACCCTAGACGACACGCCAGGATTTGCTACTGGAGGCCACAACTTGAACAACATAAGGTATGCAGATGATAGAGTGCTGATTGCAGACACGGAAAGGAAACTGCAGGACCTCCTACAGAAGGTAGCGGTGGAGAGTGACAAAAAAGTCCTACAAATAAAGTTTAAGAAAACTGAATGTATGGTCATCAGCAAAAGATGCAACCCAAAATGCCAAATACAGGTGGGGGTTACCAGAATAAAGCAGGTGCAAAACTTTTAATATCTAGGAAGTGTTCTAACAGGAGATGGAAAGTGCGACACAGAGATCAGAATGCGAATTAGCATGGCAAAGGGCGCGTTCCAAAAGCTGAGCAAAGTACTAACACACAGGAAAATTTCACTAGAAACAAAGAGTGCTGGATTGCTATGTGATGTCAGTTCTTCAATACGCTAGTGAGTGCTGGACAATATCATCGAAAATGAGGACAAAACTGGAAGCAGCGGAAATGTGGTTCTACAGAAGGATGCTGCGGATATCGTGGACTGAACATGCAAGCAACGATGAGGTGTTGGAAAGAATGGCAACCAAAAGGAAATTAATACCGAGCATCAGGAAGAGACAAGTGAAGTTCCTGGGACACGCAATGAGGAAGGAGAGTTTGGAGAACCTGATACTGACTGGCTAGGTAGAGGGAAAGAGAGACAGAGGAAGGCAGCGGATAGCATATTTGCAGGGCCTGGTCGGGTGGATGACGGAAACGGGGGTTACCAGGAGTAACAAGAACAAACATGCTGAGGGCCACAAGGGATATGGAGACGTAGAGGGCCATGATCGCCTACGTCCTGAAGGGACAGGGCACATAGAAGAAGAAGAAGAAGAAGAAGAGAGTTTTCATTTCCCTGTGATTTTCAGTGTTTTTCTCGTTGTACAGGTATCAGACATGGGAGTCTCAGCGTTCACTCGGTCTATAACACAAGCTAATATTCGAGATAGACACGCGGAGAAAATTATCATGCATATGAATACAAGTGGGATAGATTTGTGAGAGAAATATCAATATGTATATTTAGTGAAGTGTGATAGTTTTTGTGATAAATATTCTACGACTTGTCACACTCTAGTAGTCGATATTTAATCTCTACTGTTAGTGCATATTTCTTGCTGGCTATAGGCATTACTGTTGTAATGGGAGTACCTAGGTATGCCATGGATGATGCCACAATCTGGCATTTAATAAACCAAACTGAAGAAAATCTTGAAAATGTTTGCAATAGATTCTATGGGATCATCATCAGATCATTGATACAATAAAAGAGATGACGAATTTATCTTGCAGACACTTTGGAAATGAAAATAGTTTCCAAAAAGTTCTCGCAGCATTTTCTCTAAGAAGAAGGACAACGATCGTTTGAATGTGATCAAACATTTTATAGAAAAAAAGTTCAAAATGACGTAGAATTTTTTCCAAACTTCTGTCCAAGGATGAGACTTATTTCTAAGGTTTCGATAAGCAAACGAAACCAGTGGCTTATTAGACGGTGGAAACCACTAAATTCACAAAAATGCTCCAGAAAGATGCAACGAGTGCAATGCCATGTCAAAACCATCTTGATTTGTTTTTTATACTAATGCCCCAAATCAAAAATTATCAGTCCCATTTAAAAGTCTTAAGAGGACTGAGTGTGTAAAAATATGAAGTAGCATTATTATATGCTGGATCATAAGTAATGACCAAAGGCAAGCGAAGGGTGTGATTTTTGTAGTTTCCATTTAATTTAACAAAAGATAGAGACGAAAAACTTAAATGGACAAAGTTTTTCGCAAGATATGTTCTGTGTTTGTTAGGGCTCTTTTGAGATTTCCTGAAGACCTAGTACCTCAGGGATTTTTTGATTTTTTTTCTTAATCAGACCCGAAACTCTAATCACAACAGAAAGTTTATTATTATTTTACCCACTGACCGGAACGAGCAATGCAATATTCATGCTCAGAATGCTATCTGAACGAGCAATACAAATGCAGAAAGATCTTTATCTGTGCTTTGTGAACTACGCAAAGGTGTTTGACGAAGAACAACACAGGGACTTGGTACAGATGCTTGACAACCTCGACATTTTCGGAAAAGACGTTAGGATAATCAAGGACCTATATTGGCAGCAAACCGCTAGTGTACGAATATGAGGTGAACTCAGCAGGTATACAAAAATAGAAAGACAAGGATGTATTTTCTCACCGGATCTTTTCAACCTGTACAGCGAAGCAATTATGAGAGAAATAAAAACTTTGCCAGGATTCGTCATTGGTGGCCATAATCTCAACAATATCCGATACGTGGATGACACAGTGCTGATAGCAGACACGGAAAGAAAATGCAAGACCTTCTATAAAAGTTAGCAAAATAAAGTGTAAAGAAAGGGTTGAGCATAAACCTCAAGAAAACTGAATGGATGGTCATCAGCAAAAAGAGGAGACCAATATGCCAACTGCAAGTTGGAGAATCTAAAATAAAACAAGTAAAAAAATTTAAATACTTGGGAAGTGTTTTAACAGAGGATGGAAAATGTGACATAAAGATCCAAAGACGCATTGGCATGGCTAAAGACGCATTTCAGAAGTTAACTAGAATACTGAACAACAGGAAATCTGTCCTACTTGATATCTGTCCTTCTGTATGGAAGTGAATGCTGGACGATCTCATCAAAGATCAAGGAGAGGCTTGAGGCGCAGAAATGTGGTTTTACAGAAGGATGCCATGAACAGAGCACATGTGCAACGATAAAATGTTGAAAAGGATGCAAACGAGAAGAAAACTGATAATAAATATCAGAAAGAGACAAATGAGGTTGCTGGGACACATAATGAGGAAGGATAGCCTGGAGAACTTGATATTCACAGGTCGGATAAAGGAAAGAGGAGACAGAGGAAAGCAACGCGAGACGTACTTGTTAGTTGACGGAGCGGGGTTTAGAAAAGATACCAAGAGAAAAATTACTGAGAGGGACAAGCGACTGAGCCAAGTGTAAGGCCATGATCGCCTACGTCCTGAAGGGACACGGCACATGAAAAAGAACTCATAATTTCGGTTTTGTTAATCAAACTATCCTCTTTCCTGCCATAATTAAAGGTTTTCAATGTAAATTCTAGAAGGAAGTTATAATAAGGAAGTGAAGAAAGATTTAATTTGTTTAGTTCAGAAAAAAGTGCTTCTTGAGAATGAAAAGATGTATAATTAAGAAGAAAGTGACGAAGGAAATATTTGAAAACTCTTCCGCTAAACTTGTTTGTTATTCAATCAAACTTACTGAATCTAATTTTTACAATGAACCTTTAACAGCTTAAAATGGCCGTAAGAAAAAATAGTGATGTGAATTTAGACTTCCGCTTCCTGTTTCGCTACCTTCCCTTTTTTGTATAAAAATATTGATTCTATATAATAATTTTTATCAGATTTTAGCACTTTTATAAAATTAACTACAAATAGTCGCCACTGTCATTTTAAATAATAAGTACAACTGTTTTTGTTTTGTTTGTTTTTTCAGTTATTACTGCCATAGCGTTAATTATGAAAGAGAGGTTTACAAAAATATTCTCTCGACATCTTTTTTCTCACTTAACGATCACAGTATGCGCATGAAAATATGTTTTCATCAACATTTTTGACGGTACGTCAGCGTTCAGGAAGAAGTTATTTCATGCTTTAACAATGGATATAAATTAAAAGTATATATACACAGACTCGATCGGTTTTCAAAATCCATTCGCCAATATTTATCGTATTGAGAGTCGGTTTCCTCTCGCATTTAATCAAAATCCGCTGAATTTGTAAAAAGAATATATACATATATATATATATGTGTGTGTGTGTGTGTGTGTGTGTGTGTGAGCGAGAGAGAGAGAACAGGCAGACACACAGAGATATCAAGGAAATGAAAGAAATCCGACAATGTTTGTTAAAAGTCATGAAAGACAGGTTTTCCGCAAAAATAAAAAGTTTTGCTTAAGCAGCAAATATTTCTTGTTATTGATTTATGAAATTTCTGGAGAAGAAATTGTGAATCCATGAACGTATCAAAAGTGGTTTTTGAAGCTTCGTACTGTAGATTTATGTCTGAACAATACTTAACTCTTGGTGTAGACTAGGTGAGGTAGATAGCGATCAAACCCAGGTTTTCTGTCTATCTCCCCTCCCCTCCCCACCCTACCCTATCTATATACATACCTATACATATATTTATATATACGTCTATATACCCTCTCTCTTTTTCTCTGTCTGCCTGTCTGTCTGTCTCTCGCTCTATTTCTCGCTCTCTCTCTCTCTCTATATATATATATATATATATATATATTCTGTATGCCCCATTCTCTCTCTCTCTCTCTCTGTATATATGTGTGTTCATGTTTGTGTGTGTGTGTTATATACCTTAGCTCTTCTTTAATCGCGCGATCATAATCATTACCTGACAATCATAAATATTAATAATCAACGTATTCAAAATATCCTAAACTCAATATTTGTCTTCTTTTTTTCTTATTTCTACGCGCCATCATTCGAACTATTTCATCAACCATTGTTTTTCATTCATTTATTTTCTCACTTTTATTTCTTTCTGTCTCATTCACTCATCCTTTAAATGATAACAATAAAATTTGCAAGGCTAAAAGCATATTTGGTCCTTCCCATTTCCCCAAAATCTGTAAAACCCGCTTATTAACAATAACCTTTACATCTAATAATATTTTTCTGGATTAATGGAGACACGGCAAATGGTGTTCTTGCCAGGCAATAGAGAACCAGCCCCCGGAGCAAGACGATACGTCTATAACTTGGTTGAAATTTACAATTTGAAATTCCTCACTCTTGAACAAAAATTCCAAGTACAGTTCTCCCCACTTATACGCGGTTTTCTTTTCCGCAATTTCTCTTAGCAACGTTAAAATCCAGAAATAAACAATTTCTTATTTAGCATTTTATTTACTAATGTTTCCAAAATGCAGAGATGTTTTAAAGCAATTAAAGAACAAATTAAAAAAAAAACTTATACGTTGTTGTCTGCTAAGATCTATGGTAAGAAGAAATGTATCCATTAAAACTACTTATGTTCTGCATCTAAAATATCCGGGCGCCAGACAATATTGATAATATCCTGTCACCGTTTATTTGGGATGTAAATGCTGGCATGAATGTGCAATAGATCAAAATGGCTGACAAAGAATCCATTTTATAATTTTCCAAGCGAAGGGAGGTATAACTCTTTTGCGATTTAACAATGCTATTTTTTATAAATTATATTACCGTGTATCGTTATACTTGTTAAATTAAGAAACCAGAGAAGTATTTTGAGATTATCCTCTCAACAGAAAAAAAAATCTCATAGTGCATAACAGACCAATGAATTGAATGTACGAACAGACATACAGAACAACAAATCAAGTAATTAGTGTGTCCAGTATAGACAAAGTATATTTAGTTAGAGAAACGAGTATAATGTTATCTCCGGTTAAATAGTGGTTGTGGCTAATGTATCCAACACTTAACTGTTTATATAAGGCTTTGAATGTTATTGTCGATCATTCGGTTGCACAGATTTTGAAACTCCAACAGGATAATTAATTGATACTTAGAAAGTTGGATAAAACGCGACGATAAAATTGTTTTTGTTGGGGGGGGGGGTTCTAGCGTGTTCAAATACTAAATATATCAAGCCCATCATCCGAACTTCGACGTGGTGTAATGGTTAACAAGATAGTCTTACTAGATCAATTACGACTGAATAGTGAGTTCGATCCTCATTGGATATCTCATATTTTCAGCCTTGTGCCACATCTAAGCTACGCTTAGAAAATCACTATACCCAACCTGACAAGTGAAGGCTATTAATGACTCTTTAAGTAACAAGGTACATTGCGAAAGTCAAGGCATAGAAAGATACGTATCATTGGATTAAAGAATTGATAATCTGGTTCTTATATGATGTTGTCTACTCATAAGAGAAAAATGTCCTTATTGTGGTGCTTTAGAATACTTTATGCAAAAAAGATATTCCATTAAAGTTACACCTCAAAAGACTCAAGCCAAATGCAATTCGAAGCGGCTTACAGAAAATCAAAGGGTGAAACAAATTTCTAAGCGAAGAATAATTTAGATCTTACCTTGAGGTCAGAACGACAAGGGATAAAAGAAATTGGCTGGGATATGATGTCCTCAAACATTTGGGCATCAAAAGATTATATACATCTTTCTTTTTCTTACTTTTACCTTTCTATCTCTTCAATGCTTATCTCACTTTCTCTTACTTTATATGTACACACGTCTTGCACGTCCTTTTTTTTTTTCTCGTTCATAATTAAATTCTCTCAGTTGGCACGCATCTTCATCGTCTTCCTGTATTAAGCCAAACGCTAGAACTCTGCCATATTAGATATAAACTTTTGACATAGTAAGCATGCCAGAGTGCATGTTCAGTGATTTAATGTTGGTTACCGGAAGTTTTCCACAATGCACTGTTAACTCTCATACATTCTCTAATGGAAGATTTAGAAATCGGAAAAAGTGCTTTCACCAAATTATGGTTCACCTGCTTGACTGACCTATCTCTTTGGACTGAAAGGACCATTTCAAAACATTTCCTAGATTTCAGGATCGACAATCCACCAAGAACTGGTTACGTATACAAAACAGAAAAGTAGAAGGAAAATGAAAACGAAAGAGTGATGGCATCGCTTAAATACAAATGGATGTGCCAAAAAAATCTCCGAAATAACAAGGTGTAATTCTTTTATTTGTGTAGAAGAAATCCCAAAAGCATAATAAATATCTAACTTTAAAATTAATAGCTAAAGAAGCTACCTTTAAAACATTTTTTCTGGATGTTGTCTTAAAGTAGGTTGTTTAACTCAAACAGATAGAGAGATAGATAGATAGATAGATAGATAGATAGATAGATAGATAGATAGATAGATAGATGTGAGAAAATTGTGTCAATATCAATTACTAAAGAAAACTCTTTGTTTAGTTAGACAAGAACTGAAGCAAAAAAAAAGCAACTATGAAAAAGGTAAAAGAAAAATGGAGTCTCCTACCGATGAGTAAACCTTGATTGTTATTGACATGGTAAGTCATTTGGAGAGTGCAGCATTGGTCAAGAACAAGCCTTTGGCGGTCAGTATTTCGTAGTGAAAAGAGTATTAGATGTCGGCCATGAAATAATTTTTCAGTTGCCTCAAACAGATTCAACGCCGAAGTTCTCTTGGCCAGTTGCAATAAACGAGACGAATGTGCGCCCAACGGTAAACAATTACATAAAAGGAATATTATGTATAAAACAGCAAGGTAAAGAAATAACAGAGTAATTGAAGAAATTAAAAAAGTAAAGAAGGAAAAGATGGTAATATGATTATCGGATAGAGTAGGGGGAAAAAGCCATGGAAGAAGTAAAAGTAGAGAAAATGACATGAATGAGTTTGGTTCGTTTTACTACAAAATTGTTTCGCAAAAGGAAGAGACGAGGAAAATAGATTATGAAAGAAACATAGGAAAAATAATTAGAAAGAAAATATAAAGGAAAATAAGAGAAAGGGTAAAGAAAGAAAAACAAATAAAATTGAAATGAAAAAAAAAGAAAGAAAGAAAGAAAAGATAAAAGAAAAACTATCAAAAAGAAAGAATGTTTATAAAAAGGAAAGAAAAACAAATAAGAAAGAGGACACATGAACAGGTAGCGTAAAGAATGAACAAATAAAAATATAGAAAAGAATAAAAAGGGATAAAAAAAAGAATGTCATAAGGAAAAGATAAAGAAAGTAAAGCTGGTGCAGAAGGAAGACAGTTTAACTTCTCCTTTTCCTTCTTTTCATGAAAGAAAAATACGAAGACAAACGAAAGAAAAAAAAAACAGAACTTATCACAAAAGAAAAGAAAGAAAAACGTATAAATAAGAAAAAACAAAATAAACAAATCAAATCATGAAAATAGAAAAATTTAACAGGTTTTTGTAAAACAAAAGTTAGGGCAGTTTGAGTGATTTATGGAACAATAAGAATAAGATTCTCTAATATTTTAATCTGTCTCTTCCATGATTTTGAGTTTGGCCGTTTTCTTTCAACGATATCAGGATATCTATTTTCAAAACAAGTTTTCTTTCCATGATATCAGGATATCTATTTTCAAAACAAGTGGGCAGTCTTTAAGTTCTAAATCTGAAAAAAAAAAAAAAATAATTCAGAGTCAAAGAAGCGTCACACGGTTGACCGAACAATCATGAACTGTTCAGTTATGAACTTTTCAGCGACCCCTTGCGACTCACTAAACAAAATAATGCGAATAAGTCGTGTGCTAAGCCAGCAGTCTGTCGACGTGATGATTAAAGTCACGTGATGTTGGCAAAAGACTTAGATATTTAGCGTCTTTATGAAATGAGCAACAACCTTAACTAGTTTTAAATTCATTAAAAAAAGAGAGGAAATATTTTTGGTAGTTGCGAAGAGGGCATTTGGATTGTCACAGGCGAATCCATCTTAACGAGATGCAGCGGCTACTTCAAAGAATTTCGAGGATTTGTTTATTGCATTTGGAAAAAAAAAATTCTTTCTTTCTTTTTTGATGAAATTCGTTCTGGGAGGATCTATTTATGAAGAACGGAATTGCACGTGAGGCTGAGAATAGAAGCCGTCGGCAATTGTGAGCGTAAAAAGGATTTGGAAGAATAGTAACAAACGAAAGAAGAAAGAAAGAAAGAATATGTCTATTTGAAAGAGATGAGCAAAAAGAAAGAAATAAAGAAAGAAGAGAAGAGAAAAAGATAAAGAAGAAAAAGTGAATAAGCAAAACAAAAATTTAAAAAAAAGAAAAAAGGGAAATTGATAAAATAAGAATAACAGAAAGAATAAAGAAAAGAATAAAATAGGACAGAAGGAAACAGAAAACGCATGAAAGACAAAAAGACAGTAAATAAGAAACGAATGAAAGAAAAAAAAAGAGAATAGAAATAGTGAATGAGTGTTGATAACGAGGAAAGAAGAAAAGAAATATTTTGGAAAAAGGGAAAAGTAGAAAGCCAGAAAGAAAACCAAAAATGAAAAAAATGAAAAAAAAAGAAAGTATGACTAAATGTAACATACAAATAAGAAAGAAGCTATTTCCTAAAAGTAAAGAAAAACGAGGGGGGGAAAAGTGAAAGGAAAAGAATAAATTTTAGGACAACCTACAGAAACAAAGAAAAATCGAAAGGAAAAGGGGTGGGGAAGCAAAAACGGAAAAATAACGTAAAAATATTTTTTTTAAAAAGTGAACAATATTTTAAAAGTCAAACGACCTGTTAAAAATGAAATAAAGAAAATACAAAGAAAAGTAAAGGGATATGGAAAAAAATTCCCATCAGGCCTTGTAGTGTGAAACTGGCACATTTTATTGGCCGAGAGGAAATTTCTTTCAATTAGAATTTTTAGGGAATTATTTTTATTTTTTATATATATTTTTTCTATTTTATTTTATTTTTTTGCTTCCTTTTCATTTTCTTTTCTTTCCAAGATTCTATGGGAAAAATGAACGACAGCTAAAAGCTAACTTAATAAACTCTTCTATATTTACTCCAGCCAAAGAATTCGGATAAATTTAAATCCCAGATTTCCTTTATCATAAATATTTGATGTTCTCAAAACTTTGCTGCATCCTTTTCGTTATTCATCGTCGTGCGATATTTCGTTTGCTCGTCTTGCTGACAAAGATGTTAATCCTAAGTGTTTCACTATGGCCAGGTACACTTTTTTGTCAAAACTACTTCTCATGTTCCTCGCCGAAGAGAAACAGTCTCAAGCTAGACTCACAAACTAGTTCACTGAGTATTCCACTACACTGGCCTTGTGTCAGGCTAAGCTAAGCTTAATAAACAACAAGAGATGATTTCCAATCTTACCAAACCAAGATTAGCTTGCTATTTTTCTAATATTTGCACAGGTTAGAGACCCTTAATAAATTTTACCTAGTTTTCAGAACTAAAATTATCGAACGCATTGCAATATTTATCGTTAATCTCTGTTGCCGGGAATGTCTCTCTGTAAATATTTACTAATATTGCTTAGTCTGATAAAAAGCAAAACGGTTCAGTGTTTGCTGAGGATTTAACTCACCATAGCAATGATACTGGCTTGGCAACCTTTGGTTTATAACGTACTTCACATACGTATTGAAACCAATAAATCCATAATCTAACGACCAAAATGACATTTGCTGTGTACAGAAATATATATTTTTAACATATTCTTCTATGCCAATTCAGTAGTGAGTAGTAATCACATACCATGAACATTATAGATTGAAGAAATCAGATCCAAGTACCATTGTGTATCAATTTACCCGCATATACATTTACGAAGTATCCCTACATTTACTATCTTGAATATCGGACTGACTAAAGGAGGGAGACTGACTTGATAGGCATAAATTATCGGCACAAATCTGTTTATGGATTATGAGTGTGAAACGGCTGCTGATATATCTGCTGAGCGGGAGTTTCTTTTATCCACTCATTATTTTAAGTTCCAACTGTTTTCTTTCAGAAAATCAAGTAATGTAGAGTCATTAATAAAAGAAAATCAGATACGAATTGCAAATGAAGGAATTAAGACTTGTAAACGAACTCATTTCTTTTAGTATTTTCTTACTCTACGAAAGTCTGTCGTTGGTATTTTGCAAAAGGAATCACATTTACCATTTGTTTCAATCAGTTAGAATTTACAAAGAAGTCAAAAAAGATTTTAAAAAATATTTTTAATATTTCAATTAATCAATAAATTAAATGATATCTGGTTTCAGGTATAAGTTGGAAGATCAGCATGAAAAGAATGCATATTAAACAATTGGAATGATGTTAACACATTTTCAATATATTAAAGCTATTTAATTCTTTTTAATCAATTCACCCCAAGCAAGGCGATAATACCACTAAGATGCAAGGTGCTACTTGAAGTAAAAGTGAATGAGAATGTTTTAATAACCGGAATCACAAACAGAAAACAAGAGCTAAAGACCAGAAAGGAGTGTGAACTCGACGATAGGCAAATTTATCTACACCTATTGCGGAAAAAATAAATAAAAAATAAATAGTGAATAAAAGTATTAATACTACCAAAATGAATAAAGCAATTGAAATTAAGAGAAAACAAGTACGATCAAAAAATCAATTATGGTTAACATGGCATCATCTCAAATATAAATAAAATTCAAGATAATATTATTACTAATGTAAGTAACATATAAAATGTAAAATGAAAAAAACATTAAGTCAAAAGTTAATAGCAATTTACAATACTTTATTTAATAATGATCAAGTCAGAATTTGTTAAAAAAAGTTGTTTGCTATATTAAAAAAAGCCTTGAGATAATATTTATAAAACTGAAGAATTTTACAATCAATGAAAGAAAACTCATCAACTTATTTATTTATAGTATTTTCTCAGATAAGGTAAATTATATTTGATATACTTACTCATTTGTTGTATATATATATATTGTCACACATAAAATTAGTGAAATTTTTGGTAATAAACATTTCCCGATATATCAAAGATCTTTGACAAGGCGTAGTGTAGGGTGTTGCAAGATAAACTCTCTAGCTACGAAATCTCTGGAAGATTCTTCGCAGTTATCTATTCTTTCTTATCAGGTTGGTCAATGAAGATGCTAGAAGAACAGCAGATTCTTTGTACCGCTCCAGAAAATACCTAATATTTCTACAACTCTTATCTATCTTTACAAGAGTAAAATGAGACCAAGGATGAAATATTGCTGCCCTATTTAGACTGATGTTGCCAAGTCCTCATTATCCAAATTTGACAGAATTTAAGAGCGATTACACCGCCTTGTAAGTAATGAATTGTTTTGCATCCGAGATATTCTTTTCCCTGAGATGAAGCGATGCTGGCCCCGCCCACTACTCTATCGCTATTACTATGGTTCAAACAAGCCTTAAAGTCCAAAGGAGCTATATTCCTTAGTTCCTCTAGTTCAGAACTTCACAGCTAGAACAAGCCATGCTACGTAAACGGCATGAAATCATCATTATTCCCCTCGTATTTCTTTGACAACAAGGAAAGCTCCACTCAGACTGATTTTTCTCCAGAACTGTTACCCTGTAGAACAAACTCTGAAAAAGATGCTTTCCCGATAACTACAATCTTAATCTCTTCATGTCTATACCTGTCCTGCATATCCTCATAATAATAGCCTCTTTCTCAGTCCTCTTCTTCTCCACCGTTAGAACAATCTCATTCATTAACCCTATATATATGTATATATATTTATATACAGGTCAATTTAGTATATAGGATACAAATTCTATATCATCTAACAGTTAACTAAAACACACAAAGTAAAATTGCGCACCCGCAAAAATCGGATTCAAACGACAAAAATAATTTTGGAAAAACCCAAAGTAAAATTGCACACCCACAAAATCGGATTCAAACGACTAAATCATTTTGTAAAACCCAACCAAGGTAAATTTCACAAGTCAGTGTGAAAAGCAAAATTCTCGATCCTAATTGGATAAAAAATAGAAAATTCATATTACAACATCAGTCAAACGTTTTTCACACCTAAAGAAGAAGGTGCCTCTGGGAGTCAGTCACATGACTGAAATCCACTACTCTGTGAATGGTCAAGAGTCAGAAAGGCGCAGAGATCAGAGAGGCCAGAGAACCGACAAACAGGTCCGTCGCCGACTCAACTAATACAAAAGAGAAGAAGGAAAGTAAAAACAACAACAACAAGATATATTCAACTGCCCATAATTTTTTTTACATCTCTCACCAGCCAGAAAGGAGAAAGAACACAGACTTTATCAGTTAAATAGACAGATTAATCGTTTTACACAAACGCATTCTGCTACTTACTACTATCTCTATTTGACCCTCTTCCGTCTCTCCGGTTATTTCTCACTTACACTCTTTTTCACTTTAAATTGATAAACCCTTTTCTTTTCCACCTACTTAGCAGCGAACACATAAAAAAAGAAACAAACAAGCATTGTTCTTCTACTCTGTTGATTTACAGACGGCAAAACATAGACACTTTTTTTATTCAACCAGCATTCGTTTAAATGAAAAAGATATTTTTCTATCAAACAAAATATACAAATTGTTTATTCTGTATATATGTTGTTAGATATACTATTTTCTAATTTTATACAAATATTTCCTGTTGCGATATCTTTTCTTTAAATTTATGTTGTATTTTGTGGTCAGGATATCCCGCATTAAATTCTCCCTTTCAATCCGAGTGTTCTGTAACCCCACAAGTACAATTGACTCTTCGTTTTAAAGAACAAAACATTTTCGCAGATTTTGATGTCCTTCTGGGCTCTTTTTTTTTTTTCGTTCACACCCATGGATTTGTTTTACTCATAATAAGCCTCGAAAAATCACAATATGAAATTCACTGTTTTTAATCCATAATGTTGAATATGTTAAAATTATTCAGCGTTTTAACAAAAAGTATTCTTAAAAATTGCCGGAAAATATTATTGATTTATTTAAGATAAAATGAACTATTATGACATGTCTCTAATTTGTATTTAAATACAATGTATTTATAGTCGAATTAGTCACCTGTATTATATATGACCCAATACTGTACATAATTTGGTTACAATAAAATGTATATTATAGATAAAGAACAAATAAGAAACGTTTATAATTTTTCGCTTTCTTTAAGACTTCATCAAATCATCAGAGAATGAGATCTGGAGAAAAATAAGACATTCTGGTATTTTTAATTTTGTTTTGTTTGATTTCTATGATTGTGTTGTTTGATTTTCATTGTTTAATTAGTTGAAAACTGATTAACCAATGAAAATCAAATAATACAAAAACAAACATACCGGATTTTTTTCTTTTTCTTTATCTCTCCTTCTTTAATAAAAGTGAAAAATGTTAGATTATAAACGTTTTCTATTTATTCTTTATCCTCACATTCTGTCTGATTCCGACGCATATTTGATCTGTAGTTGATCCCAATTCATATATATATATATATATCGTTCATTCAGCAATGAATTAGAACACTCTCAGCTATTGGGCGTGTATAATGGTAATATACACGCTAAAAAATCTGCCTTCTTCTACTGAGCGCCCATAGCTCAGAGGTAGAATCGCTGACTGAGGCCAGTTCGGTCGGGTTTCAATCCTGGTAAAAAAAGCAATCGGATGTCTAACCGTACTGATGAGCTGTGATACAGCGAAACAGATCTGTCTGCGATATATATATATATATATATATATATATATATATATATATATATATCACTATACGTACCAACAATACAGTAGCACTAATCAAGGCCAAAGTCAGAAAAAACTAACGCTAACTAATCAGTAACGTAAGTCATCAAACCCAACGATGAGTACCAAGTGGGTTAAAGGTGAATAAAAAAATAAACAAACAAAGCCCAATAACAATAAGTCAAGAGCTTGTTTGGGAAAAAAAACCCAAGACGAAAACCTTAGGGCTCAATACGAAAGTACGAAAGTATGAAAGTAGAGCAAAAATACAATAAACTAAATCTAAAAGTGAGCCAAATGTCGACCGTGGTTTCACTCTACGGATCGTCAGGACTCGAGTATATATATATATATATATATATATATATATATATATATATATATATATATATATATATATATATATATATATATATATACTCTTCAGAAATGAATGGAGTTATTTTGGTGACGGGCGAGTTATACACTGCTTATATATACAACACGTTAATCCTCCTCTCTTATTCCTATGGCTTAGGAGGTACCGACTCCGACTGACACCAAATCGGCCAAGTTTCGATCCTTGCCAGAAGCAAGTGGATGTGTTTAGCCACACTGATAAGCTGTTATACAGCAAAACAAGCTTGCATGTAGATGACTATATATGTATGAGGACTGTGAAAGAGAAATTTATATATATACGAAAAATCTATAAGTGAGCCACAACCTACCGCGGTTTCACCCTACGGATCGTCAGGGAAAGAGACTCTTTCCCTGACGATCCGTAGGGTGGTAGGTTGTGGCTCACTTATAGACTTTTCGTGTTCTTGCTCTACTTCCGTACGTTCGTACTTTCGTATCGAGCACTTTTTCTAGTGTTTAGGTTCCGTCTTGGTATTTTTTTCTTTCCTGCGGATGCTTGACTGCTTGTTCTGGTTCCGTTGGTTTCTTTTTTTTCATCCCCAATACCCGACGGCATATTTCTGGTCGGATTTTGACGGATTTAGGTTCTGTTTGTTGGCATTTTTTCGAATATTTATGTTTACTTTGATTAGTGTAAACTTATGGGTTCTAGTGTATTTGTATTATTATATATATATATATATATATAATAAATTTCTGAATATTTAATGTTTCTTATAATTCTGTTTCTTTTTAAATTCTGTAAATTTACGTTTTCGTGTCGGTACATTCAAGAGTGCTACTATCTTCCAGTAGGGTTCGAACCTATGTCCTAACGATAAGGCAAACCATCTTTAATTCCAGTGCCTTTTAGATCACTCACTCACGAAAAGTTTTCACAGTCAAACAAAGTTCATGATCTGGGATCCACATTTCAGTTATTAAGATTCTCAAACAGGCTAGTAGATATAAATTTACGGTTTCGCACTGTAAATACAATGCTGATGTTAATGAAATAGTGCTCGAGGTAATATCACATAGCTTTCAAGTGTATGTTTATAAATATGCATATTATCCCTCGCCGATTGCACAACTTGAAGTTTCATGCACAACCCATTCTTCAGTTGCTGACTTAAGGCTGACTGTTACATAATTTAAACTTTGGGAAATTATATGTGGTTGTCGCAGTGATGAGACACTTCATAATTTATACAGATTTTTTTTTTTATTTAGCATTGTGTTAGCGAGATATTTTTATTAAAATATAAATTGCGTAGCGGTCAGTTTCTAGCCGAAATTGTTGTTGTAAATGAAACTCCGAGTCGTACTACTGGTGAGGAATAATATGCATATTTATTAATATATACTTAATAGCTCTGTTATGTTACATTGAGCACTATTTTATTAACACCAGCGCTCAGTGTGAGATAACTTATATTCATGCGTGTGGGGGGAGGTAAAAATATTTAAAAGTAATTCTATTTATATTTTATCTGTGCCTTTATATTTTAAGTAAATAATTTGTGTAAATGCATGTGTCGTTATTTTTGAATAGGGCGGATGTTACATTGTTTTCTTCAACTACGTTTATTTTAAATGTAAAATTGAAAATAATAAAATAATTCTCGCATAAAATATGAACTGCGACAACTAGATATATTTAACAAAATATAAATTATGTAACAGTCAGTCTTAACTCAGAATCTGAAGATTACGTTTTGCATGAATCTCTGAGTCGTGCAACCAGTGAAGAATAAAATGCAATATATATCCAAGTATGGGTGGAATAATATTCCCCATCCAAAGAAATACTATTTTTTAAAAAGTGCTCAATACAAAGTAGAGCTAATATTATTATTATTATTTCAACTTCCTTAATCTTCGGAACTTTCCGTAATATATATATATATATATATATATATATATATATATAACTTTAATTCAATTTATTTGTTTGAACATTATTTTTTTATGCACCAGAGCAATTTATGGCCTCCCTTATATTGTTAGAGATCGCAGGTTAGAAATCTGACGAATTACACATTTTTCTAAAAAAATGTTTCAAAAATATTCGGGCCAATATATATATATATATATATATATATATATATAGACTGTTTAATTTTAAAAAATATCTGCTCAAATAAGAGAATCTATTAAAATAATATTCAAACAAATAAATTATATATATATATATATATATATATATATATATACAAACAGAAAGTGGCATACGGGTAAAATCCCAAGGACGATCCTATTAATATTTATCTTATTGAAGGCTCGATGTAAATAGATGTATCTATTTACAGAGCCAAATATGCATATTTTTTCAAATAAAACTTCCAAAATCATATTGAGTGAAGGCCATTAAAAAGGCCATTAAAAAGTAACTTATTCGCAGACTAAAATCAGCCATTGATAATTTCCCCACGATCGTAAATAGAGATTGATTATGAAATATTAAATGTAAATACGTCAATGAATCTGAACAAGTAAGGTTTCGGACAGCGTATAGTTTTGTGTTAAAGTGAAAAACCAAGTGTAATAACGAAACCAGTCATTAATTTATGTTGAGTAGAATTGTATGCGTTAAAACGAGTTGGCCGTTCCTCAAATATAAATTGGCAAATACAGCGACGTTAAATCTTACAGACTTTAGGTGACTTTAGAAAACTATTTATATAGAAGTAGAGATATATTTTAGTCTACGCAGAAATGTCTTAAACATCTGCATCATATATTAACGAACACAATTCAATTTTTAACAATAGGACTTTTATATAAGAGGTTTCCATTTGTCAGTAATGCTTGTTTAAATGTTAACGCATCTTCACTTATCTTTCTGATTTCAATACAGATTGAATGGCGGTAATTAAAAGCAACTTTTAGGCAACAATTTTGCCAAATCTGGGGTTTCATTTCACTATCCTTTGCTTTTTTCCCGTCAAATAGTGTAGGATGTAAGTTCAACTAAACAGGGATTATTGCTGTAGTTGAATAAAGTCAGTGGAGAAGAAATCAAAGTAAGAAACAATTGGTTCACATCTAGTCGGAACTGAAATGTTACTTTGATATCGTTTCATTTATCCTCTTTTTATCTTTTGCTGTGTCAATGTATATTCACTTATTTATATTTATTATCTATATATATATAAAAGGCAATCTCTGAGTCTGTCAAACGCGACTAAAATATTTTTTTATTAAAAGAAAATGAGCCTTTATATTTAATTTTTACTCCGACGTTTTACGTCACAGAAATCAAATCACATGTGTCAAACACGAATAAAATAATTTTTTTATTTAAAAAAAAGCTTTTATATTTAATTTTTATTCCGACGTTTTAAAAATTTATTTGGTCAACAAAAAATGTTAATAATTTTCTCCGTAATTTTGAAACAAAAGAAATAATTAAAAAAAAAAAGTGTTCTTTTCAAACAAAACAAAAAAAAAATGTAAAATAAAAAGTGACATCTTCTCCTACTACTAAAATTTTCTGAGTTGCAAGGGAACCGCCGGGCTATGATATTAGTTATGTAATAAGGCGAAAGAAAGATTTGATGCATGTGGACGAATGATGTGTTACATAAACACGATATATATATATTTTAGATAGCTATGAACACACTGTATTTGATATATCAATGCTGTAGATACAAACATGGATACGAATTGATTGTCACATAAATATGGAATCATCTGAGTGAATTTGTGATACGAAGGCAATTCTGAGAAGTTTAAGTTTCGTTTAATTTATTTGTTTAAATGTTATATTTAATGGATACTGATATTTGAGTAAATGGTTTGTTTTGTTAAACAGTATATTTACTTATTTCCATCTACCGGATTGAATAATCAAGAAATCTTGTTAGAAAAATATACGCGTGCTCCGGCAGGATTCAAACCTGTGTCCCCTAGGGGGAAAACCGTCATTTTTTTCCTATGAACCTTGACTACTCGGCCTCGTAGGACTATACGACGTAGTTACCTTGATAAATTTTTTCTCCGTTTTCTTCTTTTGTTTCGGAATTTGGCACGTGTTGAGTTATTGTTATTGTTCTTAGATGTATCACCAATTTTCAATGCTTGAATATGCGTACGTACATATACACTCAAGCACACACACATTTATATATATATATATATATATATATATATATAGATATATATATATATATAGAGAGAGAGAGAGAGAGAGTCGCCGACTGACGCCATTTCGGTCGGGTTTCAATCCTGGGTAAAAAAGCAATCGGAGTCTAACCATACTGATACGGCAAAACAGATCTGTCTGCGGATGACAATATATATATATATTTCTACCGGCCTGATTATTTACGATAGATTTTTATTACGAAAATGCGTGCCATTCGGCAGGATTTGAACCTGCGACCCCTATCTATATAGGGGAAGCTACCATTTGGTCTGGTAACGTCTTAGACCTCTCGACCACGAATAGCCTCCATTAAAAACAGAATATCTACTTAAATACGAGTATATATATATATATATATATATATATATATATATATATATATATATATATATATATACATTATATGCGTGCATGTTCTCACATACGTTTTTGTATTTTTCGTTATTTATTTTTGTTTGATTTTGTTTTAATGACAATAATATTTCTAAATGTTAAGTGCAGAAATTTATTTGTAACTAAATTTTTATTCATTATTGATTGTTCTTTAGATTTATGCGTGTATGTTTATACTTTGTGTTATATTTATTTTGTTTATTTATTTAAATTTTATATTATATTTACTTTTATTTGTATGCTTACTTTAATTAGAACTTAGGTAACAGTGTAAGTATTTATTTATTTATGTACCTACATTTATCCATTATTTCATTTTTCTTGTTTAAGGATTTGTTTTGGTTTATAAAACTGATTATTGTGAGTTTTTGTCGAAGCATTATTTACAATTTTTGCTATTGATATTGGGTTATTTTTTTCATGATTCCTTACTTGCTTTTGGGAAATAAAGTGTTAATCATAAAAAGTTGGATTTATAATTAAATTTGCTGCTGATTGGTTTTATGTGTGCATGTTTGCAGTTTATATTATATTTATTTTGTCTGTTTATTTATTTAATGTTTATGTTTACTTTAGTTGTGTGTTTATTTTAATAAGCGGCGCTTAGTTTGAAAAGTATTTATTTATTTACCCATTATCATTACCCAAATATTTTTTTCGGTTTTTAAAAGAAATTATTGCCAGTTTTGCCGCTATGTATAATTTACAATTTTTACTATTAATATTGTGTGCGGCGACACTTTTTTTTATGATTTTCCATTTGATTTTGATGACATATTATTTTCTTTTGGTCCCATATGTATTTTGATAGGGTTCTATTGTTTGTGTATTTTTCTTTTTGATTGTAATTTCGTAATTGTTATATATTTATTTAATTTTTTTTTAGGTCGCGCTTATGTAATTTTTTTGTTTATGTTAATGGTATTTGTTACTGTAGTTTAATATATTATGTTACTGGTTAAACATTTGTTATGTTAGGAATTTTCTTTGTTTCAGCAATTACATTTGTTAGTGTTATTTTGTTGATTGTTATTGTTGCGATTGTTATTATTTTTGCTGAGAATTTTTGTTGTGTTTGGTTATTAATTTCTGCATCTTATCCATGCAGTTGTAACTGATTTAAACTGTATTTTGGTTGATAATTTTTGATAATCTTTTATTTTTACTAAAAGTTTTGTTAATTATTTTGAAAAATATTTTCCCTATTTTTGTTTTTATTGTGTTGTTGTAAAGAATTGAAACAAAGTATTTGTTTACAGATTTTCCAAAATGTTTGCACATTGTCCAATGTAAATATTGCCCAACTCTATCGTGGCGATTTTTATATTCATTTGGAGCAAGCACAGAACAGCCCGAGATTAGGTGGTCTATTGTTTCTTGGTATTTATCACGGAACCTGCATTTTGGATCCACATTATTATGTATAATATTTGTCTGAAAGTTCTTAGTGAAAAAACTTTGGTCTTGCGCTGCAAGAATAAAGCCTTCAGTCTCAGACTTTAATCCAGATGCATGTAACCATCGATGAGTATTAACTTTATCAACATTGGATTTTTTATCACGTTCTGGATATTGGCCATGCAGTGGTTTGTCTTGCCAACGTTGTTTCATCTGTTCAAGGGATTTATCCTTGGCTTTCTTTTTCATATTTTTTGCCTCAGTATTTTCTTCTTTCATTATTGAATGTTTGTTCTTTCTGTTTTCATGTTGTTTGAATCCAGTCCTTTGTTGTTTCTATGTATGTTAGTAAGCCAATAGTTGTTGTCTTGTATGACATTTCCTCTTCCACCTTCTTTACGGGGTATGTATAAACGGTCTACATCAGCTTTTAGATGATGCATCTTATGCTTAGAAAGAAGCTTTCTTGTTTTAGAATCCATTCGTCTGATGTCGTTTAGAGTTCAATTCAAGATGTCGAAACTATATTGAACCACTGGGCTGGCAAGGTTATTAATGGCCATATTTCTGTTCCGATAATTCAATTCAGTTTTTAATATCAGTCGTAGCCTTCTATAGTACTCTTTACGCACTATTTCTTTCATTTTTTATGGTGAATTTTTTCACTCTCATTTACACCTAAGTATTTATAAGCTTCCTCTGGCTCTAAATCCTTTATTGTTACAGCAGGGTCTAAGCTAATTGAGGATGTTTGTTGTAGCGATCCTCGTAAAACTGTAGCTTTAGCACATTTATTCAAATTGATTTTATTCCAGTGTCTTCACTGAAGCATTTTACAGTTTTCAGAAGACCTTCCAGCTAATTATTGTTCTTAGCATACGACTTTAAGTCATCCATGTAAAATAGATGGCTTATTTTCTTTTAAGCTATTTTATAACCACATTCTGTCTTGTTAAGTTGACTGGTTAATGATATGAATAATATGCAAAATAGTAAGGGAGATAAAGAGTCACCTTGAAATATACCTCTTTTGATGTTTATATCACCAGATTTATAGGTTCCATTTATATGATTGAGGTAAAGGGTTGTTTTCCATATCGACATACAGTGCTTGATGAAATTGATGATATTGTACATATGTGGTACACTATCGAACATCTTACTATAATCTATCCAGGCAGTACTAAGATTTTTCTTTGCATTGAAGCAGATTTCCAAAATCATCCTGTTAATAAGAAGAAATACGTATGTTTTGTTAAAATAGATATTAATAGTTTGTATGTTGTCGGAAGGCATGTAATTGGTCTGTAGTTTTTTCGGGTTTTTTGCGTCACTATTCTTGGGTAGAAGAAATGTAATTCATTTGGTCTTCCATGCAGGAATTTTAGTGGGATCGTTAACCATTTCTTAAAGTTCTTTGGCTAGTTTTTATGTGCTGTATTTAAATAATATAGCCAAAAGTTAGGCATTTTATCTATTCCTGGAAATTTCCTATTGTGTGCCTTTTTCAGTGCTCATTTAACATCCTCTTCTGTGATTCCAGCCCATGTCTGTTCTGGTTTATTTTTCAATCGTTCTATCTTTTGCGCAATCCAATCTGCTTCTTTGTTATGTCCTTTAGAGTAAGCCCATATTTTTTCCCAGAACTGTATAACTTCTTCCATTTTTTTGGTGGGAGGTGGGGGGACTGTCACTTCAATTCCTTTTTACCTATTTCCCTGTAAAATTTCTTTGCATCAGTTTGAAAAATTTTGTTTTGTCTGAAGAAACTTGATCTTTTCTTATAGCGCCTTATTCTTTGAGCCTTCAGTTATATTGTTTGCTTTATTTTTTCCTTAGTTGATAGGAATTCATTTTCATTTCTAATGTTGTATTTTCTTTCGACTCTTCTGCATTTTCTAGTTCTTACATCTGTTCCTCTTGTCAGTTCATCGAGTACTGATAATTCACTTCTAAGTTGTTCGATTTCTTTTACTATTTTTATTTTCCAAGGTGGATCTTCATGTCTGCGAGACTGCCTTGTTTTTATTTTGATATTCAATTTTTGTTGCTGCTATTGCTGATGCATATATTGCTTCATTGAGATTGATATGAGTGTCTTCTTAATTAATTTGAGTGCTGCATTGTAAAGCTTAATAGTTTTGAGGTTATGCTTTGTTGGTTGTAATTTTGGGAATTGTTCTCGTCCCTCCATTGCAATATTTTGTATCTGACTTTTATGGTTATTGATTTCATCCTTGGCTTCTTGTATACTGTTCTTGTTTTCCATAAAATAATTCTGTTCAATGTGTTTTGAACTCGTTTTATTGTAATCTTATAACTGTCTCAGATCACACCTTTCTAACACTTCTAAGCTTTCAGCGTTATCTTCACAGTGATTAGTGTGTATCTCGGTTTCTACATTATGACCTGTGGCTTGTGTGATGTTACTAGTTTTTATTTTTGATTCCGATTCCCTTTCATATTTTTTCATTCTTCTACTCTGGTTGCAATTCTTTTTATCTCATTAATTTCAGCCTCTGTCAATCGGTTATTTCGCATGGTTTATCTTCGTACACTGGCTAATTTATTTTCGTCAGTGTACTTTCTATTTGTTTGTCCAACCTTTTCATTATTATTATTATTATTATTATTATTATTATTATTATTATTATTATTGCGCTTTTTTACATATTTTTATGTCTTCATTATTTATGTATTGTTTTGCTAAATTTAGTGCGTTGTTTAGTGTGGGCTTTTGTTAAACCAATTGATTGTCGTTTTTGTATTTTTCCAATTGGTTATGTTTAGTATGTTTCATATTTTTCCGATATTTGTTTGATTATATCCCAATCTGGCTTTTTGTGGGGTTTAGTAATCTACACGTTGGCTTGGTTGTGAAGTTGTCCTTATGGTCTTTTAACTAAACAAATGGTCCTACTTTAGGTAATTGTTTTATTCTATTGTATAATTTTAGTTTAGTGGCTCTGTGTTTATCTTCTTCGTTGCTTTCTATTAGTATTATTAGTAATTTTGTTATATTTAGTGACTTCTTTAAGGATTATTTTATTGGAATTATTAGTTTCTATTTTGTAGACTGTCCTGAATTTATGTGCGTTTATAAATAGCGTTTGTTTTAAAACCTTTTTCTATTTGGGTGGGGGAATTATTGTTAGTTTGTAAATTATTGATTATGTTGGTTAAGTCATGAGCTCATTTTTTATGGTGGGATTTCGTTGATGTAAATCATTTTTTTATGATCGGTGTCAAAAAGTTAAAATTAGGTTGAAAGATTGAATTCAAAATTTTAGTCGCGTGGAGAACATAGTAGCTTAATGTAAAAAGAAAATGACACTTTTAACCAAACGCATAAACAGTGGGTTTTAATCTATCTGTTCTCTTACTCCTTTATAATGTATTGTAATATTTCTTCACATTATTGTATATATATATATATATATATATATATATATAGTTGTGCAGCAACCTTTCTTTTGAGGATCTTTCATTGAATACGGCTGAAAAGGTGATTTAATCAATCTTCTATTTAGTTTTTCAAGCATTCTAACATTTTTTTCCGTTTTTCTTGGCGTTAAAGAATGTAAAGATTATCCATAATCTTTATTGTTTCGAGCGTTTTCGGCTACTGCTTTAACCATTCTCAAGGGTGTTGTATTAGGGGTATTCGTTCTCCGTTTGTTGTACTGTGTAGTAGCTTTTTCTCTATGAAGATTCTTGTGGAAAAGGAAACGTTTGGAGCAGACACATGCCATGCGCGGCTGAGTTGACGTTAGAATGAATTCTATTTTTAGAAAACACTTAACACGCCATCTCCGCTACTTAACCGTGTCAGATTGGTAGATTATATATATATATATATATATATATATATATATTTGCATTGAAATATTTTAAAAAGCATAGTCATTTATTGCTGAGGCAAGAGTGATAACATTTTTTAAATAAAGAATCGTATTTATCTTGTCTGCTACTCAAAAGAATAGATATTGGAAAATAAATTGAAAGCAGAAGGTAGATACGATTGACGGAAAACTCGAAGAAATAAGGAAATAATTCATTTTCTGTTTATTGAAATATCAAATATGCTGTGAATATTATCATATGGTGTTTGATAGTGAATAGATGAGATGCTGGAAAATAAAATCATCTCCTACGTACACAAGAACGAGAAGATTAAAAATAACATAGATTATCATTTAAAAAATAATACGGATTATCATTCATATATTAAGTAATGCTTAATATCATAGCATTCAATTTACCGGTTTATAGATTAAACATTGAAAAATGCAACGAAAGCGTGACACACACGCAAGAATGAAAGAATTAAAAAAAACGAAGAATATTATTGATGTGTTTATCTTGTCTTTTGTTTCTTTACCAGTTGAATGACGACACCCTAAAGAAATTTAAAACAAAGACATTGCCGAATTGGTGTATTTGGGCATGGTTACTTTGCATTCTTCTGAACTATTGTTGTCAGTTTTCGAAAAGGCTTCCGAGCCCTTGAGAGGTAGCCTTTCACTTTTTGCCACCTGTCCAGTAAGAGTTCAACAATGGTCACTTTAGAGACCGGAAGAACAAAAAACCAAACAACTAGAAGAGAAATTTGAAATCAGGTGAGTAGACAAAATAAAACCGGAACCTTTTTCATTCTCTCTTCGCACCTAACACTAATCCTGGCCTTAACACACACACACACACACACACACTCTCTCTCTCTCTCTCTCTCTCGCTCTCTCTCTCTCTCTCTCCTCTGAAAATGCTCAAATCGAAGAAGCTTATATTTTAGAAACATACGTATTTCCTCATGATGATGATGATGATGAAATATTTACATTATTTCCTCGTGTTTTGCTCAATATACTCTTCTTCTTCAAGTAATAATATTTGTATTATTATATATCATTATATATATATATTCAAGGTTTTTCACCTATGTTATTTAAATTATTTGCACTGTTTTGGCCGTTTTTATCTCTATTATTTAAATTATTCACAATGTTTCGACTGTTGTAAGCTCCGACCTTATTCAGGGAAATTCGATCACTGTAATAGATTGTTCTCGCTTCATGAGTCATGATGTTTTCGTTTTCTCCATTTATTCTAAGGTTTAGATATATTTAAGTTATTTTCATTTAGTTATCATTCTGAATTTTAGTTCTTTACTACTGTCGCCAGTTATTGAACTCACAACTCTTTGGTTCAAGTCTAAGCAATGCTTTTTATCCACTGCATCATGTGCATTTGAGGACATCAATCTAAAGATTTTTGGGACTTATAAACCAAATGTCTCAGTAACCATTTTGTTTTTAGCAGAGCTCATATTACAGTCTTGGTGTTTGTAATTGTTTTTCTCTAGTATTACTGGTTCCCATATTGTATTCATTTATATGCTTGGCCGGTTTAAGAGATTTTGGGGGCCTATTATATGCGCTGATTCCTTAAGTTTTCGTATTTCCCAGTGTTGTTCTTTATTCATTGCTTCAAATTCATCCCAAGGTAGTCTGTTATCTTTTTCTCTCCATATGTAGTCAGCTACGTCTGATTTTCCTATTTTCTTTCGTGTTCTGGTCTTGCAGTGTTCTTGTAGCTTTATCTTAAGCCTTTATCTTTAGCAAACGTAGAAAATATTTTGTATTAACATTAGAGAAAATGTTGCTCCTTGCCAAATATATATGACTGAACTATCGATTCAAACGTCTTATGAAAATCAAAGTAAGATTAGATAATAATCTATCAAATATATGCGGTTTATAATTATGTAAAATGATATTTTTATTTTTTTCTAATTTATTTTTCATTTTCCAGATAAACTTTTATGGAGGAACATTTTTACCGTTTTGTTTATCTTCTGCTATCTTTCTTGCAACTTCATGAGTCTTTCCTCCCAGAAATGTTAATCTTTTTCGAAAAAATCGTTTCTATGAGCCTTTTGCAGTCTTGCAGAGATTTTTTATACATAGAATTTTGTAAAGCATGGAATTTTAATTCGAAGCCAGTTTTCTTAAAAAAATGAGTAAAACCTTCCGAATTTTTATCCGTTAATTTTTTAAACAAATCGGCCATTTTTTATGTTGTAAAATATTCAATTTTCATTGCACTTCATAATCTTTTTAAAAAACAGAAAATTTAAAACTGCAGCTCTACTAATACCAAAGCAGATAGCAAAGTGAAATTTAGGCATGTAATTTTCATAGTTTTATTAGAGTTTCTTTTCTATCTTCCAGGTTTGATTTACACTAATTATTTTCATGCAATACCTTTATTTGTTTGGTATCAACCTCAATTATTCGGCCAGATCAGGGAGCATCATTAACGAAAAGTTATCAAACTATCACTCATCAAACCTTCTTCAGAAATAAAACATGGTTTTATAATTGAATCACATTTTGAACTTTCTTAAAATAAAAAAAAAGAATAATACACTGAAATGATTGATTTTTTTTTTCCAACTTGAATGTGGGAATCGATAACAAGAATAAATAAGTTCTAACAATAAAAAAGCCACTGATATGACTACCACAGTTAAAAGTAAATATTTTGTGTCAAATTATAACTAAACACTCCTACTGCTACCTAATGAGGAAATCAGAAATGATATTTTGGTTAAGATATACTACATACAAATAGATAATAATATACTTTTTATAGCACATTTTTCTAGCTTAGTAAAATTTCACCACCTTTGAAAGATTTTTCATAGAGCAGTTTTTAACCAAGTAGTGGTCTTCATCTGCTAAGTACATTCTATGGACACCAAAATTATTGACATGGTTAACTATCTAAATTTTGTAGGAAATTAATAGTGGGTTGGTTCCTTAGTTGGTGTTCCAATATTTAACATTATGAAAAACGATGCTAATTACATTTAAATTGAGTTTTACTTACTGTGATATATGATATAATCATTTAGTATGGATTTAATATTTTCATGAAGAATCTAGAAGGAAAATTTTAGTGTAAATTAGTCAACTGTAAGTTGCTGAGCTTCAAGTGCTGAAGTCATTGCCTTGTATTAAATTGCGAACTAATTTACGTGTACCATTAAACCCTGAATATATTTTTTATGAAAAGTCTGTTTTAAAGTAATATTATTATTGCCTTGTATTACATTCTGTATAAGTTGTATAAGATTTTTAAGAAAGGTTTATGTTATTTCAAGTCATTATATGGAAATATACCCAAAGAAAATAAAAACGAAACAAAAGAAATTACTAGCCTGGTTGTCCGCATTTGATGAGATATCCCGCTGGTATGATAATGCAAAATATTAAAGTAAGGATTCATGCTACCATAACTATGGAATAAATAAGTGAGATCAGGCTGCGTGATCAATAAATCTAAAATAATACTGTCTTTTTTTTAATGATTTCATAGATTATATCCCTATTATTCCCTAGTAGGGAAATATATCTTTTTAAATATGTTCAGCTAAAAGTTTTTCCAACCCCTCTTTTCGTAAATGTCAATCTAACAAGATGAACACTCATGTCTAGGCTGACAACCCCAACAATTTTTAGACTTAAACATTGGTCTGAAAACTCGACTTATACATGAATAGGAATGGTATGCACAAGTACGCCTGCGCACTGCACACAACACACAAGCTTTGAGTATCATAAGCAGGAATAACTGACTTTCAAATAACACTTGACTCAGCCATCGACTAATGACATCATCAATATCATCGCCTCTCTTCTCGACAAGAACCACTGGCCGATGAAGTAACTCATTATTCCATATGGTTTCTCTTCTCTGGTGATGGTTACGATTACAAAGGACAGAGGATGGGCCACTCGTTGGCAGTTGAACCAAATGAAAACGTTTTGCAAAATCCCCTCTCCTCATTACCATTTTAAAAAGTTTTATCAACATCCTAGTTAAGCCACAGCCAGCTATTAATAATCTCTGATTTAAGCTCTGCTATGATAGCGAGACTGGAGCGATGATTTAAGGGCTCCTTTAAGTGGACGTAAAAGGGTCGTGACTACTTGGCATCATAAGTGGAGCGGGAAATGTCCGGCATCTTCACCAACACATCAAAAGCTATCATATGCTATCTGACTACACCTATGCATACGTCCCTGTTGATCAATAATAATAATAATAATAATAATAATAATAATAATTATTATTATTATTATTAATAATAATAATAATAATAATAATAATATTTGTGGGTAGATGGGCTTCGCTTGTAAGGGAACGCTTCAATAATTTTCCCTTTAGAGTGTAATTTCTTTTACTAAACAAGCAAAAAACTTTTTAATTATGATAGAATAACAATTTTTTAAAATTTAGTAACTATGTTACTTATATGATTATGGATAAAATTTATTAAAGAAAACGTAAAGTAACCAAAAATACTAAAATAATATTTATAGCAATTGATTAAAAGAGATTTTACTATCGAGAACAATTTACAAATAATTTTAATACTAGCCTTTTATGTAACCTTGAAATATATGTGTATGTTTTAAATCTATATAGAAATTTCCCTTCACTCTAATATATATCTATAAAAGTGAAGAGGGTAGACGTTGTGTAAGTATTTGTTTATTTGATAGATTTGACTTAGCGTCTGCATTTTGCGGTCTAGCTTGATGGGAGTTGCGCTCAGATGTACATGAAAATTTTAGAACGCTAACGACACCTTAAAATTTTTCAGAAAGCCAAAATCAGGGTAGAAAAATATATATTATCACCCCACAAAGTCAGGGATCAGTTTATGTATTGATTATAATATAGAATCGATCACTCCACTTTATATTATCTATCTATCTATCTATCTATCTATCTATCTATCTATCTATCTATATATATATATATATATATATGTGTGTGTGTGTGTGTGTGTGTGTGTGTGTGTGTGTGTGTGTGTGTTGCCCCTCCCCCTCTCACCCTAATCTAATAGAGACATTCTACATTGTTATCTATATTTATAAAAGTCACGAAGGTGGACGTTGTATAAGTATTTGCTATGGATATTCATGATGTTTTTCATTCGTATTCCTTAAACTATTATTCCTTAAACTACCCGAGTGAAACCGGGCTAAACTGCTAGTTGTTGCATAGACAACAAATACTAAAATTATTTATAGGTAGTATATCCGATTCCAATATACATTACTGAAAAAGTTGTTAACGCTTAACTGCTTAGATAAATCATACAAATCATTATCTTCCGAGGAATGTCTTGTCGGTAGAAAAAAGTACGTTTTAGCATCCCTTAAAAACAGAGTAGTACCTCACCCTTGATAAATGTTAGTGAAAAATGATGGAAGTAATTCATAGGGCTATGAATCAATGGAAATTACTATCAGTGCTGAAAAGTATACTTTGACAACTATTAAATTTTGCAATTTTTGTTTGAAAATTCCCTTAAGTTTCAGAATACTATCTTGTTGAAAAACTGATTTGTCAGTGGCCAGGAATTAAAGCAACATTACTATACTCTTTATTATATAAGTATTAATCAGTATCAATGACTCTGTTACTGAATCTCTTTAATATTAAACCGCATTCAGTAATCATATTTGTCTATAGAATAGATAAACACATTTCTATGAAGTCTTCAGTATGCTCTGAATTTGATATACAAAGCAGTAAAATAAAAAAGATAGCGTAAAGATTTTATTAAAATCCGACTGCATCATTCAGCAGATTAATGATTACCGTATTTGATGACTCAAAAGATGGCTCTCACAACCACTCCTTGAGATTTATCGTTACGGAGTTAGGCTAGATAAAAATACTGGTAGTCTACTGGTTATCTTATCTTCACATACAAAACCTGGGAGAAATTTCTGAGACTTTTAGAAACAGGAATGTCGGGAACGACTTATATGAAATCAAATGAATATATAAATTAAATGAAAATAACATTTTGACACGTTGAAGTATAGTGCTGATTTTGATAAGCAGTTAAAAAGTAGTAGATATTCTTACAAGATTTTCTTACATCTTGTAACGGGCTTGCTGGTTTTCTGGCCTCTCATATACAAGTTGGCTAGCTCAGATATATTTTTATTTGTTTAACACCTACAGAGCACACCTGAAATATACCGCAAATATGGTGAGTTTACAGTTTCGTTATCTAACGTAATTAACAGTCTGAACAAGACCAGCACTCTCAGTCACGATGACTTGCTAACACAAGTTATAATCGTAGGTTCTGCCTTCATGCAAGTGAAGGGCGTTAGTATGCGTGGCCTAGACCTAGGGAGAAATATATTCCAGAATGGCACAAAAGCCCGATCCCTGGGTTCGTGGGACAGCGAAGGATAAGCCACTAATCTTTCTCGTCATTGGCGTTTACAGGATGTTGAAGATGATACAGGATACGTCTTAAGAAAAGTAGATTCAACACCACTGGGACTTATCAAATAAATTTCTTACAAATGTAAATACAAAAACATTGGCGAGACGTCTCAAAAAGACCGCATATATGAACACAAAGGAGGCCTAAGTTGGGACAACCATTTAAACTCACGCAAAATACGGTCAAGTGCCATATGTGATACACAAATCAAACGCACTGAAGTCTGCTTAAGCAATGAAAATCAAACAACACAAAATAAAATACCAGAAAATATGTTTCCCATCTCACTTACTGATAAAGCTTTAATAAAAGTGAAACGTTAGGTTTATAAATGTTTCGTTTTCGTTTTTGTTTTTTATTTCATTATTCTATTAAAGTCCGACAATCCATATTTGATTACTATATATATAGATTTCAATTCCCACCACAATCATAGAATTAAACCTGTTTTATTATAGGTTTCTACTTTAGAGTCCTCGGGATATGCAGCCCTGATTATTTATCTGAAGAAGAGATAATTTTGAACAAACATTTATGCTTCTCCACTAGCTGCACCATTTCATATTCAACACCAAAAAACATGCTATAAAGTCTACAAAAAATCTAAAACGAATATCCCCCCAAATCACACAATTTTCATAATACAACACCTTTTCATATGAACTCACAAAAAATTAGTTATCCCAAGCATTAGAATATTTACCCCAACCTCCAAGACTATTGGTGATATTGTCAGATTAAAAAAGATACCAAACACCAATTTAAATGTCGGAATTTACAAAATACAATGTCTACAGTTCAATAACGTATATATAGGGGAAATGTAAAAAAGTCTAAAAGCTTGGATCTACTAACATAAAAGAAACTTATGTTTGGACATACATTTGGACTCTATTGTATTACATCGAAATAACGTAGGTAACAATTTTAATTTCTCTAATGCTATTTTAATTAAAACGAACATAATCAATTAAGGAGGAAACTCTTTGAAAACATATTAATAGCATTACTACCAACTATATACACATGATTAAACATTACATTACTTCTGCATTTTTCCACAAATCCAAAATGAATCCAAAATATGTCTATCAACAGATATCAGTAAATAAATTAAAGATATTTCCATGTATTCATAACAATGTAGTATTGTTTTCTTCTATATGAATATTATATCTTATTATTTCTATTCTTATTATTATCATTATTATTATTATTATATCTTTTATTATTATTTATATTGTGTAGTTATGAATATATTATAGCAAGGAATAAGCGGAAATTTAATGACATGATATTAAGAACTAAAAACAACAACTGGTTTCGTCTCAGATCGCTTCAGGTTTTAATAATCTGAGAATAATTGTTAAAAGAAGAAAAAAAAGAAAATATCTAATGAGAGGGGAGGAAAAAATGTTTTGATAAAAAGAGCTAGAGTTCAATCACATTCAAACCCAATAAGCATTCTCTCTGTTTGCAGAGAGCAGGCTTGCGAGATCTGATGTAAATGGACCCCAGAACTCTTAAATGATATATGGAGGACGACTTTGATAAGATAGAAAAGTAGTCGGCACTCAATCCAGCCAAACATTCCCAGCTTGTTATATTATTATATTTTCCTGTCACTTATTACATACTATTATATATTATTGTATGTTATTTATTTTGTTTAATTGTAATATTGTAATGATATAATATGGTATTTTATAAATCATTAATTTTATATGTATATTTTAATATTTCTATATATTACTTAATTATGATATTGTAATAATTTTAATACATAGATATTTAGTATTTTAATTAATTTATTTCATTAAAAGATAGTAACCGTTTTAAAAATTTATTTCTTTATTTAAAAAATTCACTTAACATTTGTATACATTATTTTGCTAAAATTTTAAACGGAAATATATTTCGTTTTATCATTCACACACATACTAAATTTACCGACTAATAAACACACATACATGATTCTTTCTTACACATACATTTGTACATTATATTTAAACAAGAATATCTTGCCATCGCTTGACATTATTTCGCTACAATTTTGAATGGGAATATGTTTCGTTTTGTCATTCACACACATACTAACGTTACCGACATATAAATACATTTAATACATCTATAGTTTAAATACCCGCGACTTCTGCCTTACTTTGCATACATATACTTACATTCATAATAAACATCTAGTGTTTTAATTATATATATATATATATATATATATATATATATATATATATATATATATACACTCTTCTGATGAGCTGTGATACAGCAAAACAGGACTGTCTGCGGATGACTATTTACGCTGCCGCCCGTTGATTGCGCACTATGGGGGAGATGGTAAACTTTAAAAACAGTAGCTACTTACCACTATTTACGCATCGTTCTTTAGTAATAGATTGTCCACCCTTGGCTACTGGCGTTTGTTTACCTTGTGTATGTAACACACTGAAATCTGCCTTCCTCCATCGTGCCTTGATAGCTTAGAGATAGAAACTCCGGCTGATGTCAAATTGGTCGGGTTTCAATTGCTGGAAGTAATCAGATGTCTAACAGTACTGATGAGTTGTGATACAGTAAATCAGGGATGTCTGCGGACAATATATATATATATATCGACTGATATTAACAAATGAGTTAATTTTTGAAAAGAATTTAAATTTGGCTTTTTTTCGAGTGGATTAGTTAAATTAGTATGGGAAAAGCAAAAACGTTGTATATAAATAAATAGCTTAGTTTAATCTGGCACAAGGCCAGATAATTGAGAAATACAATTTGGTTCAATTTACTGATTTCATCTGCAATGCAACTGACTCTAACCGTACGCAATAAAATTTAATTTGCACAAACGACTCTAAGCTAATCAGGTTTTAAATTCGTTAAAAAAGTTTATGGAATTGCAGAAGTTCAATAGCCACATTATTGGGTACCAATCTATTAGATTTGTTAAAATCAAAATCAAACCAATATACTTTATACGTTATTCATCTTTATAAGGTGTTATGCTTTTTCCAATCTTACTTCAACTACTCCACCTCAAGAAAAAGGAAAATTTATATTCATTTCATCAACGCATTTGTTCATATCAGTTATTTTTTTTTATCTGAGTTTGCATCGTAACATATTGGGCTTACACTATTCTGGCACAAAGCCTGTCTTATATATCTTATAGATTGTTTAGATTCGAGCTGTTTAAAGAATTCACAGGAAGCGAAAGTAATACTTTCTCCAATATATTTTATGAGCGGTAATGATGCACGGCCAATGACCAGGTAATAGTCAACAGTTGGTTCCAAGATCATCCAAAACAATTACATACACAGAAAAGCACAGAAAAAGAACTTTAAAACAAATTGACTGCATAAACATCAACATGAGATTCAACTTGTGCACTGCAAAACCTATCCAGGTGCCGACTGTAGAAGCGATCATCTCCCTGTTATATGGAAACAAAAGACGAAACTACGGAAGCTGAAAAAGCATTATGCAGCACCAAAATTGCAATGTAACAAACTCCTGAACGAACAGAATTCGAAGGAAGCATATATAAACATATACGTGAAATAAGATATGAATGACAAAATCTAAAAATTGAAATGGGACAGACTAAGAGAAGATTTAGTGAAAGCAGCAAAAGAGATCATACCAAAGGTAAACTGAACGAAATAAAATCGAATGAATACATATAGATCCACATGATGTAAAGCAGACAGAAATCAATGCCGAGACACGAAGTGGTATACAAGAAACTACATAACATAAGAAACAAATGCAAACAGAATAAAGAAGAATGACCCAACGAAAAATGTGCAAAAATAGAAATAATGGGTATCACAGATAAAGGAGATTATAAAAAAAATAAAAGAACTAACAGGACAAAAGACATGTTCATCAAAAAACTGCAAAAATCCAAAGACGGAATACTGATATCAGAGAAAGAAAAACACTTCAGATATGGAACGAATACATCGAAGCTTTCTTCCACGATGAAAGAAAACAACCGGCAATACACAATTATATAGAAGGACTAAAAAATTTAAAAACAGAAGTGGAAGCTGTACTGGACAAGTTGAACAGAAACAAAGCAACAGGGACAGACGGAATTATAATAGAAATGCTGACAGCCTTAGACGTTTTCGGCATAGAGAAGATTACAGAAATAATAAATGAAATCCAAAACAGTAGCAATATACCGAAATACCTAAGGAGATCTATTTTCATAGAACTGCCTAAGTAACCAGGCACAAATGAATGTGAAATCCATCAGACAGTCAGCCTAATGGACCACATAACAAAACTCATCATCGAATTCTGACGAATAGAGCGCGGGCAAGAATCAGGCCACAGATTGGATAAAAATAGTGGTGATTTGTCAAAGATACCAAAACAAAGAACGCGATATTCATGCTCCAAATGTTATCAGAAAGAACAATACAAATGCAGAAGGACGTGTTCCTGTGTTTTATAGACTAGGCAAAGGCATTCAACAAAGTATGTCACAAAGATCTGTTAAAGAAGTTCAGCAACCTTGTCATATTCAGGAAGGACATTAGAATAATCAAGAATCTATACTAGCCACAAAATGCCTGCATACGAACAGAAATTGAGTTCAGCAGATATACAAAACAAAAAGGGGAGTAAGACAATAATGTGTCTTCTCACCTGATTTATTCAACCGATATAGCGAGGTAATTCTGAGAGAATTACATCTTATACCAGTATTAATTATTGGCGGTCACAAACTTTATAATATAAGATATGCAAATGATATAGTGCTGATAGCAGACACAGAAAAGAAAATTATAAGACCTCCTACAGATGGTAGCGAAAAAAGCGAGAAGAAAGAACTAAGCATAAACTACAAGGTTACAAAATGCATGGTCATCAGTAAAAGGATGAGATCAAAATGCAAATTACAGGTCGTGGATGCTAATATTAAGCAGATGCAGAAATTTAAATTTCTGGGAAGTGTTCTAATAATAGATGACGGAAAGTGGGCATTGAAATTCGAAAACGTATTAGTCGGGGGTGGGAGGTCAATGATGCATTCCAAAAGCTAAGACGAATATGAAGAGACATAAAAGTTTCGTTGAAAACAAAGGAAAGAGTATAGCACCGAATACCACACAATCTCATCAAAAATGAGGAAGAGACTTAAAGCAATAGAAGTGTGGTTCTACAGAAAGATGGTGAGGATACCATGGGCCAAACATGTGAGCAACTTCGAGGCTTTGGAGAAACTTATACATCAGGTAGACGCAGTTTAAATTTCTGAAACATGTCATAAGGAAAGATGCCTTGAAAAATCTGATACACATGTGATAGATTGAAAGACAGAGGAAAACAGCGTGTAAAATACTTAATAAGCTTGAGCGGATGGATGGCAGAACAGGGTTTGGGAGAAATAACAAAAAGGTAAAATATATTAAGAGCTACAAGAGACAAGAAGATGTGGAGGGCTACGATCAGCTACGCACCGAAGGGACATGACACATAAAAGAAGAATATTCGTGCAGATAAGAAAACTATTTTGAAGAAGGTGCTAGAAATTGTGTTAAATACTGTTGTGGGATCTCCCCTTTGTATATGATAATGGACTCGACTGAGTATACTTATACTCCTGCCATAGAGAGAACAGCAGTTGAGAGTTATAGTAGAGATCCGTGCGAGTTATCGGAGAATACCGGAACTGATACGTAAGTTACTGAGAGTTACTGAAGTTACCCAGAGACTAACCATCAGAAGTCAGACTAGTTCTGAGCTCCACTCAGCTAGAACAATATACCCGGATATACTATTTCCGACGATTTCACTTCAAGACTTGTATATATTTATTTCTTACTAATAGTATTCCTGGATTTACTAATCTGCGTTCAAGTTTGTACATTACGTTCAATATAACCTACTTTTCTATCTCAATATCTGTTTTTGTTATTCATTATTTTGTGCAGTTCCTCACCCGGAATCCACAACAAATACACAGAGTGAAGAAGAGTCGATTTGTTGCCCACAAGAAAATTAAAATAGAAATTGAACCCATAACGATCGAACTGATGGTACTAATAAAGATATGCGTCTTTCATTGGTTCAGTGGTTACCAAACTACTCACATGCATCTTTATTACTATAATGCGCTGGGTGCTACACACTTATGGGTCACAGGCACCTAAGCCTGGAGTAAAGATTAGTTTCATAAAAAAGGGTAGGATGAAAAGTTTATAGGCTGACTATAAAAGAGTGAGATGCTAGAGATGTGAAATCTTGCATGTATTAATTTCAACATATTTATAAATGCATTGTTTCTTTCCAGGTAAACTAGCACCTGATTGTTCCAAGAAGACGCCAAAAGTAACTCATAGAGACTCTTCTTAAAAATGAACAATATTTGCTATTGTAGGTTTATCAAGTACTTGCAGAAAAAAGGTTTAGCCACCAAAGACGTTCATGCAGACATGGTTGCTACATGCGATAACACTCCAGCTTCATCAACATTGTGAATATAGAAGGAGGTCGGATAATCTTGAAGATGACTCAAGATCTGGATGTTTTATAAGAGCCACCACCGAGGAAAACATTTATTGTGTTCATCACATGGTGATGAATGACTATAAATCATATAGCCAATGCTATTGGTATATCTCGTGAGGCAGATGAGAATATTCTTCACTTTGAACTTAATATGACGATCGTTTCTGATTGTTGGGTACCACGTTTTCTGACACCTAATCAAAAGCGCACCAGGGTGATCACATCAGGACAAAGATCTTATATTTTATGACGTTTTGGGCGATGAACAAAGCACTGCGTTCGTTTATTTACTATTCTTCAAAGGGGTCATATCATCAAAGGCGAGTATCATTTCAACTTATCGAGACACTTACAAAAGGCTACCAAGACAAAACGCTTAGAAAAACTGACGAAAGGCTCGTTTCATCAGGATAATGTTCTAGTACACAAGACGTTGGTTTCGTTGCTTGTTGTCTGTTGTTAGTTGATCAGCCTCCTTATCTTCTAATTTGGCTCCATCTGACTATCTTCTGCTCGCAAACATGAAAAAAGCACTTAATTGGGCACTAATATCACAGTGAAGATAATTTCATATCTGCTGTTGACTTTTTTCAGCCAACACGATGAAAGCTTCTCTGCTAATGCGATCCAAGCATTGCAATACAAATGGAAGAAGTGCAAGTTGAAAAATATACCTCATTTGATGACATTATATGAGAGTATCTTAGTCAGTCTATGAACTTTTCAGCTGTATATTAATGAGTTCAACTCAAATTAAACATGATTTAGTAATTTACAAGTAGCACATCTCATGTTTTATAATAGAATATTGGATAATTACTAAGCAACTTTTCCTTACAGACTGGAACCTAGTATAATAAGCTAGACAGATTCATGGTTACTTTGGTTTTGAGCCAGCAGGAATCTGCTTGTTTGGTAAAGAAGACAGTTATTTTCAAATGATGCTAATGGTCAAATAATAAAGACAAATTTAGTATGCATATTTTGAGGCAGATTTTCCATATTTGAAAAGTGGCGCAATACTATCTTTTATTTTTTACCTTTTGCACTAGAATAGCGTTAGGCGAGAGCAGATCCGAATCGAACGGTTAACAAGACGTAAATAGATTTGGGGTGTCTAGTTCAAAGCTCTGGCTGAGAGAGAGAGAGTTCGTGCATTTAACTTGCACTAAAACCCGTGAAAAAGGAATTAAACCAACGATTTCACAATTTATGGTCAAAGTAGCAAAACATGCTGATCTCTTGAACCTTGGTTAGCAAATAGTCGGGAAGGACAACTTTGAATTCAGAACAGTGGATAAGACGACAGAAAACCAATTTACTATCTTCTCTAATGAGAGTTATGGCAATGAACTGTTTAAGAGAGGATTCCGAAAAGTTTTTGACCCAACCAAGAAGGAAATCAAAACTTATTCTGTTGTGTGGGTCAGATTTTTGGAAGTAGCTCAAGCAGAGAACTTTGTAATACAGATATGAAAGAGAAATGGATGTTGCGGAGAACCATGATTCCTCACATCCTGCAGTGGCACAACACTTTGAGAGAAAGAACCACAAAGTAATAAACGTTAGTCAGTTGTAAACTCGATACGGTCAAAACATTATTTTTGTAAAATATAGAACCTCTTAGGTTATAGGATAAAAGACAAATAGGAAACGTTTTTAATTTAACAAGTTTAGGAATTATTTAAGCTTTATCAGAAAAAAATGTGTTTATTCAGAATGACCGTTTTAAGCACGAAAGTAAAATCGCAAATAACAAAATCACTGTATGAAAAAATATTTTAACGATACAATAAACATGTCATGAATTTGAAATGAAGTGATTTCTTTCTGATGGTGAAAGTTTTCAAAATTTGTTGTCTTCAGAGGTATCAAGGAAACACATATATTGACTTTGATATAGAGGATTTTAAAAGAATGTCTACAGCTCAGAATATGTGACCTACGTGTGTTCCGTAGTAAATCTTTAGGTCTCTCGTTAGGACTCGGAAGGAAATATGAATACAACAGAAATCAAAGGAAATAATAACAACAACGGCGATAATAATAATAAATATGGTTTACACTGTTTATATAGATGAGGACAGCAGAACAATGTAGATATAGTAAATAATTATACTACCTCATCTCAGAAATATAGACAATAAATATGCTTTACACAGATGACAACTACAACTGCTCATAATATTTGTAAAGAATAAAAGTAGATAAGCTTTCAAATTTAGTCAAGTCTTATTTTTTAAATCTATAATTTGTACTGGAATTTTTAGAAAGCTTTAATAATAAGTAATGCCGGATTTTATCGTGGAAAACTTTATATAAGGAAACTTTACAGTTTCTCTTTGACATATTTGAATTGCTCATTATCAAGTGAAACTTATAAATTGTTTCTTCCTGGTAACATCATCCGTAGAAGGGAAAACCGTATGTAAATTGGAAACACAGGACTAATTAAATGTTTGGTTCTTATGAATATAGTCGTATTGAAATTCATTTGATCCTATGATTATTCATATATTAGAGGAACTTTTATTCCTTTCTCTGATTTCTCAACACTTTACATTTTATCTGTCAATGATTTAATTTACTAAATAATAAATATTAAATAAATATTTAAATAAATAGATATTTAATATATAATAAAATTTAATATTTTATTTTATTTTATTTTAATAAAATTTAATATTTAATAAATAATAAAATATATAAATTTTCAGTAACTTCCTTTTATTTTGAAAGGAGAATTTGATGTTAAATGATTCTTATTTCCCTTCCTCTTCTTCTCTGATTACTAGATAAACATGATTTATATTTAGAAAACTAATACAATCTTCAAATGGACTTCTTCATAGTTATGATAATTGATTTTTTTACTAAGAGTTAAGTAGCTGCGTTGATTCCATGACGAAAGTATTTCAATGATGAAAGATTTCTTCTCACTACTCGAAAAACTTACGCAGCGCAATCTTTCACTTGTGTTTGCCAACAAAGACCAAGTCTAAGACTGAAACTAATAAATTCTAACCAATTTCGAGTCGAAGTTATCAGATTAGATTTTTTTATTATATATGTTTTCATGTATTTATTTTTCTACTCATATTTTTTATGCCAGTCCTTATTTTAACCTTAAAACTTCTTTTTCCATTTTTTTTATTTTTCTCTTTTTTTCTGTCCTTTCATTCTCTATTTCGGTCTTGTTATAGTTCTTTCTCATTCCATCTTTCTTTCTCTCTTACTTTCTTTCTTTATTTTGCTGTTTTCTTTTTCCAATCAAATTATCTTTTTATTTCTTTCTTTCATTCTCTTTTTATCTCTTTCTTCTTTTCTGTCTTATTCTACTTTTTCTTTCTTTTTCTCCATCTGTCATTTCTCGCACTATGTCACTCTTTCTCTATTTTCACTATTCTTTCTTTTGCTATTTTTGTTTTTCTTTCTTTCATTTCCTAATTTATGATTTTAGTTTGGGATTTCTATCACAAAAGTTTTCTTCCATTTGTCTGCTTCCACTTTTCTCCTGACAAGAAAGCTTCACCTTGGAGCAATGTTTAGCAGTTAACCTCGCAACACACTGCAAATTTAGTGAGTTCAGTTTGAAAGAGGTCACAGGCTGATGGCTTCGAGCTGTTCTCAGAAAATCTCTGTAAATAGCAATTACGGGTGCATCACAACGGAACAGAGACAAAAAAGTTATTTCAGGGATTATTAATTCTATATACATAGCATATGTATATCACTTTTTCATATCTATCTTTCTTTCTTTGTAGTAATTTTTCACCTAATACAAGGACCAAGAGCCACTCAAGGTAGGGGATTGCTAAATGAGGTTTTTGCTTAAGCCTGAGAAGAAGTAGTAAAAAATACATTTTATGAGGATATTTAGAAAAGATAATGGTTATGTTTGTAACAGATTTTGAGAAGTAGCGGTTCGAACAGAACGTCCTTCTTACTAATGGAATACTAAGTGAATATTGGTGATTTGTCTAATTATAATTGGTATGTTGTCTCTGAATTGTAAGGTCTGAACTGGCTGAATAAAAGAATGCAACTCATCAGAACATCTGCCATGGAAATAGCGATAGACTATACCTGAGACTTTTGACGTTTGCTCTTTGGAAAAGGGATTGTAAAATAAAATAAAAAATAATATATATATATATATATATAAAAGGCAAGATGTTTGTGTGTGTGTCTGTTTATCTGTCTCTCTGTCTGCTTGCATGTATGTTCTTTACTCATATCCACAATTTTTATCCGATTCTCACCAAACTTCACACAAATATTCTTTAGGTCAGGTCATGGGCTACTTATTTTTTCCGATTTCCTCCCGATATCGGAAGTCGATACCCCGATATCCGATCAGGTTTGATCAAGATCAGGGTTTCAGCCCCTTTATCGTAGTTCTTGCTGCAGAATTTGCTCTAACGTGGTAAAATTATAGTTTTTAGCCTCAAACATTAGTAGATCTTCTCAGACGACTCATTTTGCCCGATATCGGAAATCGATACCCCCTATATTCTATCGAATCTGATCATAAACCGATATTCATCCATCAATATGGCTCATTTTCTTTAATTTTACTCTTGATGGGTACTATAAGTTTTCATAAACTCACTTAGGTTAGTTTATCCTTGAATGACTTATTTGACTCCAATATCCTATCGGGTTTAATCAAAATCAGCTTTTCAGTCTTATTTTGGTTTTTGCTTCGGGTTTTGCTCTAAATAGGTATAATTGTAGTTCTTATACCATTTACTCAGAGGACTTATTTAGTCTTCAAAATTCAGTTTGCGACGGAAAACTTATTTGACAGAGAGGAGATTGACTGTCAGGCTCCAGTTATTTAAATTTTGGCGGGTGCACTCATGCACAATTTTATTATCTGCATATATATTTACTAAAGACCTGAGTCTTTTTTAGATAGTTAATATAAGGCAGAAAAAAGGCAGGTCTTAGATAACATTTTATTACAGCTGCAGTGATCTCATAGGCTCCAGAAATATGTCCATTAACAACACCAGTAAAGGATGGCCATACATATGAAAGACTTCATAAAAGGATAGGAAGGATTTGATAATCTTGAATACTCTTAGATTCCATAAGTGGAAAGTTTGTGTAGGAACCCTCTATGTTACACCGTGTCAATAGCCTTTGAGATAACCAAGGTAAACGACCTCGTGATGAATCTTATAATATCTGTTTGTCTCTGTTTGCTTATATGTTTGTCTATCTGTTAATACCACAGTGCATATATCAATTATACAAGAAATTTATTGCTCTCGTTATTTTACTGTCTGTCGGTTTATCTTGTTCGGTGTAGATAATCAATAAGATTTATCTTATTTCCCTTTTAACCGATTTTATAGTGTGATTTTGTATTTTAACTTCATTAAATATCACCTTTCACTTTCTTTCTAAAGCGAAATTTATTTTTTTAAAAAATCGTTTTGTTGACTAAAAAAGCCATTACCAACCCTTCCTTTTCATGGGATTTTTGCTCGCGCCAATTCTTATCATCTCCGTAACGCCTGCTAATTTATTCTTAATTATCGATTGACAGTTCTTGTAATGACAAAGAAAACGCAACCGTACAGACATTAAAAATACTCTGACGGTGAAAGGAAGTAAAAAAAAAAGATTAGAAAAGGAATGAAATAAAGAGAAGAAATTTAGAGAATACAAAGAAAAAAGATGTAGACAGAACGAGAAATGTTATACAATGTCTGTCCGTAACATAGCCCGTGATTTTGAATACTTAGTGTAACCCTAAAATCATTCAGACCTTAGACCGCACGATTGAACCGATACTTCCCTGTGAAGGTACACAATCTAAAGAGTAACACTATTAGATGACATTGTTTACTGTATGACCTTATAGTGGGTTGCTTATTTATTCTTTTTCTAGTTGTAGTAGGATTCCGTTCTAGCGAAAGGTAATTATATATTGTTGCAGGTTAACGGAATTTGGCCTTGTGGTACATAGCCCACTATAAGTCATAAAATGATTATAAAATCAAGAAAAGCAAATTGAGTTGAAAATAACATTTATATATACACATAGCAATTAATGTTTTACAATTAAAGCAATACTTGAAATAAAGTTCCAACGAAGGTTAGAATGTTCATGGCAAATAATGAGCTGAAAGAGATAAAAGGCTTAGGAAAGTGGGGAGCAGAAGTATGTGAGGAATGTCTTTGAAGTAGTCGCTCATGAGGTCAGTAAGTACTTTTGAGACAGTGGAGAAGGAAAAAGGTAAGCATAGTAGCCGCTCGACTTAAGTCAAGGGGAGACGCTGGTTACTCTCGCCTGTCTGTCTGTCTGCTGGGGTCTTGTCTGCATCCGCTTTTTATATCTGCTTTTTGGACCAAAACAGCTCGTTTGGGAGTTTCATACTTGTATTTGATTCTGGGCTTCCCATTGGCTGGTAAATAAAATTCGCGTAGGCTCGCGAAATGGAAATTTGATATTTGATCAATTTTTATTTTTCAACCGGAACATCTGCGCGAGCTTGAATGCGCAACGACGATTTTTGGTCATTTGCCTTCTGGTCGTTATAGAGCAAACATCCGGTCCCTCGCTTTTGCTCGGTCGGTATCACCACAACCTTTGCGTTCATAATGGCCGAGCGGAAACATTCTTCATGTCACGGGCATATTTTCCTGGCATGATATTTATTCCCCGGGGTCTATCTGCATTCTTTCCCTAACAGTCTCTATTTAACTCTTTACGGCTTCTAACTTTTCACAAAACTTAAACTGATGGAAGACATTACCACCTTTCGAAGACAATGTATTGTCCGACAATGGATTTTTAATGATCATGACCAAAGATTAAAAAAAAATTGGATTCAACCATGAGTTTTTAATTTTTCTTCCACATACAACTAAAACAACTTTACGAGATATTACTCACCAAATATCAGGCAAAATGGCGAACATAAACTAGAGTTATAACAGAAAATAACATATATCTAATACTTATGCGTGTCACTGTATATATTAATAAACATACATTATCCTACGTCTATGGCACGAGTAGGAGTTCCATTTGTGTTAAGTCACATCACTATATATATATATATATATAGAGAGAGAGAGAGAGAGAGAAAGAGAGAGAGAGTTTATAAAGGAAAACTCAACACGTCAAACTTCATATCGCTCTGGTTAACACACATCGAGCTCTCTATATAGATTTATCTATTAATAATTTATATTAAGGAAATCTTGTTGAATTATCCTCACCGTTTACGGACTGACAACTATATATATATATATATATATATATATATATATATATATATATAAATTTGGCTTAAATATGGATAGGAATCTTACAGAATGATGAGGTAAAGAACAAATAGGAAATGTTTATCAATCTAACATGCGTTATTGTTACTAAAATTTTACCAGAGAATGAGATATGGATGAAAAAAGGGATGAATTGTAGTATCTTTATTTTTGGTTGTTTGATTTTCATTGTTTAAGCATGTTTCATGGGCATTCGACTTTTTAAACTAACGTTAGTATAATTCAAGAAATAACAACGCGTACATCTACAGTTTCAAGAAATTAACGGATTCAAAGCCTTACTTGAAAAGAGTATATAGTTATGCATAAGATTTTTTTTTATTTAGCATTATTATTATTTTTTAAATTCAAATATGTCTGCTTATTCCAGTTTCGTGGATTTCTGTTAAATTCCGTAATAGTTATTCATGTAAATGTATAATAATTCTAGTTTCTCTATGTGGGATTCAGATGATAATATATATTCATAAATGTGTGTGTGTGTGTGTGTGTGTGTGTGTGTGTGTGTGTGTGTGTGTGTGTGTGTGTGTGTAATAGATATTACCGGTTTTAACGTACATAATATTTGTTTTAAATATACGTTAGATTCTTTAAGAATGGATTAATTGGTGATGTAATATAATGTCTTTGAGATGTGTTTATAGTTGATATTATTATTCTTGTTATTATTAGGCTCTCAAAGTACTTTCTTCGTAAAAAAGTATGTTCTTTTTTAATTAAGCTAGTATTAGGAAATCAAATTTATAGCCAGTTTGGTTCCTGTGTATTAAGAGAGAATAACAAACACTGGTATCCATTATAAATAACATTCAAAGTAATAAAAATGTTAATTATAAATAAATACATTACTAATAGATAGATAGATAGATAGATAGATAGATAGATAGATAGATAGATAGATAGATAGATAGATATGCATGCATTTATGTATATATTGGGCTTATAGAAGAAATCCTGCAATCATTCTAGAAAACCAATTGTTATTTCCGTTACATTAATATTTCCCTTTACAATATTATGAATATTTTACTTTACAATATTATGAATGTATATAAACCATTTACACTGATGTCAATTGTTAATTAGCCTATTTTAACTTTTGATAATGTGGTTTTATTCTGCATATAATGCTTTGTGTTCTATTATGTTGCGTACGTATTTTGTTTTTTCCTTTTAACTTTCATGAGTATATATTTAATTGTATTTATATGTTTATGCACCGAAATATGTGTTCGTCTCGATCTTATTTAAAGCGTCGCCTTCCCACGTTATTTTACGAATTCGGTCTTACATGTATCCAATATATGTAGCGTTTATAGACGTTTCTTAACCTGGCTCTAAATCTAACGGATAAATTGACACGTCGCTAAAAACAAGAGTGAAAAAAAATGTGGATATATATATATATATATATATATATATATATATATATGGTATGTATATGTATATGTACTCGTATATGAATGTATGTGTGTATATATTTGTCCGTTTGGCTATATGTGGCTATCTATATATCTGTATAAATGTCAATCTATCTCTCGTCACCATTTTATTTGAATGACTTCATAATAATCTAAACCTAATGCTTTGTAAAACTTAGAATTTAAAATTTGTAGTAGCTAATATTAATTCGTAATAAACTTCTTTGAAAATAAACTTTAATTTTTATTGTAAAATGAAACTAATAGTCGATTAGTAATACTGATCTCTATTTTAATCAAATATTAATATTAATGCCTGAATAAATTGTTTTTAGAGCCTGTTCTTATGTTCTTCAGATTAGAAATAACTTGTATTTTTATTGGTCACCAGAGACTATGTAATAATGTCTCCCTGGTTGAGGGGGTTTGGCTAGTTTTGAACCCTTTAAAACTCTTCAACTCGAAATCAGCAGCATCGCTTATGACAAGTAGTTTCGAAACAAAAGAGCTACTTTTGTAGTGAAATTATAACATATTTATGTTATAAAGTTTAAATAAATATTATTCGCTCTACTTTGTATTGAGCACTTTTTTAAGAATAGTGTTTTTTGGATACAGAATTTTTATTCTATCCATACCTACCATATACTTGGAAAAATGTAATTATAGAAACCCTATAGATTGCCCGTTAGAAAAGAGGTACCTAACGGAATTAATCGTCTATCAATGTGAAATATCTTCAGAGGAAAACCCTAGTAATGTAAAGATTTATTTAGGTAGTACTAAAAACTCTCTAAAAAACAGATTTATCAACACACATCTTCATTTAATAACAATAAGTACAGAAATAGAACATCCCTATCGAAATGTCATTGGTATCTAAAGGAAACAAATAAAACACCCATATTAAAGTGGAAAATTCTGAAAGAAGTGAAAACATGTAAGTCTTTAAACGAACCATGCTTGTTGTGTCTATACGAAAAATTATATATTAATAAATCACTTAAGAATAAAAATCTATTAAATAAACGCAATGAAATAAATCTCATATGTAGACATTGCAAAATATTTGCCTTATAATATGGATAAAAAAGAAAAAATCTTTATATTAATTAACATGCATATACCCAATAATTCGCTTAAGGAAAATAATAAATAAGAAGTTAAATGTAAAGTCAATAGTCATCTCCTATCTCACTAACCTGCATCATCTCTCATGCTCCTTTCTCCGTCCACTCGACTGTCATCAGCATTCTCATCCTTCTTTTACCCACTTTTTGACAAGTCCTATAATCTGTCTCTCTTTCTCATAACCTTCCTCCTATGTAACACCCTGCAAAACAGTGGCAGTAAAATGCCTTGCTTGGGGCGATATGATTATAAAAAAAAATAATTGACGAGATATTAAAATAAAATGAAATGGTATATAATTTTTTTATAATAAATAAATAGGTATTAGAAAGTTAAGATTATGATAGCAGGAAGTAAATTAGAATAATAAAAAATGTTATTTATAAACTAAATTGAATTAAAAAATTAGGATTAAATACATACTCATAAGAAGAGTAAATATACTCAAAAGCCCCTTTAAGTTTGAATAAAAATTTAAAAAGTTTTCTTTCTTCTTTCATGTCTTTCCTGTTTTCTATGAGAAGAGGTCAATATATGGAAAAAGCAGAAAGGACATTTTTGGTACAAGAATGGATGCATCAAAGATAATAGGATATAGTGAGAAGCAATAAAAAGATAAAGAAAAAAGAAAATTAGGTTAAAAGTAGGTTGACACTTTGACCGTTAGGGATGAAAAAGGAAAAAAGAAAAAAAGAAATTATGTATTCCCTAAAATTAAAACTACTGGCCAAATTTCAAAGTGAATCTTTATTCTGATTAGTTAAAAGAAACACACACATAAATTTTATATCTTCCCACATACATAAATATCAAACATTATTTTTTGTATTTAAATGTCAATCCTTTTCACAACCAACATCCAACATTGCCTGATGATGAGATTCTATCTTGAAAGATAGAAATTTCCGTATCGCAATGTACTTTTAATTCATAATTATATGATTATATTATGCTCTACAATATTTAAAAAAATAAATACCAGGGAAATCAAAATCGTAAAACCTTGGGTTCTTTACCTGGAGATATATATATATATATATATATTATATATATATATATATATATATATATATATATATATATTAAATCACCTGAAGATGAAGCAGACCACATAATGGGCTGGCTTCGAAACGCGAAAAGTTTTGTGTAGTGATACTATGAATTTATAAAAACATTGTAACAACCATTACAATATATATATATATATATATATATATATATATATATATATATATACACAAAAATCTAGAGTGAGCCAAAACCTACCGCGGTAGGTTTTGGCTCACTCTAGATTTTTGTGTGTTTTTGCTCTACTATTGTATCTTTTCTTTCGTACTTTGTATTGAGCACTTTTTCTTGTGTTTAGTTCCGTTTGGGGTTTTTTCTTTACTGCGGAGTATTGGATGTTTTGTTCTTGTTCCGCGGGTTTCTTTTTTTTTTTCCACCATTTATCCGACGTCTTAGTACACCGGATTCCGGATTGTAACGGATTTAGGTTCTGTTTGTTAATGGTTTTATCGGAGGTTTATTTTAGTATAAATTTACGGCCTACATACTTACAGAGTCTATGTAGTTATTATATATATATATATATATATATATATATATATATATATATATATATATATATTACCCCCCCCCACTCACACTCAGAGGTTTGAATTATTTTGGTCTATTCTTATTTCTTAATGTAAGATACTCAATAATTCAATAGTAGCTATATAAATATATATGTTGCTGTCATTTTAGACGGCATATCAATATAAAAATGTTGTCGACAGTTTAGACGGCATATCGGTATAAAAATGTTGCCACCATTTTTGACGACACGAGCTCGCACGTAGTAAAACATCAATTTTTTCTTCTATGAAAAATGAATAATTCTACAGCGAATAGGCGGTTAGCTGTTCAGCAAAAAGAATAAATTAAATGCCTGCTGACCCCAGGATATTATCAATCGGATTAAAACCACTAATGTTTCCATATTTGGTCCAGCTGACGATTGTATTATAGTAGAGTATATTAAATTCTGAGAAGCAAAATTTATTAACTATTTTGATATTACTGTCGTTTCTCGGCGTTGACTAGTTTCCACTATATATATATATATATATATGTGTGTGTGTGTGTGTATATATATATATATATATATATATATATATATATATATATATATATATCCAGGTGAAGAGAACTAACAGGTTTATTATTTCGAGTTCTCTGGCATTTCATTTCTTTAAAAAGTGCTCAATACAACTTAAATTGTACAGCATAATATAATTTGTCTTTTATTTAAAATTTAGACCACAATTATTCAACATTTCCAAACATAGAAATTTCCGTGTTGCAATGTAAATTAAATAAATTTTAAATAAAAACAAATTTAATTTTATATATATATATATATATATATATATAGTGACACGCATTACATGCATGACATGTATTGGATATATGTTTTCTTCTGTTATAACTCAAGTTTATCTTCACCATTTTGTCTGATATTTGTTAAGTAATATCTCGTAAAGTTGTTTTAGTTGTATGTGGAAGGAAAATTAACAACTCATGGTTGAATCCATTTTTTTATCAAAGTTCAAAATTATCCTATGCAAAAGTATTGGATACATCAATTTAATATTTTGTTGCGTAGCCTCTGTTTTGTTTCACTGCTTCCAGTCGCTTGCTATAGTTGGCCACAAGTTTTCCACACTGATCCACCGTTACTCTATCCCATTCTTCCTTGCATAATTCCTCTAATTGCTTGATATTTTGTCGATTCCACTTAAGAACGTTAACCTTCAAAATATTCCACAAATTCTCAATATTATTCGAGTCAGGAGACTGACTTGGCCAATAGAGAGTACTAATACAATTATTTTCAAATGATTCCTTTGTAAGTTTTGCGATATGTTTGGGATCACTGTCGTGTTGAAGCACGAAATTCCGACCATGTCCTTTTGCAGATTTCTGAAGGTTCTTCTCTAGAATTTCCCTGTACATGCTATCATTCATTCTACCATGGATAACTTGTAACTCACCAGTGCCCTTGGATGAAAAGCATCCCATATCATAATGGAACCACTGCCAAACTTAACTGTGAGGATGTTATTGTGCTTGGGCCATTTTTTCGCCAAACACTTGTCGCTGTCTTCCTTTCGAATAGTTCAACTTTCGTTTCTTCCGACCAGATTACCTTTTTCCAAAATTGCATACCTTTCTTTTCATAAGTTTCGACAAACTTTAATCGGTCTTTGACATGTTTGGTTTTCAGTAAAGGCACTTTTCTTGGTGATCTTGAATAAAAGCCTGTACAATATAGAGCTCTGCTAAAGATCAGTTTTAATTTCAGAATGAGTAATGAAGGGATTTTTGCACATTTCTGCTGATCCACCTTGAAATCCTCTCATTTATTTTTCTCGGTCTTCCATTTCTTGGAAGGTTTGCTGTACCGTCGCCATACTTCTTATACTTTCTGATGATATTTCCTACTGTACTTAGTGCTAGATTCGTTTCTTTGCTAATTTTTCGGTAACCTTCTCCTCCTTTGTGACGTTCAATAATTCTATCTTGCAAATCTCTGGATAATTCTTTAGTTTTTGCCATTTTTAGTCCTTGAATTGCAGAATGCACATCAAAGAGTCAGATGATTAGTAGCACTATCTTTTAAGCACTCGTGTGCTTCTCTGATTGGTCAGAGATAACATTCCAATACTATCAAAAATTTGAATATTTAAATTCTTTTAAAATACAAAGTTTCGAATAGAAATTTTTAAAAAGTGTCATATATAACCTGTCATATACTTTTGCATAGGGTAATTTTGAACTTTGATAAAAAAATGGATTCAACCATGAGTTTTTAATTTTCTTTCTACATACAACTAAAACAATTTTACGAGATATTACTTGCCAAATATCAGGCAAAATGACGAAGATAAACTAGTTTTAACAGAAAATAACATGTATCCAATACTTATGCGTGTCACTATATATATATATATAATCATTCTTCGAGAAAATTTGAAATCGGTTCACTTCTTATCCACTTTCTAATTTTTGTTGTTGTTGTTGTTGTTGTTCTTCTTCTTCTTCTTCTTCTTCTTCTTCTTCTTCTTCTTCTTCTTTGTCGTCGTCTTCTTCTTCTATGTGTCGCTTCCCTTGAGAATTTATGATGAGATTTTGCACAGATGATGGTCCACCAAAACTTCATATTCTTTGTATCTTTTAGTAAAATGTCTCTTTTTTCACCATCCTTCCCACTCCCAAATAGGCACACATAGTAAACACGTGCTTTTACTTTATGAAATACATACAAATTATAATATGCTAAAATGTTCTCAAGACAATAATTTTAAATTTTACTAAAATGATTGGCATTTCCTGATGTCAGTAGTTTGATCGATTTACCAAAATATTTTGCCTTCGTAAAGGTAACATTACTTAACACTAAAATGTTCTTGGCGTAAATCAATACAGAAAATCTCAGCGTTATTTTGTCACTGCAGTTAAAATGTGATTTTTTAAACGCACAAGTCCAAAAATATGAGATACCCAGAGAGAATCTAACTTACTACTCATTTGTAATAATTCTAGCGAGACAAGATTGCTAACCATGACACCACGTTGAGGTGCACTGCAGTTGGAAAAACTGTTCTTTTTACTACAAATAGCAGATTTATAGAATCTTTGATATCCTTGATTCGGTCGTATCAAAGAAAATTGTGGAATTCTCAAGTGTTGGACTCCAGCCACCATGAAGCATCTACAAAACAAAAACCTCTGAAAAAATAGGTGAGTGCACGATACATATTCTGGGGAATGTTTGTCTGTCATGCTCAACTGTTGATTATACTTATGTTCAGTTTGGCTTTCCGACGAATCTTGATTCGAAGAATTACTGAGACTCTAAAGAAATAAAAAGAACACATTGCGTTTCCCTGTGTTTCTTCTACAAATACTTTCACAGCTTCTGCTCCGATTAACTTAGCTCACTGGCGCCCCCTATAAACGAATTTACTCGAGCTACAAGATTAGCAACTAAGTCTCACCCTTTTGTGTGAAACCATTAAAATGTAAACGCAAATTCTTCTCCATCAGTATTCAATGGCCAAACAACAAATATTTTTGGAAGGATCAAAAACTTTCAGAAAGGCCGTGTTAAATGTGTTGAATTGCGATTGGAATATGTGGAATAACGTGTAATTTTCGTGACTTCAGGCCATTACTTACTGAACTGGCTAAGAATTTGTAAGCATTCTCTCGTAAAATATCTGTAAAAAGGATGATACAACATTGCATCTTGATTCCTACACAAGCAGTCACGGTGTAACTTGTAATTAATCTTGGAAAGTGACACAGTCAGCGAAGCGAAAAGAATACTAATGTAATTTTGGCAAGTGAGAATTGCTTAGGAAATACTAGAAAGAAATCTTTGGTCATCGTAGATTTCTCTAACTTGGTATATTTATTCTTCTTCTTTTATCTGCCATGCTCCTTTAGGACATGGACTAGCATAAACCTCCACAATTTGCTGTTCATTATAGCACTTAGTCTTTTGCTATCTCTTTTAAATCCTACCCTGCCCATCCATTTATATAAGCTCGCTACGTACACTATGCGCTGTTTTCTTCGCGTCTCCTCGCCTTCAATAAGTCCTGAGTGGCACATTTTCTAAGACTTCTTTCCTCATTATGTGCCCTAGGAATTTCAATTGTCTCTTTCTGATGTTAAGCATAAGTGTCCTGCTCCCATTTTCAGTACATGGTATTCTCAGCATCCTTCTGTAGAGGCCTAATTTATGTTGCTTAAGACTGGTCTTCATATGCGAGATAGACTGTTATGAAATATCGGTCTTTTTATATGGCAATTAATGCTGGGCAATATGTCCGTCATTCACTGTCATATAGAAGGACCAACATTAAATAACAGTTCAGTATTTTCTTTTTTAAACAACATTTTCCCGTTCTTTAATATTTTACTTGGCTTTGAAATACATATTTTGCTATTCGGATGCATTTCCGGATTTCAATGTTACACTTTTCGCCCATTGCTAAAACCTTTCCTAGATTTCTAAATTATTTTACTTGCTTGATTTTGGTGCATCTCTAGTTTTTAATTTGCATATTAGTCTGCGTCTGTTTTGCTGACAACCAAATATATTTTGCCTTCTTGCAATTGATGTTTAGTCTGTTCTTCTTGCTTTCTTTTACTACCTTCTGTAAGAATTTGTGGTTTCTTTTCTTCGTCTGCTATCAACACGGTGTCATCTGCATATTTGATGATAATTGTGGCTGTCAATAATAAAACTTGGTAGGATTTCTAATTCTCTTTCCAAATATGACAAGATTACCGATCAGTTCTAACAGTTATTTGTGACGTACTGTAACGCGCGTCGAAAATTTGGGTCTACCCCGGTCAATACGGCACCAGATATGACGACGCTCCTTGGTCGCTAGTCGTGATGGTTTCGACACAGTAGCTGGTCTTCAAGTCGTCTATTACAACGGTGTTCCTTCTTGCCAAAGTCTTTGTATGTTTGTGTGACGGCGGCGGTAAATTCTTCTTGTCTGCCTTAGCTTGGCACATCGGCCACTAACCTCTTGACTTTAACTCTTTCTCGGCTCTTTCTGTTTCTTTACATCTTTAGCCAGGACTCTATCGGAAGCAACCGTCAGTGTTTCTACGGCTGGCCCCCTCTTTGTCGTTACATCTCAACTGGTCCCAAGGCTCAGCTCCAACTGAATGCCAACTTCAACTGCAACTGCCAGAGTGTGATTTTGGCCTACTGGGCTCTAGTTTCTATGCCTGACCTAAATTCTCTTGGAAGAGTACATGACGGACACGGGATGCAAATCAAATCTTTAACTAAACTCCCAGCTCGCATTATGAGGCGGAGGAATTTTATTCCCTAGGTTTAACCAATGAAATTCAATATTTCTGTTGACGTCATTTCTTTTCTTCTTCTTCCATGATTCAACTGATTATATCATTTATGAATCCTTTCACAGTGAATTCGGAAACTGAGGATTTAACCTTACCTGATCTCATCAAAAGCTTATGACAAGCCTGAAACAATATTCTGGCTAAGTTTTTTTTCCACTTCCACCAGCTGCAAGTTCAGGTTTTCAATAATATTTTTCTTAGTCACTTGTCACATAATGCGATGACCTTCGTCTGACCCCGGCTTGTTAAATTTTGTGCATCAATGCATCTGCATTGACGTAAATGTTTTAATTCATATTTATTCTCAGCTTTTTCGGAATTTCCATTTTTTCTCTACTCATATCGGAAAATAATCTGCACAATTAACAATGCAACTAATAATAATTTCTTTCGCTCCGTCGTACTAAAATAGTATTATATTTTTTCCACATACTAAAATAGTGTTATAGTACTTTATCAAACGTTTTTGCATAATCTCTAAAACAAGTACACATCCTTCTGCATTTATATTACTCTTTCTGATATTCTTCTCTGCATAAATATCACATTCCTTGTTTTGTTGTCTTTAACGAAACTATAGTTTTTGTAATATTCCCGGTTTAATTTTGCTGCGCGGTCTGTTCATCAAAATTCGGATGATAAGTTTTGTTATGTGGTTGATTAGACTGATTGTCTGATGAAGTTCCGATTCATTTGGCGTTTTAGGAATTGCTATGAAAATGGTCTTCTAATATATCACCACAATTATATATTTTGTTTATTATGACCTTAATCTTGTCAAGGCGGAAATCATCTAAGGTGCTAGTATCGCTATTAAAATTCCGTCTAGTACTGCTGCTTTGTTTCTAATCAATTTGACCAGTGCTGATTTCATAGTCATAATGATAAAAAGTGGTTTAATTTCCTGGTTGCATGTCTTCACTTTCCGGCTATTCAATGTCGGAACCAATCTTGGCAAGAATAGGTGAAAATTTAAAGATGTTTCTGATCTCTAAAAATTCTAATTTGAAAGTAGCATTTCTGAAGTGGGTTAAAATAGTCATGTTTCGTCTTATCGCTTATGTGGCACTGAACTAGAGGATTTTTCACCTCTTCATGAGGATCCACATTAAATTTGTGCCACTTTTGCCCTCAAGGACTCTATTGATATTTATTGCCCACGGTGGATGTGTGCGGTTTGGAAATAGACCGTGCGTGTATATATATGGGTATGCATTTCATTGTGTTTTATTGTGTTATTGGGTGTGCGCACATGTTTTTTTGTATACTTGTATGTACTTGTCTGCCTCTTTGCTTACTTCGTTTAGCGTATATCTTAATACCACGTGCGTCTACGTACTTTTGTGTCCGTTAATCCTTTTTATTTAAGTCTGTATATGTTTTTGTATATGTGCCCGCACGTATCCGTGGGCGTAGGCTGTCATGTGTACATTTGTGTCTGTGCGCACATGTGTATGTGTCTCTGTGTATACGCATGTTTGTTCACTTGTGTAAGTGTTTCTTGTGTTTGTATAGTTGCTTGCCTGCTGCTCGTTGAGTGTGTGAGGACCTGTCAACCTCTGCATCTGTAGCTATTCTCTGTGTGGGAGTCTTTGTGTCTATATTATTATTTAACAAGGGCAAGTCTGGCTCAAGGTTATAAAACTTGATTAAATATGAGGATTAAACTAGTCATTGAAAGAAACTCACTAAGTACTGGGTAGTGCCCAAGTATTCAGTAAGCTTAATTTTGCATGACACAAGTTTACAAGAATAGGGGGAGAGTTGAATCAAACTCACTACACTTTTATAAATCTAACGAGTCTAAACAGTGTCGTTATATAGACTGTAATGTAAATCAACGCTCGATAGCGCATGTGCGTGTCTGTGTGTGTGTGTGCGCCTGCGCGTTTGTGTATGTATGCGTGTGTTTATAGCTGCTTATGTGTCACAGCTGCTGGGCTGGTGCGCATGCGCAAAGCATTTCCAAGACTGCATGCAGAGACAACTTGGTGGCAGTTTTTCCTTCCTTAGCGGCCGTTGCTGTTGCCAATATCGTTGTGTTCTCGTTGCCTAGCAACTGCTTCTTCCTTCCACGCCTCTATTTTATCTCTCCTCCTTTTCCTCCATATTTTCCGACAACTCTTTTTTTCGTTTTCTTACTACAGCTTTTTGTCTCACTTCTAGACTTCTCTTTTCTTGATTTTTCTTCCACAATCAAATTAACAAAGAAATCAATGTCGTATATTTATGCATGTTTATAGAGGAATTAATTCTCTCTCTCTCTCTCTCTCTCACACACACACAGACACACACACACACACACACACACACACACACTCTCTCTCTCTCTCTCTCTCTCTCTCTCTCTCTCTCTCTCATAAATATTTCTTTTTCTGTTTTTATCCATGGAAATCTGCTCGTGTTCGTTGCATTTCGTTTAATCCGTCTCTTCATATCAGTTTTTGTCTGTCTGTCTGTCTGTCTGGCTGCATGCCTGACGTTCTCTCTGTCTGTGTCTCTTTCTCTCTCTCTTTCTCTCTCTCTCTCTCTCTCTCTCTCTCTCTCTATATATATATATATATATATATATATATATATTCATTATTGACTTATTTTGGTGTTTCCATACTTAATTACTTTAATGTTCATATCTATCTATGTTTATATATATCTTAGTCTACAATTATATATGTGTGCGTTTGTGTGTATAATGTATGTATGAGAGGATACTGAAAAGTTTTTGGACGACATACTAACAACTTATATATATATTTATATCCTACCAAGAAACACATTCACCAAATATCTGTTGTTTCGTGATCTAGACTAAGATATATATGAGCATAGATAGATATGAACATTCAAGTAATTAAATATGGAAACACCAAAATAAATCAATAATGAACATATATATATATATATATATATATATATATATATATAGAGAGAGAGAGAGAGAGAGAGAGATGAGTGTGTGCTTGTTTAGATAGCTAGATATGAACAGACTGAGATAGACAGATATGAATCGACTGAGATAGATAGATAGATAGATAGATAGATAGATAGATAGATAGATAGATGTGCTTGTCTGCACGTACTCATGTGTCACACATTATTTTCTCATATAAGATTTTCTTTTCTTTCAGTTGTTCATTTCAATCATAAACCTTTCATATTTTGATGTTTATCTCTCTACCTTTGTTTTTTTCCGCTTCTCCTTCTCATTCTGTATATATCTATTTGTTCATCTCTATTCTCTCTTTTATCCTTCTCACTCTGATATCTCTTTCTCTTTCTCTTTCTTCAATCCTTCCTCTTCTCCCTTCCTCTTAATTCCTCTTCTTCCCTTATTTTCCCACTGATACTTTTATTCTTACTTTTTATCTCTCTCTTCTTTTTCCCATTCCTTTCAGTTTTCTCTTCTCTCCTCCTTTATACTCTCTTTTCCTCACTCCTTCCATCTCATTTCTTTCTCTTCTTATCTCCTTAATCTTTCCAGATATTACATCTCCTTCCGTTCTTTCGTTCATCTTGTCTCAGAATAGCGATGCCGTTGACCTTTATTAAAGAAGGTCACCGAAATATGCAGAATATTTTGGTCTTTATGCCTGACAGTAAAAAATGGTGAAGCCATTAAAAGGAATGAGAAATAAATAAAATAATTAAAAAGAAACTAAATTTGGCAAGTTTTAATTCAAACATTTTCATAGACCTTTAAGTAGACACAGGAATATATAATTTAAAAAAAAACTTATCTTTGATGGTCATTGTCCGTGTACAGGCTGCAACTTCTTTTTTTATGTGTCATATCTCTTCAGGACATAGGTTATCATGCCCCCCCCCACACACACACATCTTACTTATCCACATATGAGCTGAAGTTAGTAAGCTGGAGTGGGTGACAACAATGAAAACCAAATGAGGAAAGAACCAACTTTCGGTTGTTTCCGAAATTGATTGGTTGTTAATAAATGTGCTTATTATATCATGTTCATAGCATTACAAGTTTTTTCTTACAACTCACCAAAATACAAACATTTTTGTAACAAAAGATGACTTTCTGTTCGAGATAATTGTGCATATTTGGTTAACGCTAGTGTCCATTGTTTAGACTATTATAGAAGACTAGGATTTCAAAATCCTGATGTTTACTGGTTGAAAATTCGCATACGTATATCACTCGTTTGTCAAGGCTGTTGGTGATATTGATGAAAGCTCGGTTTAAAATTGTATCAAGATAAGTAAAGAGAAAATGAATTTAAGAAGATAGAATTGCGCAATTTTCAAAGTGGGGAGGGTTAACTTGCCTTGAAAATCTGCATTCAGGGCTATCGTTGATGTGTTAACATCACTGAATATGTATACCAGGCGCTCTTGATAATAATGGTGAATTGTTTTGAACGAGCAAAGTTTCCATATTCTTTTCTACGCTGTTTACAATCTGCATTAATGATCTTCCTGATGTCATCAGTTCCTAAGTATGCATCTGTGCAGATTAAACAACCATTTACTCCGTTTCAATAGGAAATCTGCCAAAACTGACAAAGTAAATCTGGCTGTTGTTGTTGAAATGGACCTCTAATCAGTGGTTAACTGGGGCAAGAAATGGCTTGCAAATGTTAATGCCTCCAAAACAAAACTGCTCTCCGGAACGAATATATCGAATTTATAGCCTCATGTACAGCTGGGAAGGTTGAGTCTCTGTGTTGGGCCAGAACGTTTTTCTTGTCAGAATCCATCTGGCACATTTATAAATCAGCCATTCCTCCGTGCATTGAATACTACTTTCATATCTGGTCGAGTGCCCCTGCTATTGCTCTCGAGGTTCTCGACAAAATCCAAAGAAGGATATGCAATGTAATCCGTCCTAACTTGGCATCTCGACTTTAGTTACTTTCTCACCGACGTGACGTGGCTTTCCTCTGTCTTTTCTACAAATATTTTCATGGTAACAGCTCTGACAAGCTATTTTCTCTGCTGCCTCGACCACGTGAATTTAAGCTTGATACTTGATTGGCATCTAGGTCCCTCCATGTTACCCTTGATATAATTAAATGTAAGCGCCACTTCTACACTAATAGTTTTTTTTCTAGCACTTCCTGTCTGTTGAACTCTCTTCCGTTTACTTTATTCTTTAATATCTACAACTTCCAAAAATTTAAATGCAACGTCAATTGCCATCTTCTATCTTCTCGAATATCGTTCATCTTTTATCCTTTTTTCAGTACCCCGTCTTTTCCCCTAATGTACCCTCGTATACACTAGTGGCGGTCCCGTGTTGCTTTGGATGAAATGATTAAAAAGAAAGAACTCGAACATTATTCATAATAGACAGTGAGAAATATGCAACTCAACTATAAAGAAATCGTTGAAAATCAGAACAAAGGTAATTGTGATTATGAGACAGAAAATCTGTTGTTTATATGAAACACTGCCGCATAATAATTTTTCTACTCATATTTTTCTATACCTTTTTTTTTGTAACTTTATGTCAATTTTATAAAAAACTAAATTACCTATATCATCCAAAAAGGGTGGCATATTTTGCTAATTATTCACTTTTCATGTCAGTCAGAAAGTGCCATACGTGATACACGCTTGGGCGATCATGTCTCGAAAAAGACATTACTGACTGGGCAGAAGATTTTCTTGCAGTAGGTTCCCATGACTTCCTACAGTGGACTGGTTAGAGACCAAGGCTATAAAACCTAATCTGTCCTGTTTTAACCCATAGCTGGAAGGAAGAGACGGATACCTTTCCCAAGGGTATTTGCGCCTAAGCGAATACAACGAATTCAAATTGAATTCGAACTCAGCTCTCCGATTTCTCGTTCGGGCTGATAACTACTTCACCACAACACACATTTTATATATGTTCTTAAATATCTATAAAATATATAAAACCGTCAATACATATATTGATAAGGATAATATTTCTAGATATCTCTCATAAATATTCAGTATGAAACATTACAGACAAAATCATACGGTAGCACTTGATTTATTATAGCTTACGATTTGTACAATTGTTAGTTCCTTTATTTATATGAATAAATAAAATTAAAGAAGCTTGTAACATCCTAATGACCAATATATAGGAAACACTGTACCGTAGTGTCATAGTAACCGTTCTCATTTTTAAATTATTTTGCAGTACGTGGTATTTTTTCTCTTCTTTCTTTAGTTCATAGAAAACAACCCTTGTAGCCATTTGATGTCACACGAACGCCCGATGGCAGCGCAGACGCGAAGTTGATGGTTTGCGAGGTGGTCGGGGGCTGTCGAATGTCACTGACAGGTGCTCGTGTGATTAGTTTGGCTAATAATTAACGGATAACAGGCATAACGGACGGTGGAATGTTCGTCAAGGAAAAACGGAAGAAGAAAATAGTTTAAACAACTAAATCATAAAAATTTATAAAGTAGTAGGCTCAAAAAAAAAAAAAAGAGAGAATGAATAAGTCATGAAATAAAGTACGTTTAATATAGAAAGCTTATCAGGTGTGTGCAAAGGTTTTCAAAGATGTAGTCAGTGTGTCTAATTTTAAAGGCCATTATTTGGCTTGCTATGTGATGTCAGTTCTCCAATATGACAGTGAATGCTGAACATTCTCATCGAAGATGAAGGAAAAACTTTAAGCAACTGAAATGTGGTTCGACAGAAGGAAGCTGCTGATATCATGGATAGAACATGTGAGCAATGATGAGGTTTGGGAAAGGATGGAAACGAAAAAAGAATTAGTACTGAGCATCAGAAAGAGGCAGTTAAAGTTCCTGAGACATGCAATGAAGAAGGAGGGCTTGGAGAATCAGATACTAACAGGCCAGATAAAGGGAAGGAGAGACAAGGGAACACAGCGTGTAACATACTTGACGGGCCTGAGAAGGTGGATGGTAGAACAGGGGTAAAAGGAGAAAGCGGCTAAGAGGCACCAGGGATAGGGAGACGTGGAAGGCCATGACCGCCTACGTCCTGAAAAAGAAGAAGTCAGTACTTAGCTTTCAAAAAAGTGCGCAAAGAGATTTTCGCACACCTCATATTTCCGTTGAAGCGCAGTATCACATTATAACGCTTTAGAATATGTAATACGGTGGGTAATGAGTATTGGCTGGGAATGAGAACTTAGAGAACAAGGTTCGAATTCCAGCTGTATTCGTTGCATTCACTTACGTCCAAATACCCTTGGAAAAGTTATTAATCTATATCTTCTTGGCAAACAGTGACTCTGGAATTTCTTTGACGCCAGCTTGAAAAATGTTCAGGTCGCCTCTTGTTTGGTTACAAAGAAGAAGTGAAAAAATGAGAGGAATGGGTTCTAAATGAATTGATAGAAAACTTTAAGTACGGTATTTCGAGGTTAACTCATCACTTCTTGAAACATTAACAATCCTCTACGATAGAAAGGAGTGTATATTTTTATATGAAGCTAAAGATTTTATTTTACACATTCACCAACGCCTTGTATATTTGCAACATAAAACCGGACAAAATCAACGCATCTGATCAATGTTGCAAGGAAGAATCTCAGCCTCATGCGTTACTGTAATTTATATTGACCAAAATGCAACTATATCTGTTTCTAAACCAACAATGCAATAATTAAGGTAAGGCAAAAATTGAGTAAACGTGAGAAGGCACAATTTTTCTTGTCCCAAAGATACGAATATGAGTTTCTCTATCTCGTCTCAGGTTCAATTTAGCTATGGATCTTTCACTGCTGAAAATAAGTCAAAAAATACAAAACTAAATTATACCTATATTCTATAAAAGTATGAATCTAAATTTTCCTGCGCTGTGGTGCAGTGGATATCGACTTGAGACGACAAATCGGGGTACCGAGTTCGAATTCCAATTGGATTCCTTGCATTCACTTACGCACAAATACCCTTGGGAAAGGCATTAATCCGTCTCTTCCCTCCAGTTATGTGTTAAATAATAGGACAGATTGGGTTCTATAGCCTGGGTCGGCAACCAGTCTACCGCAGAAAGTAATGGCAACCTACTGCGCGATAATCTTCTGTCAAGTGAGTCATGTCTCTTTCGGGACATGATCGCCCAAGCGTGTATCAAATATGGCACTTAACTGACTGACTAAATATAATAGTTGGAAACATAATTAAGGCTTCTACTGAGCATAAAATGGGGGATCGATTTTATATTGTTATGAAGTAATAAACTGATCCCCCAATAATTACTACTTAACAATATAAAAAATCTCTTCTCTCTCTAGCATGAGTCAAACAACAGGACAGATTGGGTTCTATATCCTTCGCTGGCAACCAGTCTACCGCAGAAAATAATGGCAACCTACTGCGGGATAATCTTCTGCCAAGTCAGTCTTGTCTCTTTCGAGACATGATCGCCCAAGCTTGTATCACATATGGCATTTAAGTAACTGAACTGAGTCGCCAGTCATCTTTATTTATCCGCGAGGAAAAATAATGAAAAACCGACGCGTGCATTTGTTTCTCCGACTATATGAAATCTTGACGTCATTACTCGAAATAAAATGGTTCCTTTCCACAGAAAAACGGAAAACACAAGCCCGATCTTTGCTTGGTCGACCCGGGTTGGTATATTCGAAATAGAAATGTCGGTGAGATATCGAGCGCCCCAGGCAGAAACTGTTTTAGAAATAACAACAAGCGGGAGTAGGAAGACACCAGCGCCACCAACCTTTCCGCTTTCAGCAAAAAAATCCATCGTCATCAACATCAACAGTTTCACGTGTCTTGATTAGTAGCATCTTGTGAGATCTTTCGCCTGATCTACCAGGGCATCGACCTTTACCTAACTTTGTCAAGGTCGAATTATTATCTTCTATTAGAAGAAAATAACCCAACACCTTCCAAACCTCGGGATATCGCTTATCAATATACCGAGTAATTCTCATTACTACGCAAGCATAAAAAATATATGCCTGTCACAAAATAAGAGTAAAAAAGTATGTTTAGTAAATGAGTTTTATTCTCACTCGGTGTTTTGTACTTGTAATTTCAATACGCCGAATGTCCGTTGTGGTGCAGCGGATACCGGCTCGGAACAAGAAATCGGGGTGCCGAGTTCGAATTCCACTTGAATTCCTTGCATTCACTCACGCACAAATACCCTTGGGGAAGATATTTATCAGTCTCTTCCCTCCAGTTATGGGTTAAATAACAGAACAGATTGGGTTCTATACCCTTGGCCGGCAGCCAGTCTACTGCAGAAATCAATGGCAACTTACTGCGGGGTAATCTTCTGCCCAGTCAGTCATGTCTCTTTCAAGACATGATCGCCCAAGCGTGAATCACGTATGACATTTAACTAACTGACTGAATTTCAATACAGGCATTTTTCTGTTTAGAAAATATATTGCAAGTTTTGGTTTTTGAAAGAGCATGTTTGATGAAACTGAATATCTCAAACTTTTACTAATTATATTTAATATTAGATTATTACAGATTGAAAAAGGTACAAGTTCTAATAGGCTTCCAGATACTTCCACATTTAAGATCTGGTGAATATTTTCAACCATTTTAGAGGAGGAAATTGATTTATTTTATATCATTCAATGCAGTAATCTCGTTTTGCACTTATCTTGTCTTGCAAAGAGCAATACTAGTCGAGTACCTAATGTAGGACTACAAAAATAGTTTCCCCGAATACATCACCATATACAGTAAGTGATCAGATATTTAGTAAGTGCAAATTAGTTTGGAACTAAATTTCAATAATGGGTTTATTGTGTGATTGATTTAGCTTGAAAAAAAATTGGATATAAACATGGAATGTGGTGCAATAAAAATTCGGCTTTATTAACAATATGAATTACAGTGAATTATTAGAGTGATTATGAGTATATAAACGAAAAATTAATAATGAACTGTTATGTAATATCAAACATTCTATATCGTAACAAATGCTGGAAAATATTTTCACAAATGACAAAGAGACTCAAGGCATCAAAAATGTAGTTCTACAGAAGGATGCTGAGAATGACATGAAATTAACAAGTGAGCAATGACAAGAATTGAGAGAAAATGGAAACAACCTATTACAAATACGTGACGAGCTTTCTTGATTTTAGCTGAGTATCCAAGGAGACAGAAATGCAATACTTTTTTTAAAATACACTACGGCAAGTACTTTGCGAACCATCGCGCTACGAAAGCGCATAACGAAGTAAATGAAATAAATCTTTACAGAAAGAATACCAGATACACCAAGATAGTTATTATCGTCGTTCAAATTTCAAAATACTTAATATAATCTTGAACTTCATTAGTATATGAGAGAGAACAGACCCTTTTATACAGAATGTTTCTTTGTCAGATATAATCAATGAAGAAACATTTTATTTCATACAATATATATATATATATATATATATATATATATATATATATATATATATATACGGTACTGTGCAAAAGTATTAGGACAAGAAATATTTTATCTTTCATGAGGCATCAAAATAAAGATTAAAATCACCCCTGACCTAACACTTTTGTACACTACCGGTAGTGAGCAAAAGTTTTAAGACAGGAGTGATTTTTCTAAAAAAAAAATATAGGGTAAAAAGCCAATTCAATTGCTAATAAATATTGATTATTTAAAAGTAGGTGTAAAAGAGATGTATTAAAAAGGAGTTAGATTTAATTTTTCCTATTTTCTATTAAACAAGTTAACACTTGTATATCACCTGGTTCAATCCACCATACAACAAAGCCGTCAAAACAAACATAGGTGAGACATTCCTGAATTTATTAGAAAAACACTTCCCGGTGACAAACCGATTAGCAAAAATATTCAACAAAAACAACGTCAAAATTAGTTACAGCTGCACAAAAAATATTACGCAAATAATAAAAAGCCACATCAAAAAATTAACAAACTACAATAATGCAATCGAAGAAGCTCAATGCAACTGCAGAAACGGAACTACATGCCCACTCCAGACAAATTGCCAGCAAACAAATATAGTATATAAAGCTAAGGTAAATGCCAACAACAACACAATGTACTACATCGGTGCCACTGAGGGACCATTTAAGAAAAGAAATAGCAACTACAATCTTTCATTCTCCAACAGAAAATATTTGAACAGCACTACACTAATAACATACGTATGGCGTCTAAAAGACAGAAATATTTCACCAACAATAAGCTGGGAAATACTGAAAAAAGCACCTGCTTACAATAACATTACAAAAAAATGCCTACTTTGCCTACATGAGAAAGTAGCAATTATATCTCATACCCCACAAAAGAACTTACTAAACACGAGATCAGAAGTAATTTCCAAATGCAGACATGAAAATAAATACCTATTATATAACAATTCATACCAAACGGATAAAAAAAAATCACACATCTCTGCCATAGTAAAATTAATAATTAATAAACACTAACAAGCATTACAAATTAGAATTTCTACCATTTAAATATACGCAACCACAAAAAATAATAAAAACAAGCCAATAACCGACTTTAAAACAAAAAATAACAATACAGCCTTAAATAAAATAATAGCAATTCTTACCTACCATAGTTTCACACAGAACCCATCAAAAGTACATATGTACGTTAACGTACGAGAAATCAACAACTATTCGCGCGTCGACGTTGACATCGCTACACCATTCGAATATGCCAACCGAATGAGTATGTATGTGTGCAACGGCACACATATACATATATATAACGAACCCCGTACGATTCGCATGTACGTTTATGCAAGCCTCAGTGATCGAACACGCGTGCGCGCGTGTGTGTGTCCTTGCGCGCGTTGATGGGTGTACAAATATATATATATATATATATATATATATATATATATATATATGTCTGCGTTTGTCGTGACGACAGATTTTCCCCCACTTCTACAAAAATACACGAATATAACCAACTTTTTAAAAAAATTAGTCAGTTTGCCTGACGATCGCAAAAGCGTGAAACCCAGGGTTACAAACTCACACCTATCTATATGAATATGTCTGCTCTATCACTGATATTGAGCCCTTTTAAATAAGTACTACGCATATATAGGTAAACAATAACAAATTGCATATTTATATATATATATATATATATTGATATTTATAATTATATGCATACACTTTTCATACACACACACACACACACACACACACACACACACACATATATATATATATATATATATATATATATATAAGTAAACCAGGTTAGAACCCAGATCACTGGCGCTGATGACAAATACTTCATTAGCCATGAAGAGATCAAATATATTTATCTTAGTTTAGTCAATCTCAATGACGTAGAGGAACAATCTACTGCAAAGGAGTGATGTTTCTTTTTAAAACAATGTAGTCAAAATCATTGCTGTTTAATAAATACCATCAGGGTCCTGGGCATGACGGTAAACTGCATCTCGCAGTAAGGACTCTGGTTGGGAGGTTGGAAGAAGCATGGAACGACCACTTAATTGCTGTTGTTCTCAGAACCACCCTGACCTGGAGTGGTAGCACCTGTTAGGGTTCCAGCTATGAGCAAATAGTAAACCTCCAAACTGGGGTCAAAACACTATGAAAGTATAAAGTACACTTTTATAGAAATATATACATAAAAATAGACTTTTATAGAAAAATATACATTTTCGAAGGAAAAATATTACAAACATATTTTTAAGAAAAAATTATTACCATTACACATTTTTGAAGGAAACATTATTCTCAGTAAAACATTTTTAATACAAAACTAGAAGACGTTTTCAGTTTTCTAAAATAAAAAAAATAAATAAAAAATAAATAAAAGCAAAATTTTTTCATTAAAATCTAAATCAACCTTCTCACTATAACCGAACCATAAGAAAATACCTTATAGTCCCACATTTTGTCATTAAATAACCCACAGAGGTGTTGATATGCCATTAAACAAAACTCAAGCTCAAACATATCATCTGCGCTAGTAAGGAAAAAGCAATTATCTCAGCCACCAGGCTACAATACGAAGCAAAATTTCATTAATTTTCATTAATAGAAACTATCATGCCACAAAATCTGGATCTCTTTTATAGTTACGTAAAATATTGGTTAGCATTAAGAAATAAATTACGAATCTTTTATTTAAATTATTTTATATAATTTCTACATCGTTACAAATAGAGATGAGACTGATGATATTTTTAAAGTTACTTGAACGTTTAGAAAACACACGAAGAAATTTTCAAATATTATCCTCAATTTGATCTTTATTAGATTGAGCATTGTCAATCATTATTTTTTACTCGTATTTTTTAATCTTTTTCATTGACAAGAAATAGTTGTCAAAACTTCATAACAGTTGACAATGATTCAGCTAATAAAAAATTTCATTTTATGTAAGAACCAAACAATGATATTTAATATGGTGGCAAGTGATCTAGTGGAGAGGAATAGAGAATAGGTTGATATAGTTAAGTTTTCTCCTCAATCGTTTTTATTTGAAGAATTTCAAACGTTAGATCAGCTATCATATATGGTCTTACTTCCAGTGACAAAATGAACTCAAAATCAAGACTTGTCAAGAATTTAATCGTTATCTTGAATTTGCTAATGGTTGTAGATTTACGATCTAAGCAACTGTAATTAAATGGAATTATAATTAAACTGAAACAAACGCTTAAAAATAAAACAAAATTAGCTCGAAGTATAAAACGTCTCTGATACACGCTTTGAGCGATCATGTCACGAAAGAGACATGACTGACTGGGCAGAAGATATCCCGCAGTAGGTTGCCATTGCTTTCTGCGGTAGACTGGTTGCCGTCCAAGGCTATAGAACCCAATCTGTCCTCTTATTTAACCCATAACTGGATGGAAGAGACGGATTAATACCTTTCCCAAGGGTATTTGTACGTAAGTGAATGCAAGGAATCCAACTGGAATTCGAACTCGGCTCCTCGATTTGTCGTTCTGTGTCGATATCCACTGCACCACAACGCATATATAAGGATGTACATTGATTATTTGTGCGCCGCATTTCACACGGACGGATATGAAAGGCCATGTTGTACGATGAGCTGACCTCCGACATCAGATTATAAGGGTGGCTCCAGTTTCGTTTCAAATTAACGCAAAAGAGACATGAGTTTACAGAACATGAACGTTGAGAAATTGCTTGAGAATGGAACTCAGCAAATACTTAAAAAGAGGATAAGAGACCCAGATATACTCTGATCATTTGTAAACATCTGTACTGATTATACGAAGATATACGGTCGCACCTCCAAAAGTAGTGACTATCTGAAATTAGCAGCTGACATCTCTTCCGATCTAACACTAACTTCCTAGTAGGGAAAAATAGCTGATCACATTCAATTCCTCCAAAACTAAACTTGCTACATTCTATCACCGCCCATCAGACCCCAAACTATCACGATGAACGAAGGTCCCCTCGAGAAGGCCCCGTGCCTTGAGAGGATATTAGGCCTCAGACACATTCGACCTCAACTGGAATGCCTATATACGATTCATCAGTAAAGATGTAAGTCAAATTATTGTCTCCCGATACCGCTCCAATAAGTACCTGGCTTCTCTACTTATATAAGAGCCATATCTGGCAGGAGATGCCCAGACCTCACTTTCCAGTCTTGACAGAGTTTAAAAGTATCTCCGAGTCTACGCTCCAAACTCTTTCTTTCAAAAGCGGAATGTAGCGAGTCTTTCACTACTTTATTGCTACTACCATGGAATGTACTCGGACGAACCTCATCACCTGGATTCCACCAGGTATGACCGTCACAGCTAGAACTCGACATGCTACTTAAATACTAGAAAACCACCCACAGTCTCTCTGTATTCCATCGACAAGAAGTAAAATCAACTCAGAAGGTTCTTATTGCAAACCACCGCCTTATAAAACAAATTCTCAAGAAGATGTTTCTCCGAAGTTTGAGGCTTATCAATCTCTCCGTTAATGTTTTTTTAATTCTTTCCACAAAGATAATTTCGACAGTCGTATGTGTTTCAGTGATGTGATCACAATCACGACTCTAAGGCACATATTCCAGAAATTTTATATTTTTACACTTTCTTTTGTAATAAAGTAAAACAAACTTCATTCGCTATTTAACTGTTTCATTGTCTGCATTAAGCATGATTTGATTGAATTACCAAATTCACGATAGCTATGTACTTGGATCCATATTCTGACTGTAAACTAATTTACAAATGGTTCATTTTTGTTACTATTATTTAAGTTACTTTCTTAATTCAAGGTTGCAGTAGAGTGGTACCTATTGAGTATGGAATAAACTACGAAGGCTTTAAATGTCTCTGTTTGTACTTGTGATTACAATTAATTTTTTATCCTCTCCATGATAAGAGATTTTAAAACGTAAAGAGTTTGTGGATATTTTGTATTTGCTCACTAAATCCTGTTGAAGCAGTAGCTTAAGCAAGTTTTCTTTTATTTAATTATTATTATTAATTTTAATATCAGGTGCTAAAAAAATTCTATGCCCAACACTAAACGTGATATGCATTTTTCAAGACAGGAGACGTCAGTCGAAGATTCCTAATGTCCTGCAGTCTTTCGAGCATATGGAAATGTTGAAAATATTCAAAGCACATTTCTAGTTGATGGCCATCACCTTATTGATGAGATGAAAAAAGATCACTGACGTTTCTTGGTGTTCATTTCAACAGATTGAGAAAAAAAGGCGGCGAAATTACATATTGAAAAAGATACACTCTCTAATCTCTTACCTCAATGTTTGCAAACAAGATACTAAAGGTGTCCTTTCTAGTGAACCGTAGAATTTCAGAAACTAAAGTTTTCCATTATCTCATGCGTATGCTCTTATATCATGCATTACCTGTATCTTCTCATTGTCTTCCTTATCCTTGTCTCCGTTGCTTGTCTATGTTTTATTTGGATTTTATAGGAACGCAGATTAGTTTTATGGACGAAATAGAACTTATAATCATAAAGGGAAACAGAAATATAATTATTTCATCCTTTTTATTTATTCTTTTTTTATTCTTATGGGGAATTTTAATGAATCACAATTTTCAAAGACGTTCTTTATTGTTTCACTCATTATGGCTCGATATTGAGCAAGATAACATGTCTCTCTAGGGTTTTATTTAATCTACATTTCTTCCACCATTTCCTCTCTCTCTCTCTCTCTCTCTCTTTCTCTCTCTCTCTCACTCTCTCTCTCTCTATATATATATAATTTTTTTTAAACATATACTGTTAAATATAAAAGACAATGAATGTCTATTATGTTTAATCATGAGCCATTGTAAACGTCGTATTTTGGCTTTAATTTCAGGTGAAAATAAAAACAAAAATTCTCCAACATTTGGTTAATTTTTTATTAAGTTGGTTCTAAGCTTTCGGCTCACATGAACCATCTTCAGAGAGGTTATAAGGACGTTAACATAAAAACATCCACCATCAGCGACGATTTTATCTTGTGTTGACATAAAACTTTGCTAGTCAACGATAACAGTTACCAAAAATAGCAAACGCATTTCGTAAATCTGTAATGCTGTTCTATGACGTCACACCGCATCTCTCTCTCTCTCTCTCTCTCTCTCTCTCTATATATATATATATATATATATATATATATATATATACAACTATGGATCGAGGAAGAGCGAAATGCGCTCGTACGCCTGACCACGAAGAATACATTCTACAGGCTGTTGGTGACGATCCAGGTATCAGCACACAGCAGTACCTGTGTCATATAGGAATAAAGTGTAAATTTTATTTTGATAAAAAGCCAGGTGAGATAAATTTTGATGAAATTGTAGTACAACTATCGAAAGTTTTCGGTGATATGACTTCATTATTCAATACACGTTGGCAATATCTTAACTTAATAAAGTGTAAAGTTGGAGATTTTGTCACTTATGCAGGAGTCGTGAATCAAGAATGCTAGAAGTTCAAGTTAAACAAATTAACTCCGGATTTATATAAATGCCTCATATTCGTACAGGGCTTAACTTCTAATAAAGACGGGGAAATAAGATCTAGGATACTTGCTAAATTAGAAATGGATCCCAAATTTACTCGCCAGAAAAAAGCAGGAGACTGACAACGTATTTTAAGTCTAAACGTCGATACCGCAAGTATTGTGGAAAGAGACAAGTGCATAACGTCCGACTAGCTAAGAAATAGACTATAGACGCTTTTTAAAGATGATAAACTTCACTCAGTACCTACTACTGGCTACAGTTGTGGAGGTAAGTATTTCAAAATTAATTGCTTTTTAAGAACAAAAAATGCTACGGATGCGGGAGGGTAGAACACAAAAATACTTATTGCAAATACAAAAAATAGAAGAAAAATAAAATACATGTGAACATGGTAAATACATGGTGTAAAATCATAAAGAAGAAATTAATAAAAATTTGAACGTGTCTTTAACTGAGTTAAAAACATCTCAAGAGAGGGAATTGTTTTTGTGAAAATTTATAATGTAAAGATAAAACTTCAACTATATACAGGATCTGATATCGCTAAATGAACTAACCTGGAGAAAAACTCAGTTTATTAACTTCTAAAAAAAAGTAGCTCATGGAGTTTCAGGAATGAAAATGCATTTTATGGTTGAATTAACCTGGAACATTTTGTAGTTTTTGATAAAACTAAAAAAGCGGTGCTGTTTGTATTAAAGAATACAGGTAATTTATTTGGAACAGATTGGATTGCATTATTTGATATTTGGTCCTTACAGTTAACTCTTTCTGCAACAAAATAAATATTGTTAACTCCAGTGCTGATACAGCAACTGAAAAAAATTAATGAATAAAAGAGTTTTCCAGCGGTCTTCTCAGAAGGTCTAGGGATATGTACAAAAACTAAAACTAAATTTGAAGTAAAAGAGAATGTAACACCGATATTTAAGTCAAAATGAAGTCTAGCTTTTGATGCTTTTGAATTTAATTAATAAGGAATTAGAGAGACTAGAAAGAGGAGGTGTGATATCAAAAATAGGCTCTATTCTGAATTGGCATCATCAAAAAGTTTACGTTAAAAAAAGAATTAGTAAAATATGCACTGATTTTTCAACGGGTTAAATAAAAGTTTGAAAAAATATAACAACCCGTTACCAAGTCCAGATGATGTTTTTTTGCTAAATTAAATAGGTGGTTTTCTAAGCCCCGATTAGATGTGACACAAGGCCGAAAGTATGGGACACCCAGTGAGGATTGAACTCACTACTCAGTTGTAATGATTCTAGCAAGACAACCTCGCTAACCATAACACTGGATGAAAGAACGGGGGTTGCGTGTTGTAACAGGAGAACGTGTGCTAAGATCCACCAGAGATAGAGGGACGTAAAAGACCATGATCGCCTACGTCCGGAAAAGACAAGGCACATAGAAGAAGAAGAAAAAGAAGAAGAAAGAAAATTCGAATTGTTTATGTCCATAATTGAATATATAGAACAAATTATTGATGCAAGCAGTAGACAACCAGATCCTTCAAGGTCGAGCACAATAAAATACATGCCCACTCCAACAAGTGTAACAAAGTTACAAGCTTTTTAAGGGTTCGATAATTACTATCATGCATATATATCAAACATGCATGAATTAAGGGCACCCATGAATAACCTGCTAAAGAAAGATGTGAAATGGAATCGGCAGATAAATGTCGAAGTGCTTTCGATAAGATTAAAAAAAATCTTAACGTCGGATTTGTCACTAACTTATTTGGCTCTAAATTAAAGATTGTGCTTGCATCACATGCAAGTGATTCGGCCATTAGAGCCGTGATACTACACAAATATGAGGACGGAAAAACTAAACCAATGGCTCACGCTTCACGATCATTAATAGCAGCTGAAAAAAGCAACAGCCAGATAGAAACGGAAGCACTGGCCATCATATGTGCTATAAAAAATTTTCATAAATACATACATGGTAGAAAATTCATACTACAGACAGACCAACGTCCATTATTGTCCATATATGGATAAAAAAGGGCGTTCCCACACATACAGCAAACAGACTGCAGAGCCGGGAAACTATCCTATTAAACTATAATTTTAAAATGAAGTTTCTTCTATCCAAAAACTGAGTTATGCGGACGGACTATCTAGACTAATACCAAAATTCTGCGAACCACTTGAGAACACAGTAATTGCGGCGATAAGGACCGAAAATGAAATCAATAATGTATTATAAAGTACAGTAAAAGAACTGCCGATAAAATTAGAAGAAATAATAATTAAGTCGGAAAAAGCCGACTTAATAAAAGTGAAGAAGCAAATGAGATTTTTCTTTTATAATCGTGTCGCCCTAAGCAAGGCATTTTACTGCCACTGTTGAGCAGGGGGATTATATAGAAGGTAAGTTATGAGAAAGAGTGACCGGTTACAGGAGGTGTCAGAAAGAGGATAGGAGAAGGATGAGAATACTGATGAAAGAGAGAGAGGATGCAAGTTAGTGAAATAGGAGATGACTATTGACTTTACATTTTAATTCTTGAAGATTGTAGCCGTCGAGAAAGCAAGTAAACGGAAGTAAATTGCACAGGCGGGAAGTGCGAGAGAAGAAAAAACAGAAAAGTGAATATTACTGGAAACAAAGCATTTTCGTTATGCAATAAAATATCTCTCATTTCTTTCCTCTCAAAAGAACCATAATGATAAACCAAGGAAACTGTACAGGTCAGTGAAGGAACCCTGGTAAATTTATATATTCATCATTTTGCTCATTTTTTTCTTTCTCTTTTTATTCCTCCCCCGTTTTCCGAATCTAACAATAACGATTTCCTCGTCATGTTTCCAAGCACTTTACTCACATTTTCTCATAATCTCTCATTTTCTTCTGTGATCCTTTGTACTCGATGCCGCTTCATAAAACGGCGGACCAACCGTCTGTGCAAATCCCGTAACACCTTCTTTGCAGACGCTCTCCATGACATGATGCGTTCAGATGACGGGTAAATGACATTATGGCAAACACAAGAATAAGTCGAAAACATCAGTACGCCGAGACGGAAATCCCTAAATCTGATTGGAAGGGTTTGGGGTGTAGGAGGATTTTATGGAAATGTTAAGATTAAGAAAGGTCACCAGCTTTGAAAGAGAACAGAAAGAGCGCAAGAGGGCAAGAAGTATGGATCTGTGTTTGTCGAGTTAAAAGCAGTAAGAAACGAAATAGATTAAAAGAAGGTTTGAACTCTTTTCTTGAAGAATCCAATTGACTTGCTCTCCTTCTAAAACTCCTCGCACAGAACGGTGCTCTCCTTCCAAAACTCTTCCTGGTAGTCTTTTTCCTGCTTTACTCAACTCTCTTTTGTCAAAATATCTTTGCCTCTTTTTGCTATTCTTTATCCTATTTCCTCGTGCTTATCTGTCTCACTGTCTGTCTGTCTGTCTGTCTCGATTTTTCTCTTTCTCTCAAGCTTCTCATTTTGCATTTCTCCCTTCTTTCTTCTCTAAGTCATGATTTCTTTCCCTCTTTCATTTCTTTTACCATTCTTTCTCTCCTCTGCATCTTCCCGGTAGTCTTCCATTTCTTCACTTCTCTTATTAACATCCAATCTTTGCCTACCTCTGTCATTCATTTCTTCTTCCCTCTGCTAATTACCCCCTCCTTTTTCCTTTGCCCATCCATCTTTTCCTCTATATTTCTGCCATTAACTATTTATATCTCTCTTTCCCGTCCTCATTGCTTCTCCTTTTACATTCTCCTTCCGTCATTTTCTATCTCATCCTTACTATCTCTTTTTACTACCTTTCCCATTCTCATAATTTCCCATCGTTCTGAAATAGTGTCTTAATTTTACTATTTATATCTATCTATCTATCTATCTATCTATCTATCTATCTATCTATCTATCTATCTATCTATTTCAGTCTGTTCATATCTATCTATCTATCTATCTATCTATCTATCTATCTATCTATCTATCTATCTATCTATTTCGGACTGTTTAAATCTATCTGTCTACCTATCGATCTATTTCAGTCTGTTCTTATCTATCTATCTATCTATCTATCTATCTATCTATCTATCTATCTATCTATCTATCTATCTATTTCAGTCTTTTCATATCTATCTATCTATCTATCTATCTATCTATCTATCTATCTATCTATATATATATATATATATGTGTGTGTGTGTGTGTGTGTGTGTGTGTGTGTGTGTGCACGCGCGTGTGTGTGTGCACGCGCGCGCGTGTGTGTGTGTGTGTGTGTGTGATATACAGATGGCTAAACGTAGATAGATAGATAGATAGATAGATAGATAGATAGATAGATAGATAGATAAGGGAATCTGACGAGTGAAGAATGTAGGCATTTCGACAGTAACCACAAAGTGACATCAATGCTGGTAAGAGAAACTCAAATAATAAGAAAGTAGATTAAAAGACTAAGAAATACAGGGAAAAAAGAAAACGAGATCAGAAAAGAAGAATGAAGGGAGATCAAGAGAATTAGTTGTATTAGAAGAAAGTGTGGCTGAAGTTCAGCTGGATAAAAATCATCTGTTTCGGAAATTAGAAAATCGCAAACTTCGATAAGCCAGACTGAAAAAGAGAGAAATGAGAAAGCAGACATGGCAGCAGTAAGGAAAAAAATGATGTAGGAGTTATTTTGAAGGGAGATTGTTATCAATGCTGTCAATAAAATAAATGCCTTTGGTAAGAGTCGAGTTGAGGGGAAGGAATAAGGATGTGGGTGGGAGATGACCGACATTTAAAAAAAGAGAAAGTTGGAAAACCGGAGCAATAGGAAAGAAAAGAGGACATTCAGAAAAAAGAAAGATTGTAAATTCAAAATTCAATAAAAGAAAAAGTATAGAAAGAATAGAAATTGTTTAGTTTTAGGCAGACTTGTTGTCACTTGATCTTGGGTTAAAGATACGTCACTCAACTCCCTTATTATGATGATAATGATATGACTCTTCTTTTCATTTTGCGCTTTTATTTAGAGACCAAGTCTTCCCAGTGATCAGTAGTCGACTTAGTATTCTCCTTCGCCTTTTTTCTTCTTCTCCTTAGTGAACTTCTTCTTCGCCTTAGTATTCTTCTTCTTTTCTTCAGTATTCTTCTTCTTAGTGAACTTCTTCTTCTCCTTACTATTCCATTATGGAAATTTGTATCATAACATTAAATAATACTAAGAAAAGTATTGTAGTACTCAAGAGACTTGCTGAAATTTGATATCATATGAAAAACAACAGATATTATTGATGGAAAGTTTTTTAATAATAATAATATCAAAGAGAATCCTGGAAAGACATTCAGTCACTTGGTCTCAATTGAAACCTACATGATAATAATGAAAGGTAAAACTCATAATAAGAAAATCTCTGTGGGTTGTAGTATTTTAATTGATACTGAAATAGATAAAATATGTGATGCTTAGTGTACAAATGATATGAGTTCTTTGATTATAAAAGTTTATAAACATTGCTTATATGCTATAAATTGGTCACTGTGTGTATCTGTTTTTTACGCATTCGATATATGTTTTGCTGGCCACTCACATCCAAGTATGTCTGGCTTGGGCAAATTTTGTCTTTGCTCAACACACACAGAGCCCACCTGTGGTTCATCATGCTTTTATGCTGAGTGGACGTTAGTTACAGTTTCTAGAAGAAAACTCATTATCTGGTGTGATCAAGAGTCTGAAAAACATCAGAATGTTGATCAGGCTTCAGTCGGATTTTATATATTTCACTGGAAATCTAGTGACAACAAGTCTCTCTAGTATTCTCCTAACTACCATTATAATTACGATGATGATGATGATAATGATATGACTCTTCTTTTCATTGTGCGGTTTTATTTAGAGACCAAGTCTTCCCAGTGATCAGTAGTCGACTTAGTATTCTCCTTCGCCTTTTTTCTTCTTCTCCTTAGTGAACTTCTTCTTCGCCTTAGTATTCTTCTTCTTTTCTTCAGTATTCTTCTTCTTAGTGAACTTCTTCTCCTTACTATTCCATTTTTCTCCTTAGTATTCTTCTTCTTCGACTTAGTATTATTCTTTTTCTTGTTAGTATTCTTTTTCTTCGCCTTACTATTCTTCTTCTTCTTCTTCTTCTTCTTCCATTTAGTATTCTTATTCTTCGCCTTAGTATTCTTCTACTTTTCCTCAGTTTTCTTCTTCTTCTTAGTACTCTTCTTTGCATTACTATTCTTCCTGTTCTCCTTATTATTCTTCTTCGCTTTACTATTCTTCTTCTCCTTAGTATTCTCCTTCTTCGCCTTACTATTCTTCTTTTTCTCCTTAGTATTTTCCTTCTTCGCCTTACTATTCTTCTTTTTAGTATTCTTCATTTTCGCCTTAGTGTTCTTCTTCTTCTTCTGATTATTATTATTATTATGTCATTTTTCATCATATTTAGATTTCTGCATTGGTCTCACTACCAACCAAGTCTGCGGGGAGACCTAAGGCAGGTAGTGGCGTGTTGTTATGACTCCATTTCATGTTTTTCTATCCTACCTATCATCCCCAGCATTACATAGATAACGTTTTCCTTAGTGTGTGGGCTGTACTTAATAATACAATTTTTTGTATATCTCTTAAGCTGGGGTTTCCAGGGATTCTTTCAATGTGTTGTTTTGTTCCATTTTTTATCATTCCAAGTGCACCTACTATCACTGGCACAACTCTTGTTTTCAATTTCCACATTTTTTCTATTTCAATTTCCAGGTCTTTATATTTTGACAGTTTTTCAAATTCCTTGATTGCTATGTTACAATCCGCTGGACAAGCCATATCAATTAATAGACAAGTTTTCTCCTTCTGGTTTTTAACAATAATGTCTGGCCTGTTTGCTTCAATTTTTCTGTCTGTGTAGATGGTGTAATCCCATAGAATGGTTACATCTTCTATTTCTGTAACCGGTGCTGGATGATGTTCATACCAGTGTTTGTTTACAGCTTTTCCATAATGTTTGCACATTGCCCAATGTAAATATTGCCCAACTCTATCGTGGCGATTTTTATATTCGTTTGGGGCAAGCACAGAACAGCCTGAGATTAGGTGGTCTATTGTTTCTTGGTGTTTATCACAAAACCTGCATTTTGGATCCATATTATTATGCATAATATTTGCCTGAAAGTTTCTTGTGAAAAGACTTTGGTCTTGTGCTGCAAGTATAAATCCTTCAGTTTCAGACTTTAATCCAGATGCACGTAACCATCGATGAGTATTAACTTTGTCAACATTGGATTTATTGGCGCGTACTGGATATTGGCCATGCAGAGGTTTGTCTTGCCAGCGCTGTTTCATCTTTTCAAGAGCTTTATCTTTGGCTTTCATTTTCATATTTTTTGCCGCAATAGTTGGTTCTTGGCTACTGTTTTGCTTTTCTACAGAATCTACTAACTGTAATTCTTGTTTGTATTTACTGCCTTCTTTTATTATTGAATATTTTTTCTTTCTTTCTTCATGTTGCCTTACTAATTGTATCATCCAATCCTTTGTTGTTTCTATGTATGTTAGTAAGCCAATAGTTGTTGTCTTGTATGACAATTCCAGCTGAATAAGACCCCTTCCACCTTCTTTACGGGGTATGTATAGACGGTCTACATCAGCCTTTGGGTGATGCATCCTATGCTTAGAAAGAAGCTTTCTTGTTTTAGCATCCATTCGCCTGATGTCGTTTAGAGTCCAGTTTAAGATGTTGAAGCTATATTGGACAACTGGGATTGCAAGGCTATTAATGGCCATAACCCTATTCTGTGAATTTAATTCAGTTTTTAATATCATTCGTAGCCTTCTATAGTACTCTTAACGCACTATTTCTTTCATTTTTTTATGGTGAATGTTTTCGCTCTCATTTACACCTAGGTATTTATAAGCTTCTTCTGGTTTCAATTCTTTTATTGTTACAGCAGGGTCTAGGCTAATTGAGGATGTTTCTTGTATTGATCCACGTAAAACTGTAGCTTTAGCACATTTATTCAAATTAAATTTCATTCCAATGTCTTCGCTGAAGCATTTTACAGTTTGCAGAAGACCTTCCAGCTCATTATCATTCTTAGCATATAACTTTAAGTCATCCATGTAAAATAGATGGCTTATTTTCTTTTGGCCTATTTTATAACCACATTCTGTCTTATTAAGTTGACTGGTTAGTGCTATTAATGATATGCAGAATAGTAAGGGAGATAAAGAATCACCTTGAAATATACCTCTTTTGATGTTTATTTCATCAGACTTATCGGTTCCATTTATATGATTGAGGTAAAGGGTTGTTTTCCATATAGACATGCACTGTTTGATGAAATTGATGATGACGGGCGATATCTTGTATATATTTAAAGTCTTTAAAATCCATTCATGTGGCACACTATCGAATGCCTTTCGGTAGTCTATCCAGGCAGTACTAAGATTTTTCTTTGTCTTGTAGCAGTTTTCCAGGATCATTTTGTTAATTAGCAATTGGTCTTTACAGCCATAACAGCTACGTTTGCACCCTTTTTGTTCAAGCGGTATCATATTATTATTATTATTATTATTATTATCATTATTATTATTACTTGAATTTTCCCATCTGGACTAAGTGGCAGTAAGTCTTTGCAATACTTTGCCACTGCATTATTATTAAATGAATTTTTCTAAAACTCCAAGCAGAAACTAATTTCTGCTTGATTCATATAGGTACGTCTAGTTTGTTTTCTAATAAACAAGAAATAATACTAATTGGTCCCTCGTATTACGCAGGGTTGTTAATTGGTGAATTATTGGAAATCAATAGAAATTCTCTTACGTAAGAGATTTTTTAGTGATATTCAATAATTCGCTTATTAACAACGCTAGAGAACTGAGCACCTACTGTCACTTGATCTCGAAGGAAAGTCTCGAGATATTTAGCGATAGAATAAATCAAATAATAATAATAAATACTAAGAACATCTAGTTGGATTATTGAATAGATTTGCTGTCACTTTGTTCTCAAAGAAAACTAACAGGTCTCCTGCTGGTTTTAAATATCAACGAGTAAAATATAATTGGATGCTATAGTTTTTCTCGGTTGAAGTCTTCCAATTAATGTTTGAATGTTTTAATTAATTCTAAGATTGTCTCTTGTTAATTTTGTCATCATGTGAGATGTCTGTTTCTGTCTTACGAGGACATGTGAATGAAGTTGTCTGTTTATCCGATTGTTGACGGAATGCATTCGGTTGCCAAGAAACCATCTTTCGCATCACTTTTTACAATGATTATTCATAACAAGATAAAAAAAGACAGGTGCTTCTCTTGCCTCTGGTAAAAAGGGTGTTTTCATGCTCTCCATTTACTAAAAAATATTTTTGAATCAATATTATCATTAATAGAAGTTATAGACATAATCGAAAAAGAAGAAAATCTGGGTGGAATTGAAAGAAAAAGTTAAAATTAGAAGAAAACAAAGAACAGGCAGAGTAACGTGAACAGGGAGAAAATAAACATAAAAAAGAAAAAAAAAGATAATGAAGAAAGAAAAAAAGAAAGAAAGAAAGAATAGATGTCAAGAAAAATACAGATGAATATAAATTATGTCGTGTCACTAGTTTTCGTTTATTTCATATCTGTCGCTAAAATATGCAGGCGACAATTTTTAATAAATATAGAGATAGGTTTTTAATGTAAAATCTACGTCCAAATGATCTGGAAGCTATAAAACATTCCAAGCATTAATGGTTAATCAGGCTGAAATGTTTAAATGCCACTTCCCTGGATACACAAAAGTAGTAGCAGATTTGGTTTTTTTTTAGGGCCACGGGAAGGTTCACGACGCCCAATACATAAAAATGCTCGTAATGCACTGATTATGATATTTAAATTTATGAATTAAATATGGACTGAAATTAAATTTGTAACGGTAATTATTTAAATTTAAGAATGTAATTTAAAACTCAAAATAATTGTTTAAAGCGTCAGTTCCTTCCATAATAACTGATTTTAGTAGTATTTATTTATTTATTTATTAGCAGTATTTATTTCATCTAGCAGCCAGAACACGCAAGAAAACTTATCAAAGAAAATGTACTTTCTAGAAGGATTTGAACTTGTGTTCCCTTTCACGAACAACCAAGGTTCTATTTGCCTTCAAATTTCTCGTACAACACACACACACACACACACACACACACACACACACACATATATATATATATATATATATATATATATATATATATATATACTCAGTGGGCCTTGGGCACGACGGTAAACTGCATCCCGCAGCATGACCTCCGATTGGGAAGTTGTGAAAAGCATGGAACCACCACTTAATTGCTGCTGTCCTAGGTCCTGATCCTGACCCGGAGTGGTAGCACCTGTTAGAGTCTCAGCTATAGGCAAATAGTTAACCCCCAAACTGGGGTCGAAACAACATAAAAGGATAAAAATACATATTTGTAGAAATATATGCATAAAAATAGAGTTTTATAGAATAAACATTTGTCAAGAAAAATATTACCAACAATACATTTTTGAAGGAAAAATTATTCTCAGTAAAACATTTTTGAATACAAAACTAGAAGACATTTTCAGTTTTCTAAAATAAAAAATAAAACAAAAACATTTTATTAAAATCTGACTAAATCAATCTTCTCACTATAACCGAATTTGGCATTAAATTATATATACATATATCTATATCTATTTATCTCCCTCTCTCTCTCTTTCTCTTTCCTTTTCTCTCTCTCACTCTCTCGCTCTCTCTCTCTCTCGCTCTCTCTCGCTCTCTCTTTCTCTCTCTCTCTCTATATATATATTACAGTTCAAAGCTTTGAGGCTACATGATTTTTCATTAGAAATTTTATTACGACAAAAAAAAAAGTTATGATTAAATTTTGATATCGTCAAAATATCCACCTGAAGTCTTTGATTACTTCAATACTAATTTTTCGGCATTCATCGCAAAAAGTTTCTCAAAGTATAAGTTTGCCAATTCCATCCTTTATTTAATAACTCTAAGAGTTCTTTTTAATTTTTGGGGTGAAAACGTTTCACTCTTCTGCCAACTTCGTCTTATGCTAAATGCTTCTTTAGGACTTTTCAACTGTGGTGTGTGTATATATATATATATATATATATATATATATATATATATATATATATATATATATATAAATTGACATGAAAGATTGAGTTTTGTTTCCCAAATGGGATGCGTCATGATGTTGGAGACAATTCTGTTCAAAACGAGCAATACCATGATGACAAGTTGACCTTTACTCTATTCGATCGAAAGAACAATTCAAAGAAGTCAAGTGGTATGTTAGCCGATCCGATATTGTACTTCAGTTTGAAAAAGAATTCAATTCTGCCGATGCCAGTTTTTCTGAAAAGATCTGTGTTGGAAATATGATCTTTGAGAGTGTAACCACAGATTGTACGGAGATGAAACATATCAAGTTTCTCAATGTGCGCTCTTTCTGGCGTCCAGAACTCAGATCCATGAAGTAAGATTGTGAGAACAACTGCTCTCTACACACCGATCATTGACTTATTTGATGTACCCCTTTCATTCCATAGACGGTAAAGTTTTCCAAAAGCATTCAGTACGGTTCACCTTACTTCCCAGATATTCAAGTGACTTAACATACTTGAGATTTTTACCTCCTACAGTTAGGGGAACAGTTGGAAATTCCGTCATGCGATGTTGCAGTTCTTCACCATTGATCTGTTTACGAGTTGCTTTTAGCTGAAGGACAACTTCAGTTTTCTTAATACTTATAGTCAAATCAAACGGAACCGATGACTGACCGTTAGAAAGGACGGAAGATTTCATTCCTTGATGAGACGAAATGAGGATGTTCAGCTTTTTCAGAACCCTTCAAAAGGCATTCCTATTAAGAGTATCAAAAGCCTTGGTGAGGTCATAAAACGCTATGTATAGCTCGCGTCTTCTCACAGACTTTCTCACTGACTTGTCTGAGTGAAAAGATCATGCCCAGAGTTCCACAACCAGCGCTAAATCTACATTGGGACTCTGGATATGTAGCACCAATATGGAAGGTGATGATTCTGTTGAGAATAATGATCTTGCCTGCTATGCACAGTAAGGAAACGCCACGCCACTTGTCAGAAATGGTTCTTTTAGCTTTGTTCTTAAACACATGCCGGATGGAAGCCCATTTGAAGTCCTGAGGGATACCTTAAGCTTTCCAAATAACTACAAATCGTTCAGGAAGTTTCTTGGCCAGCTTTTCTTTGCCGTATTTATAAACTTCTGAAGGTATTTTGTCATTTCCAGGCTCCTTACCACTTGACATCTTTTTAATGGCGTCCTGAACCTCTTTTATAACTTAGCAAATAGGAAAGCTGGCGTATTTCCGGTTTTTGTAGGATGGAATCTATTAACTACTGAATTACTGTTAATCACATGCTCTAAAAGCTCTTTCCAACGATGTAATATTTTAACATCTTTGTGTAAGTTGTTTCCATCAGAGGACAGAACAGGAGATGTTCCACACTTTTGAGGACAATACACATGATTGAGACGATCATAGAATGTTTTTGCACCTTTCCCGTTGGCAACATTTTTAGTTCATTTGCCTTAGAGACTTTTGGACTATTTCTTTGCACTTTTTGTAAGCGATCCTTTTTAACAGACGATGATTTATCATTAAGCCATTGCTTGCGCGCTACATGTATCTAGTTGATCATGACCTTGATTTTCAGCATTACTTTCGTCGAACCGGTCCTGGTGCTTTCTTTTTGGGAGGCCAAGAACTTCAAAAGATGATGACTTAATTTAATCCTTTAGAGACTTGGACGATGTTTCTAAATTATCACTGATCTAAACAGAATCCAAACTGAAGTCGAGTACCTTAGACAACTCATTTCTTTTACTTTTTGTTTTCAAAGCCAGGACATCGATTCGCTTGGGTATATTTGAGCCAGCTAAACGTCATTTACGTGAGAGTTGATCAGAGATTCTGCCTCAGAGCAGAGCGTGATCTGAAAGACATGTATTGTGGAAAGATTTGGTGATGTATAAATCAGACATGTCTCGCTTCTCAGTCATGATATGTTCAATCTGATGCTAGATTTTGGATCTATAGTGCATCCAGGTTGTTTTATGATGAATAGGCTGTTGAAAGATAGTGTTGCTATAAAAAGATCAAATTTTTTACAAACGGAAAGAAAACACAAACTATTTGAATTAATTTTACTAACCCCATGCAAAGCAAGGACAACAGACCATGTTAGATAGTCCCTTCCAACTCGTGCCTTGAAATCACCTATGAGAACGAGTTTACTGTGAAAAGGAACTTTGAATATAACGGAGCGCAATTTATTATAAAAGGTTTCAGTTTCTTGCTCGAGACATGACATGGCCGGTTCGAAACAAATTACAAGTGTCATTTGTGACCCTGTTGTGGTGTTGTGCGTGAGTTCGAAATCTTCTTCGCCAATTTGTTGTGGAATTCGGAGGAGTAACCGCCCAAATAATTGTTGTGGAGTAGGTTTTCGTACTGAAGGTTATAATCGTGCTTTGTCAGTTGCTAATCGATTTAACGCACCCAAAATGTTAAGAACTTGGTAATCTTTCACTGAAAGCTGACTCCTTAGTATTCGCTAACTGCCGACTAATATCAACTGCCTAGTAGTTCTACTGAACTCCAATAAAACTCCAAAGAACTACTATAAACTTAACAAGAACTCCCCATCACTTCAATATTTATTGTACATATATGTACAAATGTGGTACAAGCCTAAAACGGGGATGGGGAAGACTGGTGATCCACTGTCCTAATCAAACTTAGCTATTCACTTTCGTTGACCCTGACACACTTACAATAAACCTTACACCATAATACCACATTTTTACTTACCATTCTTACCACGTCCACCATAATACCTCAGATGCTCTATGTATTCCTACTTAACTCCCATATGTACAATTTTGAGTGGAGGACATGGGCAGAAAATAACAACATTTAAAATTCCACAATGATTTTATACAATGAAATACAATATTTACAAAAAATTAAATAAAATCGTATTAGTAATAAAAAAACCCATTACTCAAAAAATGTGACAGAAAAGTCAGTTCCCCAGACAAAAAATAATGCGCGGCTTTAAGAATATAATAGTTATAACTTATCCAATCAGCAAACACTCACACAGTCACTTACACATGTAAGCACCATAACAAGAACAAAAAGCACACTTGAAAAAACAAAAGACGCCACACATCCACTGGAGAACTAACATTCCTGAACACCTAAAGTAGGAAAGGGATGGGGGATTAAACTAAAAGAAACATGGAGACAAAAAAATGGGGCCAATGAGCATTCATAACCTAGCTAAGTTAGCTTTAAAGTGAAAAATAAAAATCAATTTCCTACTGTTAAAATACAGATAAGAAAACAAATTTCTTCTTCTTCTTCTTCTTCTTCTTCTTCTTCTTCTTCTTCTTCTTCTTCTTCTATGTGCCGTGTCCTTTCGGCACGTAGGCGATCATGGCGTTAGGCATCAAGTGAAAAGATTGTAACTAATGAAGGAGCACATTGTCTTCATGTTGCAGCAATTTCGCAAACGAAAACGAGTTCCCTTCCCTAGCATGACACCTGCTTTCACTAGGCTTGTTCACCAGAACAAACCATATCGTAATATACGTCTCCACTTTTATATATATATATATATGTGTGTGTGTGTGTGTGTGTGTGTGTGTGTGTGTGTGTGTGTGAATAAGGTATGTTTAAGTAGAAAATGTTCATCAGAACAATTTAAAAAGAGCCACAAGTTGTGTTTTTATTTTTTATTGTTTTGCAATTTTCAAAAGTATTGGAAATTTTGAATAAATTCTAGAACCAGCGTAAAAAAATATCCAAATCTTGGAAAATTGTTGTCTTTATTTTCACCAGAAATTAAAGCCAAAATACGATGTTTAGAACAGCTCACGATTAAACATAATAAACATTCATTGTCTGTTATTTAATAATATATGTTTAGATAATTATCTGCTGCCTCAATACACTATATATATATATATATATATATATATTTCAAATGATTTGTTTGTACATTATTCTTTATTCATACTCGTATTTAAGTAGATATTCTGTTTATAATCAAACAGTATTATATATTTACTTCTACCGGCCTGATTATTTTCGATAAGTTTTTATTATGAAAATGTGTGTCATTCGGGAGGATTCGAACCTGCGACCCCTATTCACACAGGGAAAGCCACCATATCTACTTAAATAGGAGTATCGATCAAAAATAATGTTCAAACAAATCATTTCAAATTGTCGGTTGTTTATAATCAGTTTTATTAATCGTCGTTAATTTTGTTAATCTTCGGTTATATATATATATATATATATATATATATATATAATTAATATGAAGAAACTTTTCACTGAGCTGAGCGGTGTTATTTTAGCCATGCCGATTTTGAAGTTTCGTGAGGGCATTATTGTAATTATATATATATAACTTCATTGCGTCAATGAATTTTTTCTAAAATTTTCCTCAATACTCAATAGTTCTTGATATATAAAAATATAGACAGTTATCTCTCTCTCTCTCTTTCTCTCTCTGTCTCTCTTTTTCTCTCTCTTACGCGCGTCACACACAGACACAGACACACACACACACACTCAGACACACACACATGCACACACACTCAGACACACACTCAGACACACACTCAGACACACACACACACACACACACACACACACACACACCTTGGATTACTCCAGTGGACAAACACAACTGATATCATAAATTGGTTTAACAACATTAAAGAAACATACAACTGTTCTTTGATCCAATTTGACATAATTGACTATTACCCATCAATATCCAAATACCTCTTCACTTTAGCACTGGAATTTGCCACATATTACTCGGACTTAACCAAGGACGAATATAATATAATAATGGCCTCCAAGACATCTGTTCTTATCTATAATCAAGAGCAATGGATAAAAAATAATTCTATTAACCAATTTGATATTACAATGGGTGCGTTAGACTCTGAAACTCTTCCGATCTCATTGGCTTATTTGCACTATACAATCTTACTGCACACCACGACATAAACACACAAGACATAGGGTTATATAGAAATGATGGTCTCATGTTAGTACAAAATTCTACACATTTTAAAACAGACAAAATAAGAAAACTTATCCACAGAGAATTCAAAAGTTTACATCTAAACGTAATAGTCAACATTAATTTAAAAGTAGTAACTTCTTAGATGTAACACTCGATTTAGTAAATAATAATTACCAACCATACATAAAACCCAATGAATATCCATTATACATCCACCCAAAGTCAAATCACCCACCAAGTATAATCAAACATATACCCTCCTCCATAGAATATAGAATTAGTAAAAACTCTTCCAGTGAAGAAATGTTTAACAAACATAAAAGTCTTTACAATAAGTCCCTAAAAAAAGTGGCTACAAAAACCAAGACATCACGTATATAACAAATTATAACCATAACAGGAAAAATAGAAATAGAAAAATCATTTGGTACACACCTCCTTTCAACCAAATGATAAACACCAAGTTAAGGCAGAAGTTGCTCAATTTAATTAAAAAACAGTAAAGTTTTTAACAAAAATACACTTAAACTAAGTTATAGTTGCACAAATCACCTCGAAAACATCATAACTAATCATAATAAATATATCTTAAATCAACATGTGGATCGAAATAAAATTAACTACCAAAATAATAAAGAGGACAACAATAAAAACTCATGCAATTGTAGAAACCCCAATAATTGCCCACTACAAAATAGATGTAAAATAAATTCAATTGTCTATCAATGCAATATAACATCAATTGAAAACCCCACTATAAATAATGTTTATATCGGATCTACAAAGAACATCTTTAAGCAGCGCTGGTACATGCACTTAAATTCATTCAAAAACAACTTGTATCGAAACCAAACATCCCTTTCTGCATATTTTTGGAAATTAAAGGACACAAAACAGAAACCCAAAGTAAATTGGAAAATCCTGGAAAAAACTAGAACCTGCAACTCGCTTAACGACATCTGTCTTTTATGCTTAAGTGAAAAGCTGCACATTCTAAAGTACCCTAATAATGGCAAACTATTGAACCGTAAAGACGAATTAGCAGTGTTATGTAAACATCGAAAATATTTTTCGTTAAAGTTTAATTAACCAAAAAATACCTCATTCACATAAAATAATCCTCTCCAAAAGGTAATTAATACCCATGTTTAATCCTCAAAATAAAAACAAATATCGTATTAATAAAAGAAAATAAACTCACACAACATTAAAAGTCACTCTATTCCATCCACCCATAGATAGTAGTAAAATAAAAAGTGTCTACCCTTTCTTAAAAATCTTACATCCCAATATAAGAATTACCTGGACAAAACTAAAGTGACCTGTCCAAAACTAAGCCAACCCGCACCCCTCTCCTAACCCAAGAATGCATCTCTATGGCTACCAACTACTGGCTAAATCATACTAAACTCCCATCCCACATTCACTTACATATCATATTACCAAAAAATAAATTGTTTTCACCATTTATTTTTCATTTCAACTTATCATCAGATGAAGGGCACACGTTGCCCCGAAACATGAAAACTTTTGTGTAGTGATACTATGCTTTTATAAACCATTGTAACAACTATTACAATATAAAGCTCTACGTTGTATCGAGCACTCTTTATGAACAGTGGGTTTAAAATCTACGTGTTCTATAACTTTCTTACACTATATATATATATATATATATAACGACCGACATTTATCTTCCATGAATTAGGAAACTGTTTAGTGAGTCGATTTTCAATTTTATTTGACTTAAGTTTGTCCACTTTTTCGCAGTTAATCCAAATTTATAAATTTTTAATCCTCGGGTAATCTGTTCATGTAATTAAATCCTGGCTTTTTTTTTAAATCCTGAATAAATTAAGACAAATGAGTATTTCTATCACGGACAGGGAATTCGTCCAAACATCTTAATAGGGATAATCTTTTTTTTTTATTTCCAACCGACCTGACGTCGACTGTTATGTCATGCAGTGCTTAATGTAGGTTAATGTATTAAAAGTATTAATGCATTTGTAAAACAAACAGTTTTTATCAAGCCTGTCAAGGTTTACAAAGCCTGTAGCAGCATTTAATTGTTTTACTTGGGGAGAAACAATAGACATGGGCGCATTGTTGATTCTACAGGAGGCTAAAAGGTGACAAAACTCCCCCCCCGCCGAATTTTTGATCTCCCCTCAGTTACCCCACCGCTTCAAAAATTTATGAAACTGATCACTATCCTAAGTGGCCCTACCACTTTCAGAGTTCTACAATCGCCCCTGCTTTGTCATTCCATGTGCTCACTGACCCATTCTTTTTTCCCTACAACTACTGCGGCATACTAGTGATGAGAGCAAGGAAAGTTGCAGTCATACTAATTCCAATGCCATTATTTAAATTGAATATGAACAGCATCAGCTACAATTCTAACTCTTGAAATATTAAAGTAAATTACATTATGAAGAAAAAAATATGAAACAGACAATTTAGTTAACATTTTAAATGTGTTTTATTTTATTAACGGAATTTTTTCTTAACTGGCTTAGAAAACTGATGGCGACATTGATAAAAAATATCCAATAAATTAATTGTAGACCTAAAATCAATAGTTAGCACATAAAAAACCCCAAATTATGCATACATATTATAAACTTAAATACTTGAAATTGAGTTTCCTTTAAAAAAAAAGGAGTGGAAATTTATAGATTTTAGTTTTAATTTCGATGACAAATTTAGCAAATTTAAAAGTATTTTCAGAGTAATTCAAGAATGCACACTAATATGTCCCGGAAAGGGATATATATTTGATTCGAGGTAGTTAAGCAGTTTAGGCAAATGTAACCGGGTAAGACAATCTAGTACGTAGACGTAATGCACGGTACTCGTCGTATCCAGTCTGCTGAGACGCAGGCGTAGTCCAACAGCTGTAGATCTCTAGTCATATGGACGTAGATCTCTAGTGGTAGACCTTTCCGCGTCCTCGCCTTCGTCTATATTTATGGCTGACACCAGCCAATCATATTACTGTGAGGGGGAACCAAGGTGTATGCATATTCATTACATATTCATTACATCACGCCTCTACCTATACATAAAGCGAAAGGCTTGAATAAATTGTTTGGACAAAAATACGTACTTGAATTGACTCCAGATCGACTAATATATGATTGTTTTCGGTATATAGTTGTACGGATAATCTAGAAAAATTATAAAAATCATAATAATTATATTTAAATAAACGTTTAAGTATAATTGAAAATAAAAATAATCCAAAAACTGAAATCAATAATTTAGACAATAGTAAATGTAATTGTAGAAACCTTATAGAGTGTCCTTTGGAAAACAGGTGCCTTACAGAATCCATAGTTTATCAATTATCTACTGAAAACCCTCGTAATATAAAGATTTATGTTAGTAGTACTAAGAATTCACTGAAAAAAGTTTTTATCAACGCACTTTTTGATAATAATAAGTACAGAAATAGAAAACCTCTATCGAAATATTTTCGGCATCTAAAAGAAACAAATAAAACTCCTACGATGAAATGAATTTTTTTTTAAAAAGTTTCTTAAGTATAAAAATCTATTAATAAACGTAATAAAATATATGTTATATGTTAACATTGTAAAATGTTCACCTTAGAATATGGTTAATAATTCTTCATAAAAAAATATCTATTAACTTCTTGACAAAATACAGCGAAGAATCTGTAATGTGATTGATACCGACTTAGCTGACCGCCTGCAGTCACTCTTTCACCGGCGTGACGTGGCTTCCCTGTGCCTCTTCTACAAATACTTTCATGGCTTCTGCTCTGATGAACTTAAATCACTGGTGCCCTCTAGGTGTGAGTTTGCACAAGATACTAGATTGGCAACTAGGTCCCACCCTTTTACAGTGAAACTGATGAAATGTAACCGCAATTTCTACTCCAACAGCTTCTTTTCTCGCACTTCCCGCCTGTGGAATTCCCTTCCGCATGCTTGCTTCCCCGACGGCTATAACCTCCAGGAGTTTAAATGTAAGGTCAATAGACACCTACTAACACACTAACCCTCCCATTCTCCCCAACTCTCCCCCTATGTACATCCTAACTCGTCTATCGCCCTGTGCAACCTCTTGCGCTATAGTGGCAGTGGAATGCCTTGCTTGGGGTGACATGATTAAAAAAAAACAAAAAAAAACATATATCCGATAATTTGTTTTGTATTATAATATAATATTAATTAAATGAATATTAAATTAAGAGTTTAGGTTAAAATAGGAAAAACTCTGAAACAAAATAAAAATAGTATACTCATACTCAAAGGTCCCTTCAAGTCAGATCAAAAATATAAAATGTTTTTTTCATTATTGTTTTTAAAAAATGCTGGGATACAAAGAAAACTTAGACAATAATCTTGTAACAAAAATGAATATATCGCACCGATAGAGAGCAGTCTGGAAGGTGGCTCAATTGACTGAAACTTTCTTGTTTAGATTGAAAGAAGAAACATGTATTCCCCAAAATTCTGATTAGTTAAATTAAACACACACATAATTTTTTCTATCTTCTTCCATCTATATCAACACTTTAAATAACAAGCGTATTGTTTTATGCATTCAATTGTAAATAATTTTCACAGCAATAAGTCAGAGTTTGTGTATGTGTGTGTGCGTGTGCGCACGCGCGTGTGTGAAAAAAACGAGAATATATGACCAAGGTAAATATTAAATACTATTTTATTACGATTTATTGAACAAATCCGTCAGAATATACCTTCAACTATCTGATAGAAAATTAAGGAAATAGATTTTAATGCCAGGAAATAATACAAGTATCGCTGACAGACTGGAGTTATTATATATGGTATAAATATATTTGCTGAAGTTCTTGTTATATAAATTTACTGAAAAGCAAGAAGACAGCGATTTTCAGTGATCAGAATTGAATGTAAGTGCTATTGTCAGAATAACTACATAGATATATGCATGCTTATTTGCAAAATATATTCATTAATATTTGCAAAATATATGCATGAATATTTGCAAAATATATGCATGATTATATACGAAAGCAAAGGACAGCAATTCGCATGCGTATACTGAAATAAAAAAGACTTCGTTTTCTGTTGCTTCTTCATTCTCTAATTCAAAATCTCTAAAATATCTAAACAGCTGAAAGGTTTATAATTTTTAATCATATTAACGATGAACTTAATTTCATCCTGCAGTTTATTTGATTATTTTCTTTATTTTTATTTTTGTTTTCATTAGGGTTAACGATTTTATGTGGGAGTTTTAAATGTTCCCAAATACTTGAGAAATAATAGCTTCCAGTCACAACGCATTGGCAGAAGCTAATCTTTAAGGATTACTGGTTGATTCATTTAAGTATTATCCTTATAATTTTCATTTGGTGCTGTAAAAAGTTGACTTATTTCAGGATTTACAATACAATAAGTATATATATATATATATATATATATAGAGAGAGAGAGAGAGAGAGAGAGAGAGAAATAGGGTGCAAAGGATAAATTTTCGCCGAAATTACGTGAAAAATGAAAATGACATCTCATTTTAACAGATATATTTAGCAAATTTGCACAACAATATCTTGAAATCCTAAAGAATAAATTTATTCAATAAAATAGCCATTGGCTTCAACCATAGCTTTCATACAACTTCGGAATCTCCTACAACTGTTTTGGAATCTCTCCTTGTTTAATTTGATGAATGCTGCCATAATCCTTGCCTTTAGTTCATCTTTGTTGTTAAAATGTGTTTTGTTGGTCCCCGTCATCTGCGCTCAAGACATAATAATCAAAGTCTTTGCAGTCTGGGGAGTTAGGTAGCCAGATGTAAAGGATGATGTGGTCGCAGAAATTGTCTGACAGCCATGACGACTTCTCCTGCATGTATGGCATGGTACAGAGTCTTGTTGCCAGACATAGGGACTTTTCACCTAGGGCAGCACTGCTTCCTCAAAGTACTTGATGTAAGCTTCCGTGTTGAGTTTGAATCCCTGTTGGAAGATGAATGAAAGCATAACGTCACCATCATCAGCAATCACTCTAAATATTTTCGTAATCAACATTAGAACCACCTAACTTTTTCTGAATTCTCTGCTCTGTCCTCAGATTGACATCCACTGGCACCTCCGGTATAATTTCCATGCAGTACACAGTGCTGTTTCCAAATTTCTGGTAAAGCGAATTGCTTCATGGTGCTTCTTTTTACACAGATCGTGCCCAACTGACCCTACTATACTGTGCAGTCGATAAAATTAAAAACAAACAACGCACATGTGCGAAATTAGAAGTATAAAACAGCGACAATTTATCCATCGTACCATGTGTATATATATATATATATATATAGAGAGAGAGAGAGAGAGAGAGAGGAAGAAATACAGACAGAGATATCAAAATAGGTGGTGAAGAGAGATGAGTAAAAAAATTCGATCATGCTTTCGATTAGTAGTTAGAAAGCTAATCTCTGAGACTCTAATGAGTGCAATCATCATCAGACGCCTCAGAGACCTGTAGTCTCCTACCAAGATTATTTAAAATGCCACGTCCCTTCAAGATGTAGGCGACCATAACCTTTCTAATATTTCGTTTCTTTATTAAGAATAGCTATGACTATAGTAGAGTGTTTCCAGTTAAATTCTCGGCGCTTTGAATTCAGAGATTTTCTTCTCTTAGACTGGCTGCTCGCCAAAGTACCCAATCTCCCCGGCTATTTCATCGAGGATAGAAGAGAAGAATCTACGCCTTTCTTGAAGACATTAGTGAATAGGTGACCACTATAGACAAGACTGGAATTTGAACTCTTTTTATCGATTTCATTTCGCTGATAACTGCTAACCTACCCGCACTTGAGCTTAATTAATCTCAATAAATACACTTACGGCATACAGCGAAAAACAAAACTCAGTAAAATATACTTGACGCTTATGGGAACATTATAAACATTTGCTTGGTTTGTCATACAAGTCACACAGTGAGAACCAAATTTACTAAACACTAGTAGTAATAAAAATGACAATAATAATAATAGTCTATCCTAACAATTCACCAATCGTTATAATCATTGCTAACATTTTCATTATATTTATGTATTTATTATGTATATTAAATACAGTGTGAATTGCAATTTATAATGTCACCTAATATGATAAAAGTTACAATAATTTAATAGGTGCTGTGAGATTTTATTATGCAACTAAAGGTTTGTTCATCATATTATAAGACTATGTGTATAATCATTTTTACTTTCAGACATATATTATTACCATGTCGCTTAAGAAATATATAACCTCTAAAAAAGAAAAATATTGGTTGTAAAGTTAGTGAAAGATGGAAAACAACGATGGAAATTTAAAAAATTGACGGAACATTGACAAAAGACAAAAAACAAAAACAGATTTTAAGAGTCACAAAAAAAACTGATACATTGTTTTCAGAAGAGTGAAGCATTTTCATTGTTACTCGAAATGTTCTTGTAATTTACAATGCAGAAGCAATAAAAAAAAGCAATTGATGAAGTTCGATGAAAATAAGAGTTTGACATTGAAACATCGCCTTTTGTCATTGAACATTGGACTCTGGAACTGATTGCGCAACAGTAAACCCTTAATCTGGAGGAAAAATGTTTGCCATTTTCATATTTAACGGTCAAATGTTGTTGATTGTCTTTACGAGAAGAGATTTATTGAAAACGAATGCAGCCAAGATGGTCCGGTGAACCAACTTTTCTGGTGTTTTTAAAATAACAATAAATAACAAATAACAACAAATAAAATTATTTCTGTAATATTATTTTGTATTTACCATTGAAGATTTATTTTTAAAAATGCAGTATTAGTTTTGCCCGTTATCATATATCCTTGACCTTTATTGATTATTGTGTCCTTGACCTAAGCTAACAATTTGACAAAAGAATTTCTTTACAATAAAAATGGTTCCCCAATTTTCCTGATATCTATTTCTCGAAATACGACATCCTCATACCATTTCATGTATCAGACTTATAAATAAAAACAACTTACTTTATAATGTAGGAATATATATATATATATATATATATATATATATATATATATATATATATAAAGTAATAGTAATAGTAGTAACTGATATAAGTAAAATCGTGAAAAAATTTCCTTAATCTTTTTGGGAAGAGAGGCTTTTCGAATACAAACAATTGTATTGATTTTTTAAAGAATTTCACATTCTTTTCTTTTGTAAAACATACACACACACACACAAATATATATATATATATATATATATATATATATATTGTCGTGTGTTTATATATATTTTAAAAACAATTCGCACTGGTTTAGTTTTTACTCCAGTTTAGAGTTAAGGCTGAGTCATTTCTTTCACTAAATTCCGTCATAGATTTGTGTCTTAAAAGACGAATATAGCGAAATAGATTGGCCGCTCACTGTGGCGACAGAACTCGCAAGATCATCTTGTTCAGATAATGATTAAAATAATGCACCTAGATGAATCATCTCTGGGCGCCTCACAAGAGTACACTTGTGCCAGACATAAATAAAGGAAGAAATATAAATAGCGTAGAGGGTGGAGGAACAAATACACATTCATAAAAGGATTATTAACATAGAGAGATGACGGTTAGTAGATATGCATGCAGTACCATAGGTAGGTACGTATTTACGTAGGCTGGTGGATTAGCATATATATATATATATATATATATATATATATATATATATATATATATATATATATATATAATAGAAAGACAACAAAAAAGAAAAATAATATAAAAGTAATTATATATATAAAATATGTATACATATAAAGATTATATCGGACAACTCATGAAAATATATTTTTCTAAACGTTCAGGTTCTCTCGTTCGTCAACATGTGTAACCGCAATGTAAACCAACCTAGTCTGATGAAGTCTTAAGGGACGAAACGCACTCCTCAAAAACTTTTTCTGTTTTGTCATACATCTTTCCTCAAAAATTGTCCGTGATATATAAATGTTATGTATCATTATCCTATATATATATATATATATATATATATATATATATACTGCTCAAAAAAATGAGAGGAACACTTCGAAAACACATCAGATCTAAACAGGAAAAATTATCTTGAATATCTTTCCTGATAATAAGAAAGTGATGTATTAGTAACAAAATGATTCCACATAATTTGATAGAAATGAAAATGATCACCTTTAGGGAGAGGGGGAATCAAAGACACCCCAAATATAAAAGTGAAAAAATGATGCTGCAGACTGGTTCATTTTGCCAAAATGTCATTTAAAAACTCAAAATGATTTTCAGTAGTTTGTGTGGCCTCCACGTGCTTATATGTATGCCTGACAACGTCGGGGCATGCTCCCAATGAGACGACAGATTGTGTCCTGGGGGATCTCCTCCCAGATCTGAACCAGAGCATCACTGAGCTCCTGGATAGTCTGAGTGGCAACCTGGCGGTACCGGATGGACCTAAACATAATGTCCCAAAGATGTTTTTTTGAGTTTAGGTCAGGTGAATATGGTGGCCAGTCAGTGGTATCAATTCCTTCATCCTCCAGGAACTGTCTGTATTCTCTAGCCACATGAAGTCGGGCATTGTCGTGGACCAGGAGGAACCCAGGTTTCATTGCACCAGCATAGGTTCTGACAATTGGTCCAAGGACTTCATCCCGATACCTAATAGGAGGCAGTGTGTCATTATCTGACCTGTACAGGTCTGTGCGTCCATCCAGGGATATGCCTCCCCAGTCCATCACTGACTAACCACCAAACCGGTCATGCTGAATGATGTTGCAGGCAGCATGATGTTCTCCACGGCATCTCTAGACCCTTTCACGTCTGTCGAATGTGCTCAGATTGAACTTGTTCACATCAGTGAAGAGCACAGGACGCCAGTGGTGTAGTTGCCAATTCTGGTGATCTATGGCACATGCTAATCGATCTCTACGGTGCTGGACATTGAGCACAGGGCTCCCTACAGAACATCGGGTCCTCAGGCTACTCTCATGGATCCTGTTTCTGATTGTTTGGTCAGAAACATTAACACCATTTTGTAGGGCTCTGGCAGTGCTCATCCTGTTCCTCCTTGCACAAAGGCGGATACAGATTCTGCTGCGGATTTAAGGATCTTCTACGGCCCTGTTCAGTATTCCTGGAATAACTGTCTCCTGGAATCTCCTCCATGCACTTGAGACTGTGCTGGGATACACAGCAAACTTTCTTGAAACGGCACGTATTGATGTGCCATCCTGGAGGAGTTGCACTACTTATGCAACCTCTCTAGCATCCAGGTACTGCACCATCAACAGAGATGTTGATCCAAGACAAATGAAAAACTACAGCAGTAAAAGTCAGTCAGTAAAAAATCAGCCAAAAGAGATGAGAAGGGAAAGTAAGTATCAGTGGCTTCAACCATTTTTGTTTTGGAAGGTGTCTCATTGATGCCCCTCTGGAGCACCTGTTGTTGATTTCATTAACAACAAAGCAGCTGAAGCTGATTAACAACCCCCTCTGCCACTTAACTGACCAGATCAGTATCCCAAAAATTGACTGATAGGTTGCTATAAAAGTGTTTCTCCACTGTTTTTGAGCTGTATATATATATATATATATATATATATATATATATATATATATTTAAAGACAAAATATTTGGCACTAAAAATACACTACCGGCCATAATTATTAGGCAACCCCAGCTTTTTGTTAAACAAATTATGTATGTCATATTATTTTTAGTATTTATTGCCAAATGAAAATAGAATGGGCCTTTTGCTATTACTTTGTAAAATTTTACAAGACAAGAAAACAAAAATGAACTCGTCCGAATCGCCCTAAATTTTCTTCATTCTTTCATTGATAAAAATGCAATATAGATAATCATTCAATATTTATAAGTTCATTTGATGCGCATGTTATTGTGTAATATTAACAAGAAAACCATTCTATTTCCATTTACAATTATTCACATGGCAATAATTACAAAAAATAGTATGAAATATCATTTTTTTAAAACACTAGATAATTTATAACCAATTTAAATGACGTGTTGAGTTTGCCTTTATATATATATTTTTTGCCCCGTAAAAAACAGTTTGTTACAGAAACAGCAAGAAAAAGTTGCTGCCCTATGCACCATTGGGTGTGATGGATAGATGATGATGATGATGATGATGAAGATCGAAAAACAGGTGTTAGCAATATTTATATATCGATAAATATTATAATCCGAAAGCTTATAATGTCTCTCTGTCTGTAATGTAAAAGTGATTTATGAAAAACAAGGTTCTCTTAGATTCTGCCAAGTTGACGATGGTTCACCTTTTCAAAAAAAGACTCTCAGGACAATAAATTAATGTAATGGCGCATAGTATCTCCAAATATCAAGCAGAAACCTTGAAAATAAAAAAGTTAACAAAGCTTCACTTTGCTAAAAATGGTTTCAAAGATATTAAATTAACGAAATAACACCAATCATCTCCAGATATCATTCTACTAAAAAAACTTGTGGTCCATTTAGTAAAAGCAATGAGTATGAGAATGAAAAAAAGTACTTAAGTAAAAATTATTTGGAGGCAATAAAAATTGTCGAAACAGTAAAGAGCAACATTTTTTAATAAAAGACTGGTTATGATTATAGAATTTCAAAGAAACGGTAATAACAGGTAAGCTAATAAAAATTATTTGTTGGGTATATCGGATATTGTCATAATCAAATATATGTTTCTATGGCTAATATATATTGGATCTATTTATAAAGAAAAAATATATGTTGGAATTAATTTGCATAATAAAACCTAACATCTCAAAATTATATTATCAATAATTTTAATAAGATAATTTTTTCTGAATTTCTCGGATGAGAGAGCTATGATTATTTACATTATTTAAATGCAGACTATTGGCCCTATATTTTTTATTGTTATCACAACCTTTTGATCGCTGTGCCCTCTGGTTTTATCAGGTAAATACTGATTTGGGTAATCTTTAGAGAATGTAAATAAGATTAGATAAACTGAAACTCGAATTCATTTGAATCAAATTATATCCCGAAAGCTTTTACCAACACCGATTTATTAATAGTAATTTTACTGTAAAAGCATTCACTTGCATAATATACATGTGTATATGTGTGTGCGCACGCGAATTTTTGCTGCAGCCTGGTAATATAATGGTAATATAACTAAGCTGATCTTCTTCTATATGCCGTGTCCCTTCAAAACGTGGATGATCATGGCCCTCAACATCTCTCCATCTCTGATAGCTCTTAACAACCCTTCTCCAGTTATACCGCTCAAACCGCCATCCATCTACTCAAGTCCATTAAGTATGTCACGTGCTGCTTTCCCTTGTCTGTCTTTCCCTCTATCCGTCTCATGAGCATCAGATTCTCCAGCCATCTTTCCTCACTACATATCGCAGAAACTTCAGCTGTATCCTCAGCATCCTTCTGTAGAACCATATTTCGGTTGCTTCAAGTCTTTTCTTAATCTAAGATGAGATTTTCTAGCATTTGCGCCATATTGAAGGAGATATATTTGACGTTTTCGAATATTAGAAAATAAAAAAGTAATTTACTGTCCAAAATAAGAGAACAATTATTCAATCTGAGGTATCCTGAAATCATGCTATTTTGATTCTGCGATTTCTCCAAAGAACGGTCCTGGGCATAACGGTAAACTGCATCCGGGAGCAAGGCCTCTGATTGTGAGGTTTTGAGGAGCATGGAACCATCTCTTAATTGCTTTCAAGTTCAACCTGATCCAGAGTAGTAGCACCAGTTAGGGTCCCAGCTATGGACAAACAGTTAACCCCCAAACTGGAGTCAAAACACAATGAAAGTATAGAAATACACTTTTATATAAATATATAAATAAAAATAGACTTTTTTAGAAAAATATACATTTTTTGAAGGTAAAGTATTACCAACAATACATTTTTGAAGAAAAAGTTATTACTATAACAAATTTTTGAATGAAAAAAAAATAGCATTAAATAAACCACAGAGGTGTTGATATGCCATTAAACAAAACTCAAGCTCAGACTCAATTATCCAAGTAACATTCAAAATTTGATTTTTCCAAACATAACAGGTAATTTCAATCTAGAGCTGTCGTTCGGAAAGAGCAGAAATGTCTAACCAGGAAACCTCTTGAATTCCGTGCCTCAATACAAATGAATAGAACTGACTTTCGAGACAGAATGACACGGAACCAATAATCGGCAGAGACCCGTGCTTGTATTATCACGTACAAATAGCTTCCCGATCGAATCTTCCGAACCAGACGCGTAAATCCTACTATGTCAAATTGCAAAATAAATTCAAGTATTATTTAATCTCATTTCTAAAGCATTTAGCTCTAGCCCATGTGTTGAATAATTATTATCAAAAAGAAAAAAAATAACCAGTTTCAGCTCAGACCATGAAAAATTAGATCGGGGGATAAGAACAAAAATCCCCAAATATAAATTTTCCCAGTGAAAAATATAATGCAGTTAGGGGTCCCGAGAGAAAAACATCTTCAAAATTAACACCATATATTCTCTTTATTAGAAGAAATAGAATAAAAAAACAACATCGGCATGATATTTCTTGAGTAAAAATAATAATAAATTCTGGAACATTTATTAATATTTACTGTATAGATTTCTAGGATGAGGATTTATCATTGTTACTATTTATTTTTGGACTATTCTCCTCATTTTTGGACTATTCTCCGGTGTATATTGATGTAAGTGATACACCTGATAAAAGGCCGGGTGCTCTGAAGCAGCTCTTTCATATGTGTGTGGTATGTGGTTAATTTTTAGCCAATCACACATTTTTCTTATGTAAACAAAGTTTGTCCCGCTCTTGCTGTTTGATCCACTCTCTGTCTTCATAAACGGCAACCTTTCGCAAGTTAATCAGTAGACCAACAGGCTGGCTAAAGGACTGCACTACACGTAAGTCTATCTCTACTCATACCTAACGCACACACAGACACAGAACTTTGTCTGAACATTTTCATCAAGAACCTTTGAACTTTGAACTCTTGACCATAATTTGTATCACTTACAATTAAAGTCAAAATAATTGTATTTTTCATGTTATTTGTTCTTACATGAAAATCTTTCTAACAATTATAACAAATCTTTTCAGCGCAAGAAAAAACTTCCTTCATTTTACTTTGGTCAACAAACAGTTAAAGGGGAACAACTCATTCCTCCTACTCTATGTATACTGCTATTACGTGTTTTGTTTCTTTATTGAATATATTTTAATTTATTGGTTACAAATTGGAGTTGTTGCCTTCATTTTTCTTGAATCGTATGTTGGACGAATCGTAAAGGACCAAAAATCCTCTACACTCTTAAACAAGATATACGAGAATTGCGTTCATACAACAATCTCCATATTTCAAGTCTCAACCAGAAAAATCTTCATTTATATCAAGAATAGTTTTGGGAGTTTCGACCCTTTACCGACCTAACAAGCTTTACCGGAACGATTTTTCTGTTTCGTTGTCATTTATTCCGATTCAATAAAAATAAAATGTCTTTAAAAATATTTAGAGAAAATTTTTACTTAAAAAAAATTAACTTCAAAGAAAAATTGCTGCCATCTTAGTATAACGACTAGAATCCTTCGAAAAAAATATTGCAAAATAATCAAAATTACTGCTTGATCTTTCCGATTTCAGATAGAAGATAATAAAAAATGTTCCGAGATCAAAGTGAACTTGAATCTTACATCTTAATCCTGATGCGGTATTTTTTGTCTTTTTTTTGTAGCATGCGTGTAGCGGGCCTAACGATTGACAGTTCTAAAAATGTGATCGTCATGCAAATTTCAAATTCCTCCTCAGTAGATAGACTAAACTATCGCCCGGTTCACCCTCCACCCACGTCTATTGAACAGGTGAAGAGACTCATCCCTTGTTCCGTGTTTAGTATGTGGTTTCCGGCTTTCTATTTTCCAATCTTTTTACTCTTAAGTAGCCCCCTGCACATCAGTGGCGTTACCGCCTTGCTTGGGGTGATATGATTAAAAAAAAAAAGGTAGTTTTAATATTCATCAGTTCGAAAAAGTCAGGTCGGGCATTACTCCCTAATACAATATAACCCAGTACAACTTTCAGCAGTTTATTTGAGAAGAATTTGGTACCGTTATGTAAGTTCCACTGAGAGACACTACGAAGAACTCAACAAAAATAAACTGATCATTTAATGGATCACGGAATAGTTTTATTTCTTGATTAGTGATTTTTTTTAATCATCTCACCCCAAGCAAGGCATTCTACTGCCACTGCTGCGCAGGGTGTTACATGGGGGAAGATGATGAGAAAGAGTGGTTAGTTATAGGAAATGACAGGAGGAGGGTAATAGACGGATAAGAATACCGAGGATGGGGATGGAGTAGATGAAAAATGAGCTTGACAGAATGGATGCGAGTTAGTGAGATAGGAGATGTCTATTGACCTTACATTTAAATTCCTGGATATTGTAGCTGTCGGGGAAGAAAGTATAAGGAAGGAAATTCCACAGGTAGGAAGTGCGTGAAAAGAAGCTGTTAGAGTAGAAATCGCTTTTACATTTTATCGATTTCACTGTAAAGGGTGTAATAAGGGACCTAGTTGCCAGTCTAGTAGCTAGTGCAAATTCATACCTAGGGAGCATCAGTGATCTAAGCTCATTGAAGCAGAAGCCGTGAAAGTATTTATAGAAGAGGCACAGGGAAGCCACGTCACGCCGGTAAGAGAACGACTGCAACCGAGCTGCCAAGTCGGTATCGATCACATTGCAGATTCACTGTTGGATTTTGTCAAGAACCCCGAGGTGAATAGCATGGGCACCCGACAAGATGTGGCAGCAGTATTCAATGCACGGACGGATGGTAGATTTATATATGTGCAAGATGGACTCAGACGGGGAAAATTTCCTTGCCCTGTACAGTGAACCGACCTTCTTAGCAGCGAATGGAATAGCAATGGATTCGATATAGTCATTCAACTTGAGGTCCGCTTATTATGAAAATATTTGCCAATAATGAAGCTGAAATTAAAGAATTATAAAGAGATTTAATTCAGTCGTATGTACATAAAATGAGAACCCTCACATATGATACTGACAATTTTTAGGGCTTCGGCTTTACAATTAGCGCCATGTATGACGTCATGGTCTTTCGTAATCTAGGTATTCGATTTTTGGCTAGGCTTGTTTTAACAATGCTGATACGTTCATTGTATTTATGCTACTTGATTAAAACAGAAAAAATGCCTTTCAGCAAATTTAAGATGAAAGCTTCATTTGAAATCTTTCGGCAGGTATTTGGTTCCCTAGGGAGTAATATCAAACCTAAGTAAAAAATTTAAGACAAGAGGAAGAATAGATTATTAAATCGAATGAACGTTTTATGATTCATTAAGAAGGGTTTCTATAGGCAGGTTTCATAAATTATCTCACAAGCGGTTATTGTATAAATATAATATTAAAAAACTTACGATATGTCAATTGAAAATGGGGGAGACTTTGAGAATCTTGTAATCGTGAATGGGGAGAAATGTGACCTGGAAATTTGAAAAGCAATGTTTAAAATCTGAAATTAGTTTTTGACAACAAAATCAAAATTAACATCACACGTATGAATATTTACATTTACCAATATTAAGTATATTTAATATGTGTCTATATTTCAGAGATGAAATAGTATTTACATATTTACATATATTTACACTATTTACATTATTCAGACTATTGTTCTCATCTTTACTGCCATGTTTACGACGTTTCAACCGTTGTAAGCTCCTTTTTCAGGTGCTAGGAATTTCGAACCGATTAGGACAATAGTCCGAACAATGTAAATAGTGTAAATAGTATATTTATTTTGGAATGGGAACTCTAAGCTGTATCACAAAAAGCGCTTATAGAGGTTAAGCACTAAATAACTTACATCGGATATATACAGAATAATTTTGTCATTTTCTTCTCTGGAAGATGTTAGAAATTAAAGAAGCTCAAGTTTGAAACTTGGTAGAAGTTGATCTCATGAGTTACACACTTTAAAAAAATATTTTTTAGTTTATGGTTACTTTTAACAAAGAAATTCCAAAGATCCATTAACAATGCACATAAAATCTTTTAGGCGAAAACCAAAAAACTACAAAAATTCAACATTTTTTTTCCATCAAAAATATTTTTTCAGATTTTGGAGTATAATCTTTTTAATCAAAAGTATGATAGTATGCTTTACATATTTTTTTTCCTTTTTTTTTTTGTTTTTTGATTATCAGAAAATAAACGGAAAAATTATTTCTAATCTCAATTTATCCTATGAAGGATGAATATTTAAAAATGTTCCCTGTATAGACATTGCCATTACCTAACAATAGACTTAATTCTCGAAAATAATTCCAGTACCCTTCCGAATTCAGCAAGTACTAAACCCCTAAAAATATTTGGTTAAATGCGTATCTGGTATGCATTAATGAGCCATTTTCTAAATAAATTAGTGCTGTTTTGAACCATTTCAACTTTATAGAACGTATTTTAGAAGCTACTTGTACTTTAGTAATGATCAAAATTTTCATTCTTGTCCTTAATTGTTTCAAATTTTGACGAGAGACGTGTAGTAGAATTGTTTGGGACAATACGTATTATCATAACAGCAAACTTTAATGAACTCAGTATTTACCTGAGCTCTCTTAACAAAAGCAAGATGTGGTACAAGGCCGATTTTTAACATAGAGTATTTGCCTTGTGGTGAAGTGGTTATCGGCTCAAAATGAGAAATCAGGGAGCCGAGTTCGAATTCCAGTTGAATTCCTTGCACTCACTTATGCACAAATACCCTTGGAAAAAGTATTAATCCGTCTCTTCCTTCCAGTTATGGATTAAGTAACAGAACATATTGGGTTCTATAGCCTTGGCTGGTAACCAGTCTACTGCAGAAAGTAATGGCAACCTACTGAGGGATAATCTTCTGCCCAGTCAGTCATGTCTCTTTCAAGACGTGATGGCCCAAGCGTGTATCACGTATGGCACTTAACTGACTGACACTCAGGAAACAAATCCACGTAGGCTCCGCATACGCGTGGTCAGGCTTTTGTCTATTTACCCCCAGACGATACTCTGTCTTTTGGCATAGCCTTGTCTGTGTTCCTCTCCCACCACGAAAGCATAGAGTCCGACAAAGTCAGAGGTTTGAGCAGTGAATGAATCTTTACTATTCTTCAACAGAAGTATTTGTTCATCTGCGAGCGAAATCAAATTCGCAGATAACGCTAAGAGAAAGGCATTTCTGTCTTCTTTTATGTACCGTGTCCCTTTAAGGTGTAGGTGATCATGGCCCTCCACATCTTTGTACTCCTTGTAGCTCTTAGTATCTTTTGTCTTCGAAACCCTGCTTTGCCATCCATTTGCTTAGGTCCATCAAGTATGTGGTGCGTTGTTTTTCCTTGTCTTTCTTTCCCTCTATCTGTCCTGTGAGTATAAGATTCTCCAAACCCTCCTTCCTTATTACGTGTTCCAGAAACATCAGTTGTCTATTCCTGATGTTAAGCATTATGTTCTTTTTCGTTTCCATTCTCTCCAAAACTTCGTCGTTGCTCAAGTGTTTGGTCCATGGCATCCTCAATATCCTTCTGTAGAACCACATTTCTGTTGCATCGAGTCTTTCCATCTTTGAGAAGATTTTCCAGCACTCGCTGCCATATAAGAGGATAGATATCACAGTCCAGTACTATTTTCTTTGTTTCCAACGAAATTTTCCTGTCTCTCAATATTTTATTTAACTTTTGGAATGCGTTCTTGGCCGTGCCGATACACCTTCGGATGTCAGTGTTAGAACACGTTCCATGTATTTAAATTTCTGTACCTGATCGATTTTAGTATCCCCGACCTGTAATTAGCATTGTGAGCTCCTCCTTTTTCTGATGATCAAGTATGTAGTTTTCTTGTAGTTTATGTTTTGTCATTTTTTTCTCACATTCCTTCGCTATCTTCTGTAGGAGGTCTTGTGGTTTCCTTTCCGTGTTTACCATCAGCACTGTGTCATTTGCGCATCTCATGTTGTTAAGATTGTGACCGCCAATGACGAATCTTAGCAGGACTTCTCGTTCTCTGAGAGTTGCTTCGCTGTTTAGGTTGAATAAATCCGACGCAGCCTTCTCTTAGACCCCTTTCTATTTTTATGACAAAATTAGAGGTATGAACTTTACAATGAATGAATTATACCTGGTGCAGTCTGGAATGTGAATTAACTTTTGTCACTGATGTAAAAAGCATCGATAGCTAAGACTGTTGATTTGGATTTTATTAGCGTACTAGAAATACCCTGTGCTGTTGTTTTTCTAATTATTTCTTATGAAATGAAAAACATTTAATTGCAATAACATTAATTAGTACTTGGAAGTATCTGAATTTGAACGTGTCACTCAACAGGGTTTTAATTTGTAGGGTCAAATGAAATAAGCTGTACCAACCACACACCCTAGAAAAATGACAATTGACATGAACCAACTGATTTTCTTTTTCACATGACCCACTTTTCTGAAGTTTACATTTGACCAAATTTTGGGGACTAACTTTGTCTGTAGGCCCAATACTAAAAGTTCGCTGTTTGAATTGTTGAACCGACTTTCATTCACTAGTCCAGCACATTTTTTTCGTTTGTGTGATATTATGTCAATAAAGCTATTAACTCACAGGTCAGCCGTAGTTAGGTCAACCAGTGCAACACAGAACTGGAGAGTAGTGTTAGTCTGATAAGCAAAATCTTATCTTGTTTCCAAAAGCAAAAACTGGTTTTCTGTTCTGAAAGTAAATTTGTTTTTGTTTTGTTTTTTTGTTTGTTTGTAAATAACTCGATTCGCCCCTGATGGTGTTTCAACCTGCTTTCTCAGATCAAAAACAGGTCATAGTTGGGAAAGATTGACTGATGTAGTGAGGCGCCCAAGCGGCAGGTCAAAAGCGTAATTGAAATAAAAAGAGGTTTATTTATACTAATGAACTTAAGCTTGCAAATCGAATGTGGTATGGAAATATTTACTAAGCTTAATTTAGTTTGGTACAAAACCATAATAGCTGAGCGCGTAACGAGGGCTGAAATAGTAATGACAGGTCGAATAGCATATTACAATGCGCCCATGTCGCTACCGAATGTGACAAAAGATCAGTTTAAATTTGGCTTAAAATTATAGAAAATAACGTAGAATAATTATTCCAGCTCTCTCGACACGTCACTAATCGGTAAAGTAATAGAACGAGAAAACCTGCAAATAAAAAATCTACTCAAATTTATACAATGGAATGGTACTTTGGAAGTATCCAACTGGTTCAAGAACATTAACGATAAAAACAATTCTATTTTTCTTCAATTCGATATTATTAAGATGCGCGTTGTGGTGCAGTAGATATCGGCTCGGAACGAGAAATCGAGGAGCCGGGTTCGAATTCCAGTTGAAGTCATTGCATTCACTTACGCACAAATACCCTTAGAAAAGGTATTAATCCGTTTTTTCTTCCAGTTATGGGTTAAATAACAAGACAGATTAGGTTCTATAGCCTTGGTTGGCAAGCAGTCTACCGCAGAAAGCAATGGCAACCTACTGCGGGATAATCTTCTGCCCAGTCTTTCGAGACATGATCGCCCAAGCGTGTTTCACTTATGGCACCTGACTGACTGATATCTAAAAACCTCTTCCATCTGGCCCTTGAATTTGCTGAATTTTATTCAGACATTTATAAAGAGGAAATCAACATAATTTTGAACTGTAGAAAATCAGTTTTTATCCAGGATAACGAACAATGGATAAAAAATTCAACTGATAATTTTGAGTTCTGGATTCTGCAGCGTCTTCAGATTTAGTTAGATTATTTCTTTTGTACAACCTCATGGCGTTTAAAGACATCAATCTAAATAATATAGGACTTTATAGAGATGATGGACTCATGACAGTAAATAAATGCACTGGAGGTAAGGTTGATAGCCTTAGAAAATGAATTCATAGAGTTTTTAAATATTTTGGTGTTAGCGTAGTTATTAATTCTAATATAAAACAAGTTGACTTTTTAGACAAAACGCTAGACTTAGCTTCTAATAATTTCCAACCTTACATGAAAAATAATGCTAACCCAATTTATACAGGCCCTTGCTCTAGTCATCCACCGTTCGTTATTAAACACATTCTATCATCGGTTCAACGTCGCACTAACATACACTTCTCTATAAAAGAAATATTCGAAAAACATAAAACAATTTATGATAAAATTCTTAGGGATAGCAGTTACCGATCTTCTGGGATCAATTTTGCGGGAAAATATAGTGACCCTAGAAAGAAAAATAGAAACGGAAAAATCTTATGGTATAATCCTTCATTTAATCAATTAGTTAATTTTAAACTGGGACAAATTTCTTAAATTAATTGATAAACATTTTTAAAAAAATAACCCTTTAAGCAAAATTTTCAGTAGGAATACCCTAAAACTCAGCTATAGTTGCTCTAACAATTTAGAAAAAATAATTAAATTACATAACAATAAAATATTGAAATTATGCAACAATAACAATAGTAATTCTGCTACTCATGTTAATTTGCCTCATAATAAAAACTTTTGTAACCGTAGAAACTCTAACCAATCCCCCTTATGTAATAAGTGTTTAACTAAATACCTGGTCTATATGTGCTCTATCTCATTTGTAAAAAATTCTAGTGTTACTAAAGTGTATATTGGTAACACGATGAAGTTATTTAAAAAGCGTTTTTACACTCATCTCTCTTCTTTTACTAATAAAGATAAACAAAATATGACATCACTTTCTAAATATTTTTGGAAGTTAAAAGAAGAAAATAAAACACCTAAAGTTAAATCGAAAATTCTCAAACAAGCTATAATATCTTCATTGGTAAATTAACCACGTTTCCTTTGTCTACAAGAAAAAATGAAAATTATTAAATACAGGAAGAGTGACATATTACTGAATTAGAGGCATGAAACTACAGTAAATTGTAAACATACTAAAGAATTAAACTTACAATCCTGCTAGAATTATAAAATTTAAGGTTTGAAACTCCAACAATAATAAACATTTTTACAGTATTAATCTTACTATCTTAATAATTTGCTTTAACAATATGATTTTTCTTCTTATGTTATTTTATCTTTATTTTATATTACAAATTGTGATCTATTTACTGTTTTAAATTTCAATTTTATTTTAAATTTTAACTTTAACATTAATTATAATTTTTCTTTTAATTTTTATTATTCTTAAATTTTATATCTTTGTGTTTGTATTTTTAAATCTCCTCAGATCTGCTCTTTTTGAATAATTCCTATGTTTATTTATGTGATTTCATCATTTTTTAATGCCAAAGAATTTAGTTTTTATACAATGTAACGAACGAATGTATCTCTTAATATCTGCAATTCACTTCCGACCAAAGATTGAAAGTTCTATTTATTTACCGCTTCTGTTGTTTTCCCCACTCTATATTCACTTTGTGCATTTTCTCACTTTTTCGTCTTTGTTAAGCCCAGACGTAGCGCGGGCAATATTCTGTATTGGTCTATATTTTAGTTCCTACCTAAATTTGGGGTCTCTTTCTCTCTGAGCCGTTTCCATTGATTATTTTCTCTCGGTTCTCTCTCTTTCTCTCTTGTTTTCTTCTTTGCTTTTTATTTGATCTGGGTCCTTCTCTTTCCGCTTTCTTTTCCCATTTTTTATTTCTCTTTTTGTTTTATCATCTTTTCTATCTTATTTCTTTTTCCTCTCTTTCTAATATTCTCTTACTTCGTACAAGAAGTTTTCCAAAAATAAAAGGAAGTGAGTTTTTTAAACTTTGCTTTTAAAAAATAACGTTTATTGCCATCATTATTAACTCTCTGATGAGACATTGATCTTTCAATGTCGAAACAAAATGGAGAATTTTGTTGTAGATTATAGTTTGTAGATGTTCTAAAGTATAATTTATAATAAATATTTAACGCACTATTTTTATATTGAGCCCTGTTTTAAATTAATATTTTGAACGTTGCAAATATTTTCTTCGTTCCATATTCATTTGTATATATGGGGCAATCGCATATATAGATATATTTACAAAAAAGAAATATACATACACACAAATACGTGTGTGTGTGTGTGTGTGTGTGTGTGTGTGTGTGTGTGTGTGTGTGTGTGTGTGCGCGTTTGGATAATTGAATTTAATAGTACTTCTGGATGGTTGGCTAAGAAAAGAAGGCATATTAAACATCTGAAACAGAAAGAAAATGAGGAAAAGAAAAATAAGAAAAGAAAGAAAAGGAAAAGATCAACGAAGAAAATAAAGAAATTGAGAGAAAGCAAAAAAGGAAATGTAACGAAAGAAAGAAAAGAAAAAAGGTCAACGAAAAAAGAATGTGAAAAATAGGAATCCAACAAAAAAAAAATAATAAAGAACTGAAGAAAAACGAGATATGCGGTACATATTTGATATTTTTTTCTTATACATACATATTCATTCATATTCCAAAAGGTTTTTGCAAACCAAGTATTATATGGATTACAGCAGTAATGGCACAAATATTTTAGTCACACAAAATAAAATTTAAAAAATGAAAATTTTTTTACATCAGATCTGAACAGTGAAGTATTTGAATCATGATTCTTCTGCTTGTGTTAGTTGCGGCACTTATATATATATATATATATATATATATATATATGTATATATATATATATATATATGTGTGTGTGTGTGTGTGTGTGTGAGTGTGTGTATGTGTGTGATAATGGCTGGTCTCTGGTATTCGGGGATACCTGTATATTGGGGTGGCTAGCATTGCAAACGCTTGCTCGAGCACACTTGTTTGTTCAAAACCCATAGAGACCACCTGTGTTTTATTCTGCGACTCTACTGACCGGACCTTAGCTACAGTTACGCGCGCACACACACACACACACACACACACACACACACACAGATCATATATATATATATGGAAATAGTGAAAATCTTTCTGTCTAACAAAGTAGATGTTTACCCCAAAGTAAGATATTGAGAAAAGAGCGGGACTGATAACTTTTGAACATACTCACGTATATGTGTATGTAAATGTGTGTACGTGTGCGTTTTTGTGCGTACCGAGTGTACCGGGCTGTATGGATATTTATGTGATTGTCTGTATGTTTACATTGCGATATCCAGTATCGCCCTCACTAAATCATCCATCGGATGATATGCATTGGGTGAAGTATAGTTTTGGGGATAAAGTATTAAGACGAATGAAGTATTAATATCTCAAAATAACACCTGGCTTTAGCGTTTGTGGTGCTCTGATTGTCATCTAAGAACAGAAAGCACAATCTACTTTGCCATTTGGCCGATAACCAATCGCATTAGTACGAAAGTGACAGCCACAGACTATGCCGGAATCTGAACTCGGTCCGACGATTTTACTTTCTGGGAATAAGCTTCATACTATCAATCCATCTTTAACAGTAACCTACAGGTAATTTCGAAGTGAACCTTTTAATAATTCTGCTTGGGCAGATTGTTCTCGTCCCACTGCCTACGTATTTTAGTACTGCTTAATTATTATTCTCTCTATTCTACTGAGACTAAGTTCTCACTGCTTCGTCTATGAATTGAACACACAAGTAGTATGTTATCTAATTCTCTAACCCACGGTTTAATTCACAATCTACTCTTTAAATTAAGTATAGAATTGATGAAGACTAGAAGGTACAAAAGCCAAAACATAGTTAAAAACAACAACAAAGATGGGGACAACAGTCTGCATGTAAATAATGTATGTAATAATAATTCTTCATCCCAGAAATTAAAACAGAAAATAATCGAAAATATTCGTCTTTATCTTTGATTTTTTTTTCTTTCTTTTATTTTTAAACTAAGCTTTAATTATTTAGGTGCGTAAAAGATGAGAAAACTTTACAAAATTAATAATTTGTGGTGAAAGAGACTTTCATTTATCGCAAAAAAGGGCACGCGTGTTTTGTAAGATAGGTCGAGGACAAAATAACTAAAAATAAATAATGTCCGTGGCAGCTGTTGCTTTAAATGCACCTCGGATATGCTTTGTCCTATCCAGCCATCAAATAATGAAAAAAATCATTCTGCCGATAAAAATGATTGGCGTTCTGAAAATGACGACCATCTTGTTTTGTGTATGTGTTTTTGGTTAGTATGTGACTGTTTGTTGGACGGCGCAGTAGATTTCTAGCCGTTTACGTGTACTGGAAATTTTGACGTTGGATTTAGAATTAGGAATTTCGGCATTTCTTTCTGTATCCGGGATCTTCAAGTTTGGGCTCCCAGTTTGTTTTGTTTTGAAATTGAGCTTCTGCATCAATTTTCTAACAAGCTATTTCAGCAACATGGCGGATGAAAGATTCAACCTGAAATGGATTCCAGAAGTGAGTCAGTAGGATATGCGTTGTGGTGCAGTGGATAACGGCTCGGAACAAGAAATCGAATTCCATTTGAATTCGTTGCATTCACTTACGCGCAAATGCTCTTGGGAAAGGTATTAATCCGTCTCTTCCCTCCAGTTATAGGTTAAATAACAGGAAAGACTGGGTTCTATAGCCTTGGCTTGGCAACCAGTCTACCGCAGAAAGTAATGGCAACCTACTGCGGGGTAATCTTCTGTCCAGTCAATCATGTGTCTTTCGTGTCTTGATCGCCTAAGCATCACGTATGGCACTTAACTGACTGACTGAGTCAGTAGTGGAATGGCTCGAGAAGATTGAATTTTTGTACGACCTTTGTTATGTGAAGTGGCTCGAGACCACCATTCCCCATTAACTGACTGGAGAGGCATTCGTAGTGTATCAGCAATTGGCCAAAGAAAGAGAGATAAGATAGAACGTACACTGCTTTTACTGCAGACATTTTTCCTGCATACGAGCAGTTATAATCTCGGGAACTGGGCCCACATGAGACTGTGGACGTTTACTTATCCGATTTGGAAAAGTTGGCAGTACTGTTCGCGATAACGTCCGTGTTTGTTCGTGGTCTCCTTGCATCTGTACAATAACAAATTCAGTCAGCCTCAAGGACAGACTCGCTGCCGCTTGACGAGTTACTGGCCCGGGCTTCGGCGTTTATGAAAGAGGAGTTGAAAGAGGAGAAATGGTTGCAGCGGTTGCAAAGCTCACCCAAATTAAACACTTTCTCCCAACTTAAGGATTAAATTTTATAAATGCAATGGCCCCAACCACTTTGTGAGGGACTGCATGCAGAAGAGGCACTTAACCTACGTGCGTTATCACCGCTGCTATAGATGCAAGGAGCTAAGGTACCTGTCACGAGATTTTCTGGGAAAACGGGTCAGTGGGCGATGCATCAGCGCTAGCCTCTTCCTCATCTAGAATGTAAATGCAACGCTACTAGTCGTGATACTTCTACATGAGAACGTCAGTGTCAGTCTTCTCTCTCCGCAAGTTATTAAGAAGGTCCTCCTTGTAATTGACCTGCACTTTGGTGCTGGTTGCTGTGTTCGCTTACAAACATGGCCAATAGTCGTTCATGAAAAAAAAAACAAGTGGTGGATATTCTGATGGTTGACGAAAAGGTCCTCAGAATTCGAGGGGTAACAAGCATGGAAGTCTACATTCGACAATGGTAGACCTATCAATTTAAATGTTCTGGTTGTGAAGAGCAAATTATTAGAATTCGACCTGCTCCTCGTGATGAATGTCATTAAGTGGTTGGGTGGTGTTCACATTACAAAAAATGGATGAAGCCAGATTAACAAGAGGGAAAAAAACTCGTTGATGGCTTCCATCTTTGACGTGGTGGCCAATACGAAGATCTAATTGGGACATTCAATGGCTTCCGAGGTGGTATCGAATCCGTTTCCGATGCGAGGAACGGTTACATTTAAAAAATCTTTTAACCTGAAGTTATGTGCAACATTTTGGTGGAAAATATAAATTTTTTGACGCAGATTTTTCTCAATTATCCGCGAAAACTAACACACACACACACACACACACACACACACACACACACACACACACACGCACACACTCATATATATTTTTTTTCATTAATGCAGGTTTCATTGAATAATACAGACAAGTTTTGTCTATTAATTTTGTGTAGGATCCGTTCATACCGTCTGATATACTTGATAGTGATGTCGTTGAAAGACAACAAAAAATCACAATAATTGTTGATTTTTTTATCGGGTCTAAGCTTTCGGCTCACATAAGCCATTATGAAAGAGTAAATATTAACACACAGTAAACATAGAACATTTAAGTTATTAACAATAAGGAGAATTGAACTGAAAATATAAGTCCATCCCTACCGTGGCGGATGGCCGAAGACAGTGACAAACGACATCACCATCAAGTATATCAGACGGTATGAACGGATCCTACACAAAATTAATAGACAAAACTTGTCTGTATTATTCAATGAAACCTGCATTAATATATATATATATATATATATATATATATATATATATAATTAAAAGCATTCAAAAAAGAAAGAAAAATAAATTAAATCCAAAAATGAAATGTTCAAACTTCAAACAAGAAATGAACATTTTAAGAAAGGAAGGAATTAAAAAAAGAGAAGGAAAATAAAATAAAAAATGCTAAAAATTGCGAAGAAAAAAGACAAAATAATAAACAATTTAAAACAATAAAAAAATGAATGTCTGAATGATTGCTAAACGAAGGAAAAAGAAAATTCCTCCTCGAATTAATAAACGGCACAGAAATGCAAACACTGAGAGGTAAACGCCATTTGCACACAGTAGAAGTTTTCTCGTCAGGAGGGTCATTAGAAGAACATGAAGATGTTTCAGACATTGCGATAAAGAAGCAACACCCTCCCCTATAGAAATGCCCACTCCACACAGCCGCCAAAAAGTCTCAGTCGGATATTCGTGACAGGAGCAGCAAATAGTGGAAAGAGAGAATGTGTCTTGTTGCTGATGTTTAGGTTTGGTTAGAGCCCTAGGGGTGGAAGAATAGAGTTAAGGTGGGAAAAGGGTAGGAGTGCTATAAATAAAATCAAAATTTCTGTTGTCTTCATTAAGACATTTCGTTACATTAAATGAGAAGGAAGCGCGCATGAGATGAGGGTGGTGGTGATTATGGTGGGTGGGGGGCTCAAGGCAGTAGAATTCGACGCTAGGTCGTTAGCGATAATTAAAACGCATGCGTCACGCGAAAATGCTATGGGATCGGGTGGGGTTGGGAGGTGGAAAATGAAAAATAGCAAAGAAAGGCAGAAAGGATGAATATCAAACAAAGAAGAAATCAAATCTCGAAAGAAGAAGAGAAAGAAGCAAAAACAATGAATGAGGCTCAATCAAAAGTTGGAAAACAACAGAGATGAAATGTTCATGAAAGAGAAGGAAAAGAAAGGAGAAAGGTGAAAAGACACAAATAATAAGAAAGAAAAAAGGAAAGCAAAAATGGCAAAAGAAAGAGAAAATTAAGAATTAGAAGCAACATGAATCAAGAAAAAGACAGAAAACAAAAAAAAAATGGCTAAATAAAACTAAAAGGAATAAAACTAATAAGAATATATAAAGAAAATGAAAAATCTGAACAAAATAAGTTTACAATATGAAAAGCGAAAAATACTAAAGCGTGGATAGAAGAAATGAAAAGAGAAAGTAATTTTCATAAAATGAAGTTGAAGAAGAGAGATAAAGAAACTTCGAATATCCCCCAACCAATAGAATTGAAAGAATTATTGAGGTTTCAGAAAATGTAAGTTAAAAATTAAACAAAATCCAAAAACAGAATTACGATGTCTTTGGGATTCCTTACCCTTCCCCTAATATTTCTAAGCATCTCGCAGAAAGATTTGTTGAACCTTACTGGTTGATTAAGGACAATACAAATTACTTTCTGAATATTGATAAAATGGCGGGCATTTTTTATTTTTTTATTTTGTTACGTGATGTAGGCAATGCTACCTGGATAGATTAAGGAAGGGAGGTAATTTCATATTTGGACCAATATAGACATTCTTTCAATTTCTCTTTTCTCGTCTCTCTTTTTTCTTTTTTCTGTTGCGTTTTCTTTCTTTCTCCTCATCTTGTTTTTCTCACTCTTTCTGTCTCACTTTTGATTTCACATCTTTCTCTCATCTTTTTCTCTGCCTTTGCTGCCAGTTCCTCAAAATCTTTCTTTCTTATTAAATTCTTTTCTGCTCTTATATTTCTCTTGCTTTTTTCTCTTTTGCTTCATTCTTCATCTCTTTTTAGAGTATATCTTTCTTTATTATTTATCTTCTTCTCTTTCCTTCACTTTTATTAGCTTTTGTTTTCCCCATCCCGTTTCTATCTTGGTTTTCTTTCTTTTATTCCGATCACTTTGCCTCAACCCCTATTAGTATTTCTTACGTTAAGACGATTTCTCTATCATGTTTTCTCTTTCCTTTTCACTAGTTCTCTTCATTCTTTTTTATTTGCATTCTTTCACCACTTGAACCTGTTTCCATTTCTTATAATGTCTCTTCAAAAAACGCCGTTTCTTTAAAATTATCTTTTTCTCTCTCTTTATCGTTACTCATTGTTCTTTTCTATAACTTTCATTATTCTCTCGCTCACTTCTCTTCCCTTCCTTTTTCCATGTTTTTATTTTTCTTTCTCTCTTCACCACAAGTTCGAACTATCGATAGTTAACAATCAAAAGTTGTTATATTTATTTTTGACAAGAAATGGTTAAATCCACCAAACATTTATTGTCTCTTGTCCTCTCTCGGTTCGAAGTATTTATTTTCGTATCGCACTGATAGATTTTTATAAAATATGTGTGCCCATTATCCAAATAACCGTTCCTAAATAAAACTGACTATGTCCCATTTAAATAGCCCTTTATTCAAATATAATAATTTCTGGCTGCTAGCCGTCATTATTTAACTTCAATCTCTTGGGAAAACGGACAACTCTAAGGGTAAATATACTGTAAAATAGGCCGGACAAGTATAATTAGAATTGAAAAACTAGCGGTATATTAGTCCTGGCATCTATTTTGTTACATGTAACATTCGTTTTTTTAGCGGTTCCAATCAGTTGAAAATATCCAACAAATATTTCTTCAAGAACTGAATCTAACTAAAATTTTGAATCATTCTTTTATGATGAAATAGATCAACTATGATAAGAGGGAGCTAAGGAAAACGTTTATTTATTTATATTGATGGCTGAACAATGATGCTGAGATTTTATTAAAATTAAGAATTTTGACAAAAATTTTGAAAAAGACCTGTATGGAGAGCTGTCTCTGGAAAAAGACCCACTGGGCGGCCACAACTGCAGTATCGTGACATCATAAAACGCGATATGAAAGCTGTGAACATCAACACGGAGTCATAGGAGAGCGTAGCAGTCAACCGGTTCCAATGGAGAGGAACCCTGGCCCAACAACTCAAATCAAGGGAGGAACAACTAAGACATGGAGAGGCGGGTTCGCAGGAAGCAAAATAACAGCTCCGACAGAGCAGAAACAAAACATAAATGCAGCCTCTGCAACAAAGACTGTCACTCCCGCATCTGCTTCTACAGTCACAGATGCCGATGCTCCAGCCAAGCAGACAACTAGGATGCTACCCATGGTCAACCCTGACCGACGGAGGCTTACTATATATATATATATATATATATATATATATATATATATATATATATATATTGTCAAATATGACAATGTCATATCTAACGAAAGCTGTTTAAAATAAAGATGTTTAAAAGAAAAAATATATATATAGATATTGATTGTTTAATTACTTAGTTTTTGGTCATAACAAAATGAGGCCAGTACGCATTTGTATTGAAAAATTATTATTATTAATCTATCTATCTATCTATCTATCTATCTATCTATCTATCTATCTATCTATCTATCTATCTATGTGAGTACAGAATGAGGAGAGAAAAGAAATTTTTTCCCGTCCAAAACATTAATTTAAAACAGTGCTCGATATATGATGTATAGAGCTGTGAATATTTATGATAAATTATGTTTTAGAACATGTACATAATTTTTTTCTATATATGTCTTCTTCTCTACAATCATATGGTTATTTCAGTGTTTGTACTCAAACACATCATCGGGATAAGTAAAGAGTAAGAGTTTGGAATCCTTCTCTGTTTATATTTGGTTCGTTGTTGTCGTGGGGGTTGGTTGGGGTTATTGATAATTAAGTGAATGTGTCTTTCGTTTTGACCGTTAGACTTTTGAAGAACCTGATGTGTAAGTGTGAAATTGTTGATTAATGGTATTATCTGTTGGAATGTATGTTTTATTGGTTGGGTATATCTTTTGGTTAGAATTTCTAAGAGAGCGACGTGTGGAGTGGTCAGTTTTATGGTTGGCTATCGTTTAATTGATTGATGTCTGTTGTTATCGGACCTAATTCATGTATTTACTTTGATCTTGTGGCTAGGTTTTCAATTTAGGGTTTCTTAGATAAACGTGATAGGGGTGGGGTGTTTTTTCTTTCCAATTTTGATTTTTTCGGTATGGAATATTTTTTTTATTTTATAGGGTTTTTTTAATATATTTTTTATTTTATATTCAAGTTTGGAGTATTATTGTATTTAGGCGAAGTGATTTCAAGAAATCTAAACTTGTAATTTTTAGGAAGTAAATGCAAATTAGCATTTTTATCAGTTTTTTTTATATAAAGTTGTATGTTTAATCTTAATTTTAAGTTTAGAGGATCGGTTTTTACTTTTAATTTTTTTTTATATTCTTTTTTCTATAAATTATCGTTTGGGTTCCTATTTATTTCTTTTAATTTTTTATATATTTTATTTATTTAGGTATTTTTGCGGATATTAGATCTTACTTTAAGGATTTATTAGATCGATTTTTTCTATAGCATATTTTATCTTTTATAATAAAGATATCTATACAAATTTCCAGTATTTTTTAGTGTGATTGTAGAGTTAGATCTTACGTGTGCTTACAGTTTATTTTTGTGTATGATATAATTGTTCTGAAGTAGTATATTTAATCTTAATTTTGAATATATGAATTTTGATTCTTTTTCGAGTTTGGGAGCCATTTGTTTCATTTTGATTTTTCCAGTACGGAATATTTTTGTATTTAAGTAAGGTTATTGTGTTAAGTAAGGTTATTGGTGTAGGCTTTAGTGATAGTCTGGGAGCTTTTTTATTTCTTTAATTTTACGTTTTATTTATTTAGATGTTTTTGTGTGTATTAGACCTTCCTTTAAGGATTTATTAGATCAGTTTTTTCTATAGCATTTTTAATCTTTTATAATAAGAATATCTAATCAAACTTTTAGTATTTCTTAGCATGATTTTAGGGTTAGGTCTCTAATGTGCTTGCAGTTTACTGTGGTTTCGTGTCTCTGATTTAAGAGTTTGTTACTATTTATATATTTAAGGATCTCTATTTTTTCCTGAAGGCAAAGAAAACATGGTTCTTTTATAGATTTTGCTGTTCTTGCTTTTTTGATGATTTTCCATTTGACCTTGGGTATTTTATTTTCGTCTTTTAATTTCCAAAAGTATTTGGAGAGAGATGTCATGTTTTGTTTTTCTTTCTTATTGAAGGATGAGAGGTGATTGTAAAAGCGCTTTTTAAACACGTTCATGGTGTTCCCAATATATATTTTTTTCATCTTTATGATTATCTATGGATGAAATCGAACACATATATATCAGAGATTTCGTCAGACATTTATTGGCTATGGGGCATTGTTTGGGGTTTCTACAGTTACAGAGGTTGTTATCATGGGACGGACTTGTATTAGTATTGGATTTATTTTTGCTGTGTATTTTTAATATTTTGGTGTTATGCATTTTTCTAGATTATTGGAACAGCTATAGCTTAATTTTATTGTATTTTTATTAAAGATTTTGCTCAAAGGGTTATTTTTGGGAAAGTGCTTCTCTACTAATTTAAGAAATTTGTGTCCCAGCTTGAAATTAACTGTTTGGTTGAATGGAGCGTTATACCATATTATTTTTCTGCTTCTACTTTTGCTTTTTGGACTTTTGATTTTTTCTACAAAACTGATTTTTGATGATTTATACCCGCTTTCATTAAGGATTCTATTATAAATTACCTTGTGCTTATCAAATATCTCTTTGTTGGATGAGTGTGTGTTAATGAGACGTTCAACTGATGATGGGATGTGCTTAATAATGGATGGTGGGTGATTAGAGTTGGGGTTTATATATATTGGGTTAGCGTTGTTTTTCATGTAAGGTTGGAAAGTGTTCGATACTAGGTCTAATGTTATGTCTAGGAAGTCTACTTGCTTGATATTGTGGTTAATCACTGCATTAAGGCCAAAGGATTTAAAGACTCTATGGATTAATTTTCTGGTTTTATCAATCTTACCTCCAGTAGATTTATCAATTATCATCAGTCCGTCGTCCCTATACAGTCCTATCCTGCTCGTTTGTATTTTTATTAAAGATTTTGAAGTATATATATATATATATATATATATATATATATATATATATGTGTGTGTGTGTGTGTGTGTGTGTGTGTGTGTGTGTGTGTGTGTGTGTGTTTAGGTGAGGAAGATCAGTCAGTTACGCTAAATATCTAAACCTTTTACATGTTGAATCTTCATCTTCTTTCAAACATGTATTGAGCACTTTCTAATATAACTTTTTACAGGAGTAATTTAAATTAAATCTGACTTGCAACTGTTCATTTCTTTCTCTATGCTACTTTACGTGGATTGTAAAAAATGGCATATTTACGTAATTTTGAATTGACATTGGTGGTAATTTTTGCCATAACTATTCGAGTAATTTTATATATACTGTTAAGTTTGTTGTCACATATAGAAACTGCGTGTTACACCATTAAAAGTTAAATAACGAAATAAAATCTTTAAAAAATGCATTAGCAGCCTGATTCACCCTACTTATTCGTTAAACTTTTCGTTGTTATACTAACACGAGGTATGTTTACCTTTTGGCATTATGTAATGTATCCTGCTACCATAACAGTGGAATATTGCAGACTGCGTGCCCAATAAACATATAGTTACGTCATACTTACTTAATACATATATGTGTGTGTGTGTGTGTGTGTGTGTGTGTGTGTGTGTGTGTGTGTGTGTGTGTGTGTGTGTGAAGGCAAATTAAAAAAACTTTCATCTAATGGTGTATGTTCGCTGAAGTATAATGATTTTAGTACAGGACAGGTGAGTTTTGAAAAGTCGATCTGGCAACTGAAGATCGTTCCGTTTTTCAACATTGTCTCGTTTTTTTAAGTCTGTATCAGCGTTGTTGTTTTTTCTTTTTGTTTTTTTGTTTCAAAACGTAAGATTACCTGGAAGAGTTTATACCGTCATGTCTTTTTGAAGCCTCCTCAAGTATAAATCAATACGTTTCAAGATTATAGGAGTATTTTTCTTCGATAAAAATTTATACCTCTTCCATGACAGCTTTGTTAGACCGAACAGAATAATCTTTCTTAGACGGCCGGCTACCAAATTTGACACATGATATGCTCAGTGTAAATGCATAGTTTTTATTGTAGTCCCAATGCTTGTGCCATTGTTAACCATGAATACGGTATTGTTGTTTTAAAAAAAGCCATTACAGTGAGAACTTAAGAACTTTAATAAGAGAATTCGATCTTACAAAAATACTACAACAAAGCCTCTGACATAGTCTCTTTTCGTGGCTGCTGGTCTTCTAGTCACACACACTAGCGCCTAATTTGCAGTATATAAACTCCTGTTTCTCCAACGTTACATTTCATAGTCGGTGGTAGTTGACGCCACAAAGGAATGTAGCCAGCAGAACAACTTTTATAAACTTTTACTTTTTAAATTTTTTTGTGAGTCTTATTGCGTTTGTTAGCAAATATAAGGAAGTTTTTTTTTTACTATAATTATTTTCACGGCTTCTGCTTTGATGAGTTTCATTCCCTGGTTCCTCGCCCTCATGAATTTACCCTTACAACTAGATTTGAAACTAGATACCCACCCATTTACCGTCAAAATAGGCAATGTAGTCGCCAATTCTACTCTATCAGTATCTTTTCTCGCACTTCCTGCCTGTGGAACTCTATTCCCCATACTTGCTTCTCTGATAGATACAATCCCCAAAAGTTTAAATGCAACATCAATTTCCTTCTTCTATTTCTCCGACTCCCACTTCTCTCTTACTCTTTCTACAACATCACCTGTACCGTTTTTTTCTTTTCTGTCTTCTCTTTCCTCTCATTGGAACCCTCTGTGCACTAGTGGCAGTACTGCCTTGCTTGGGGCGAAACGTTTATAAAAAAAGGTAAAATCCTGGACTATTTCCAGTTCTGTTCGGCCGACAGATATTAATGGCGGACGGCATTGTACGGTCGATGTGTGTATGGGTATGGGGAATTACAAATTTATTCAGGATGGCTTACAAATGTCAGTAAATCAGTTAAGTGCCATACCTGATACACGATTAGGCGATCATGCCTCGAAAGCAACATGTCTGACTGGGTAGAAATTTTCCCGCAGTAGGTTGCCAATATTTTCTGCGTTAACTGGTTGCCAACCAAGGCTATAGAACCCAATTTGCCCTGCTATTTAACTCATGAGCTGGACGGAAGAGACAGATATTTGCGCATGAGTGAATGCAACAAATTAAACAGGAATTCGGACACTGCCCTCCTATTTCTCGTTCCGAGCCGATCTCCACTGTACCACAACGCACATCCGCCAGCATTATATTATTGTGCCTTATTCACCCTCAATGTTTTTTTTTCTTTTTTTGTCAATGTCGTATCTGTCGCTCCTGATCTTTAACAAAGTTCTAGTTCAATACAGGCTGCTTTTCTTTATTTTCTCTCATTCGCAATCACTTCATGGACCTTGAGTTTGAAGTGACTTTCTGTTGCACGTCTGTATAGTAACCAAGGCTAGAGAAATCTAGTCTAACCTGCTGGTTAGCACATGACTAGGAGGAGGGGAGAGGAAAGAGATGGCCTCATGTCTTTCCTAAAGATCAATCAGTCAAGTAAGTACGTTTACATGATACACGACTGAGCAATCACATCTCTTTCGATCCATAACTGACTAGACAGAAATTTTTTCCGTAATAGGTTGCTATTACTTTCTGTGGTAACTGGTTGCGAACGAAGGTTATAAAACTCAATCTCTCCTGCTATTTTACCCATGAGCTGGAGGAAAGAAACAGATATTTTACATGTGAGTGAATGCACTAAATTCAACTCAAATTTGAACTCAGCTCTCCGATTTCTCGTTCCGAGCCAATAACCACTGCATCACAACGAACGTCTGTTTCAAAACTTACTCGCTGTGAAACAGCAAGTCATACTGATTTACTAAGCGTAGCTTAGATGTCGGACCAGGCCGAAAATATGGAGTAGCCAGTAAGGGTCAAAGTCACTGGTCAGTTGTAACTGATCTAGCGAGAGAAGTTTGCTCATCATTCGAAATACTCAGGTTATATGTTTCGCTTTTGATTCTAGTGTGTGCAAATAGAACACCAGATATCCTCTTATCAGATTTATTGAGTCGTCTTTTTGTGAAATTAAAGTATCTTCGAATTAAACAAGTTTGACATTTTTGGATATAATATAAATGTTGCCTTTGTCATACGTCACCTTCGAAGTCTGTTTCAACATCATATTAAGTAATATTGAAAAGGATTCCGGTTCAAGCCGTAACGACGTGAAAAGTACTTAGAAGTTCCAATCGTATATGAACAGTTCAAATTGCAATTCAAGAGATTTAAATACTTATATTAAAAAATGTTGGTTTCTAATATTTCAGAAAGATCTTAATTTAACATATCTTTCCTTTTATTTTCGAAGTGTTTCATCGATCTGCCTTAAGACAAAACCAGTTGTACTATGATTAACTCTAAAACCATATTAGCCCTCGCTTACACTAGGAAAATAAGACATCATAAACTAGTAGTATATATGTTCAATACAAACTAACTAAAAATAAGAACAATGAGGAAGTTCAAGACATTGAGATGGATATGGGCACAGGTGCCAACGATGTCCTCATAGGAAAATACTCGATATTTGTTGATCAGATCTGATATGGAAGGATTCTCAGATTTGTAAAATGAAAAAATCTAGATTATCAATGAATCAGTGTAATCTTTCATTTTGACAGGCATGGAAAAGTTTCATTGATATTATTGATTCCATAAAAATCGAAAGATTTTCTGATAAATAATTCTTTCTCACTTTTCTCTCTCTCTCTCTCTCTCTCTCTCTCACACACACACACACACACACACACGCTTTACTCTTTCTCTGTATTTCCTGTTATCTCTGCCGTTTCTATTTCTTTTCTCGCTCCCAGTTCATTTTATTCTCTTTAGTTTTCTCGTTCACTTTCTCTCTTTTCTACTTTCTCTTCTGTTTCCTTTATTCAGTCAGTCAGTTAAGTTCCATACGTGATACATGCATTAGGAGATCATGTCTCGAAAGAGACATGAGTGACTGGACAGAAGATTATCCTGCAGTAGGTTGCCATTGCTTTCTGCGGTAAACTGGTTACCAGCAAAGGCTATAGAACCCAATCTGTTCTATTATTTAACTGGAGAGAAGAGACGGATTAATACCTTTTCCAATGGTATTTTTGCGTAAGTGGATGCAAGGAATTCAACTGGAATTCGAACTCAGCTCTCCGATTTGTCGTTCCGAGTCACCACAAGGCACATCCTTACTCATTACCTCTTTAATTTTGTTAAATTCGCCCTCTGTGTGTGTGTGTGTGTGTGTGTGTATCTAAATCTGTTCTTGAATTTGTTTTATTTTCTTCTTTTTCACACACACATACACTCTCTCTCACTCTCTCTTTCTCTCTCTCTCTCTCTCTCTCTCTCTCTCTAGGCTGAGTTTTCTCTTTCCTTTTCTTCCTTTGATCTTTTTCTGTAACTGTATAGTCTTATTATTTTAGTCTTTCTGATATCCGTCTTTATTTATCTACCGATCAATCAATCGAAATGTCTAAGTCTCTTCACATTAATCTTAGTGTTTTTCTTCAATTCTATCTGAATAAAAGTATCGATCGATTGAACTATGATGTCTACTAATGCTCACCATTTACTTGTATCTTCTCGTCTTCCTTCTCATTTTGAGATGTATCAAGATACACTTTATGCAACATAGTCCGCTCTTATATCTCGGCGAATTTTTCGGTTGTCTCTGACTACTTAGGTTATCTATCATTGCATAGATAGATAGATAGATAGATAGATAGATAGATAGATAGATAGATAGATAGATAGATAGATCCAGGTAAAAAATACTGTCTAAATGCATTTTTGAAGTAGTAACAAAACAATGCAGACAAATGAGGCTTTAGCCTAATTGAAGAAAGCTCCAAAAGAGAACCTACATCTTTCTTATCATAGGGCGAACCATTATGAGTAAACGCTTCTTTTTAAAAGATGGGCTTCCTCAGATGCACTCTACTTTTAACTATAGACTACATTTAAGCAGAACTGATGGTTACTCCATGGTCATGCAACAGACGCAGGGTATCCTGCTTAATAGTGATTCATGAAGCATAACCAGAAAGACAAGTAGTTAAATATTGCTATTTCATAATCTTTTGGTTTTAGCAGATTCTACGCTTATTCGGGTGAGCCCACGGGTAATGGAATCCAAAAGTTTCTTTCCATTGTTGTAAGAAAATATTTCTCGATTGGAGTAGTTCTGGCTAATTGTCTATTTATTTCTTCTGCTCTAATTCTGTGATTGATTCTGGATAAGGATTTTACTTTTAATGTCTCTCCCTCTCTGGTTTGGGGGTCACGGTCACCCATTGGTGTAAGTCGATTCCCCGAGAGAGATTGGTCCGTTTTAATGAAACTCATTTTAGTGTAATATATATATATATATATATATATATATATATATATATAAACTGCGATATATAGTGATATCCATGTGTGTGTGTGTGTGTGTGAAGCGTTTGTTTCTTTTAATGATCTGCAGTTGTTTGTTTATTTTAATGAGAGCTAGAACCATGAGGGCTGAGCATGTCATCACTATATTCACCGGGAAGGTAAGATGGTCGGGATGAAAAATATAAGTAGAATTGAGAAAGACGTAAGGAAATATCGAACTAAAGTATTTTTTCATCTTTGAATTCATGAGATAGAGAGATAGAGAGAGATAGAGAGATAGATAGAGATAGAGAGAGAGAGATAGATAGAGAGAGAGATAGAGCGATACATAGTCAGCCTGCCAGTCAAACAGACAAAAAGACAATAGAAGCTGTAATGAAAGAAGCAAAAACAGAAGTAAAAGAAGGAAAACAAAGAAAAAAAAGGAAAGAATCATACTACGATCAGTCAGTCGGTTAGGTGTCATACGCGATACACGCTTTGAGCGATCATTTCCCGAAAGAGACATGACTGACTGGGCAGAAGATTATCCCGCAGTAGGTTGCCATTGCTTTCTGCGGTAGACTGGTTGCCCGCCAAGACTATAGAACCCAATCTGTCCTGCTATTTAATCCATAACTGGAGGGAAGAGACGGATTAAAAATACCTTTTCCAAGAGTATTTATGCGTAAGTGAATGCCATGAATCCAACTGGAATTCGAACTCGGCTTCCCTATTTGTCGTTCCGAGTCGATATCCACTGCACCACAACGCACATCTGCGAAGTTCAATACAAAACGAAAAAAAAAAAAAGAAAACAGGTGAAAGAAAGAAAGAAAGAAAGAAAAAAAAGCGTATTACTAAGTGAAAGCCAAAGAAGACTTCAGCGAGAAATGAAGGATAAAACTAATTGATAAAAATGTCAACGAAAGAAAAAAGTATTAAAGTTTAAGTCGAATCGTCCTGGGTATGACAATATCTGGCAAACAAGGCCTCTGATTCACCTTGATTCAGGGTTGTAGCACCTGTTAGGGTCCTAGCTACGGTTAAACCCTAAACTGGAGTCAAACACTATGAAAGTATAAAAATACATTTTTAAAGTGAAAATATCAGCAACAAATGTTTGAAAAAAATACCTCCCATACATGTTTGTAAATAAAATTACTAATTTTCCCAAGATAATCAAATTTCGGTATTAAATGACCCATAAGTTGATATGCTGCTAATAAAAAATGTAGATAGATTAACTCAATCGTTCTACTCACTAACCAAATCGGTTAATGTGTAACAGGAAGAAAAATGCCCGTTTAGGATTCTTCACTTTCCTCATTTACTTGTCAGCATAAAAAAAGAAAGAGAAACAAATACATCATTTCAGCCGACTGAATTCTTAAACACACATTCAAAAGAAAAAATCCAGAACTTTCAAACATAAATGTCATTTCAAAGCAACAAAAGTGATGTCATTCTTCTCGTTAAATAAATTTACAAACGCGACTCTTTTGTTCTTTGTTGAACCTTCTGATTCTTTCAAATGTTGTAGGCTCGGTTATGCTTGGCACAAGATCACTTTGTAAGCATAGCCGACGCCCCTTACAGGTTAATGGGTAGTAAGAAGAAAAAGGTAGGATTAAAAATACAAATAAAATAAAGAACATTCTCTTGATTATGAGAAATAAGAAAATATTTAATGGCAAAAAGTAACCATGTACAAATTTGAAGGGGATAAAAACATCATTTTTTTTTTCAGAGAAAAATTAATTCTTTGCTGAAAGAAATAAACGAATGTCAACTTATTTTTATTTGCTTTATTAGTTCGAGAAATCGAATCTGAAGACGAAACTAAAAACTGAAATAATGAATTTTATCCTCTTTTCCATCTTTGATTTAATCATTGAGCTGCTGGCAATATTTCTTCAAGTAACCTCAACCCTAACAAATTCTTTTTAAAAACCTGTTCAATATTCCTTTAACGTTGTGGACTGCTTCGTTATTGGATAAGAGCCAACAAGATGATCTCCCGGATTATTACTAATGATTAGTGAGTTTTTTCCTCATTCACAATTGTGTTGAAGTAAATATCTAACTGCTTGACATTGAGGTGATAGTTAAGAAGTATGTCTCGCAGATTATTATGATCAATACTTATAGCCCTGTGTCAAACATTAAAATTATTCCCAAACTCTATTCGTCTGAAGTCTAAATGTTCTTTCAAACTGCCAGATTGGTGATGTTCGTTGACAGATTCTCAACATGAAGAAAGTTTGCCACCTTCTTTGGTACGCCGAATCTAACGCTTAAGAAAATTTGTGCGAACCAGCAGAAGCAGAAGAACACGCCATGCAGTCGAAAAAAAGGGTTACAGAATCGATAGAGACATTGAAGCATAGTTCGTTATTCTTTGAATCTCCCTTAATTAGCCAAAGAATCAGAAATGAAAGCTTTTTTAGGAAGCTGAATGGTGCAGCTTTTATGCGATTTACACAAGGCATCAAAATAATGTCACGTTCCTTAACCTTTATGCAGGTTTTTACAAAAAAGGGAAAGACGAAATCGTTCTTTTCTTTCCCTTAGAAACACCGTGAGCATGCTCAATAAAAACGCAAGACAAGTGAAACAGAGATCAGGCAAATTTGAAGGCCAGACAGATATAGACTTACTTAATATAAGGACAATAAATGGCTGAATGAAAAATTCTTTCTTTCTTCGTTCTGTATTCACTCGGATAACCTGCTCCTACATTAAGTTGAGCACTCTTACCATTAAGATAAACACTGAACATGGATAAAGTAAATTTCGACATTTCGCTGAAAAATATTCCTATCCCAAACAAACAGGAATACTTTCAAAAGCTGGTCCAAAAAAACTGAAGACCTAATACGAAGGATGAGATGAAAGGCGCATTTCTTAATTAAAGGCCATGGAGCTTCAGATAATAAGGACACATTCGAATTTAAAAACCTTCTCTTATCACTAACCCCCACCAACATCCCACACACAACTGACCAAATATAAGAAAAGAGGCTTTCCATTCCTAGCCACACCGCCTGATGTCGAAACAAATGTACCATTTTAGTGGATATATAAAAAAATTATGTACATGTTCTAAAATATAATTTATAATAAAATTATATATAAACATGTTACGGAAATTAACGAATTTTAATGAAACTTGGTTATAAACAACCGACAATTTGAAATGAATCGTTTGAACATTATTTTTTTTATCGATACTCGTATTTAAGTAGATATTCTGTTTTTTAATTATACAGTATTATATATTTATATCTACCGGCCTGATTATTTACGATAAATTGTTATTACGAAAATGTGTACCATTCGGCAGGATTCGAACCTGCGACCAATTTGATCTGGCAACGTCTTAGACCGCTTGACCACAAATAGCCTCCAGTCTAAACGAGGTTTTTATCAAGCCTATATAACACAATTCTCGATTCATCGCAAACAACCATATCTGCTCTGAAATGAATCGCAATGTCAACAAATGTAAACATGTTACGGACATTAACAATTTAAAACAGTTCATTTCAAATTGTCGGTTGTTTATAACCAAGTTTCGTTAAAATTCGTTCATTTCCGAATCACACTTTCGTAATAACAATTTATCGTAAATAATCAGGTCGGTAGATATAAATATATAATACTGTTTAATTAAAAAACAGAATATCTACTTAAATACGAGTATAGATAAAAAATCATGTTCAAACTATTCATATATATAAATATATATATATTAATGATTAAACAAACCAATTCTTGCATCGAAGAGCCTATGGCATTGACTGCATAGTAATGTCGGTGAAAGGCTAATTCAGATAAATTTGAAGGCCAGACAGATATAGACTTACTTAATATAAGCACGATACATGGCTGAATGAGAATATTCAGTTCGGGTAAAAGGCCTGAAAAAATTACATTCTTACAGCTGCTTTTTTCCCCGGGGTGATAATTTCGATATTCACACAGCAAGAGTAAGCATGTAAACCTGTTTAAAAACTAAAATTTACGGAATCTAATTATTGTATGTGTTTATACACACACACACACACACACACACACACACACACACACACACACACACACACACACACATATATATATATATACATATATATATATATATGTGTGTGTGTGTGTGTGTGTGTGTGTGTGTGTAAGCTTGACTATGTCTTGCACAAAACCATGAGTGTTGGGTAACAATAGGCTGTTTAATAATTACTCAAAGGTGTCATAATTCATGCTCAGTTAAAATTCTTGATTCTGATTGTAGATTTTCTACATAAACAGATCTTTACCCCTTCAACAACACTTCATTGTCACTTGCTCAATACAGTTTTACTTCTGTGTAATTTTGTGTCATTCTGAGTTAAGATTTGTAAATATAATACACTAACTATTTATATAAGCTCTGATCTCATTAATAGAATTTTTTAAACAAAGAAATGAATACTTACATTCTCTTAAAGAATTACATAAATTCTGGGGGTAAAATGTGGTGATGAAATAATAATCAGTTTTGTATTAGAAGGATGACTGTATTTAAATCCGGTTTAAATACATTTTAAAATTTCTTTATTACAGCCAACTGACAATAGAAAGATAATTTGTCCTTGTGTGATAGTGCCTTCACATAAGGTCGACTTATAGATGAGTATCTACTTTACATTATGACATACTCTAAAATATGTAGATTGCAAGCATCAGAAAAGAATTCACAAACAACGGTTTACCGAGAAAACATTTTTTCGTAAAGCTTTTCCCCACAGAGGCAAAGCACACTTTTCGATATGAAATTGTCTTAATGGAAAGGATTATGTATTGTTCCTTGCAGAGATGCCAAACTCGCACTTGGAAAATTTCCCGCCTTTATGGAATGTTTCAACTCTCCATTAGATACAAAGAATTTGTACCCCACATATATATATATATATATATATATATATATATATATATATATATATGTTTGCCGTTTTTGCATTCGCATATTTCCTGAATTATCCTTGTCAAATTTTATTCCTGAGAATTTTTTTTTCCTTTTCATGAATTTTGAAGTCGTCAATTTCATTTTTTCTTATATTTCAGAATGGAGTCAAGATTTCTTGAAGCATTTGTTGTTTCTGCATCTAAAAGTAACTTTTTCCTGTTGTCTACGGATTTATTCAAACTTGTTCAAAATAAATACAAAGCCATTCAAATGTTGTTCCTATTTCGTCCATGCGTGCTTTAGTTTGTTTTAATATCAATATTTCTTAGAATATTTATCTATCATGTCAGCTTTTATTATGCATATAAATATTTTCACACTAAAACGTCTTCTAACCAAGTGATGTTGCTAAAATGTTTAGCACATGCTTATATGTCTGTGTGAGGTTCAGCTTATTATATATATCCTTATTAAAATACAAATTGATAATAACTTTTTGTAGGTGTCAGGATGTAAACGAAGTAAAACATAGGTTTTATTTACAAAAGAATTCAAAAGATAAGGACTATAGAAACATACATTTGATTAGCCCAATATTCCCATATAGAATAAAAAATTACTAGTTTATTATTTTACATGAAAATAGAAACTCATTGATATTCAGTTGCTTATCTTAGTATTTCACCTTTTGGTTTTGTCAATGTTTCTGCTGTTTCAATTTTCAAAACATTCAAAGAACTTTGCTTGTATAGTGTTTTCCATTCTCACAAAAATCTTTTTTTTAATTATGGGCCACTAGTTTTCTTGTTTTTTGTTGTTGTTGTTGTTTTTTTTTTTTGTTGTTGTTTTAATTTTTTTATCGAGCAAAGCTGGAGGCTATTTCATTTAATTTAGCTTGAAATATCTTGGTTTTCTCCTACACCTCAAAGAAACAACTTGTCCAAGAACTTACAATATTTCTCAGCCTTTATATTGATAACGTGATCAACTTTGAAAGGATTTATAGTTTTTTCATTCTTGCAATATCACTCCAAAGGATGTTTCCATATTCTCGCAGTGTTGTCTTCAAGGAGCCAAACTGCATTTTATAAATGCAGCTCTAAATTCATCACGAAATATTACTGTCGAGAAATTAATTTTTATCATTGTTTGATTTATACATTAAACTTTGAGATAATAACTTAAAGATGGTAATTTAGTCGTTTTCTCAGAGTTATTAGTTTTCAGTATCTTTTCTTTCTGATTGCATTTACTACATCAGCTTCCTCAAATATTTTCTTGTTAGACCTATTTTTATTTATTATTCTTTTAATAAATAAATTTATAAAAATATTCCGATGAACTTAGCTCAGTGGTGCCATCTATATATGAATTTACTCGAGCCACAAGATTAACAACTAAGTCCCATCCTTTTACTGTAAAACCAATAAATTGTAAACGCAAACTTTACTCTATCAGCTTCTTTTCTCGCATTTCCCGCCTGTGGAATTCCCTTCCATTTTCTTGTTTTCCTGACAGCTATGATCTCCAAGAATTTAAATGTAAAGTCAATAGTCATCTCCTATCTCACTAACCTGCATCCTCTCTCCCTCTCTCATGCTCTTTTCTCAGTCCGCTCCACTCTCATCAGTATTCTCATCCTTCTCTTATCAACTTCCTGACACCCTATCACCTGTCACTCTTTCTCATAACTTTACTCCTATGTAACCCCCTGCAAAACAGTGGTAGTAAAATGCCTTGCTTGGGGCGATATGGTTATGAAAAAAAAAATAAAAGTAAAACTTTTCAAAATATTTTTACAATTTCCAATCTTGTGTTCTCATATCGCACTAATTATACAATAACGGATTTAAATATCAATATCCATATATAATATGCACACTTTTAGATGCTTAGCAAAATCTCACACGGCCAAATAGATAAATGCTAATATTTCAAATAAAATTAGCTATAAAAGTTAACATTCGCATGAATAGAAATATATCCTTTTACTAACATTTGTTACCTAATAACAATGCTATTGTAAAGTCATCGATTAAAAATTAAAATTACACATTATCCGTCTATCTTAGACATCTGATATCGTTTAGTTGCTTGTAAAGTTTTGTTTGTCTATATTTCTGAGATGAGATATTATCTACAGTATTTCAATACCAGGCTACAGCAGTGGTGAACAAGTAACTTACAGGGTTATAGGGAGATAACTCATGGCTACCAGAACAAGGTCTACGCAAGGAGTTGATATACCCCAGTGATTCGATTAGGGTTCGATTCAAAATTCCTAGCACCTGACGAAGGCCGGAGCCTACAACAGCCAAAACGTCGTACAAATGGCAACAAAGATGAAGACAATAGTCTTAATAATGTAAATACTGTAAATCTTTTTTGGTTTGTTTTTCAGAACATAACTAACGAGGATAAGTTCGACTCTCTTTAACAGATACTCAACTGATCTTGTTCCAAACTAAACCGAGTTTCGTAAATACCTTTTATTAATTTATATTTATCTAATGACGTTTCTAACTATCAGCTCATATCGACGTGTCTCCATTTTCTCTATGTTCGGCTCCTCCCAATAATATCACTCTTCCATTCGTTTTTCCCTTACCATCCTTAGTTTATTCAATTTCTACCTATCAATCTAAACCACAATCTTTTTTACAAATTTATCTTAGAAAATCTCACAAAAAGATTATCCATCACTCAGCAAAAAAAAAAAAATTATATATCTCTGCTATCATTTGATTGACACCTAAAGTCTACCTGTCGAAATATTAAAGCTTTCTCTTCTGATGATAGCGAGAAAATAAACTAGCTGCTGTATACTTTTGTATAGTCCGTATAGCCGTGTATGTATATTTTCGGCAGTTTGTTCATTCATATATATATATATTAATGATTAAACAGAGCAATTCTTGCATCTAAGAGCATATGGCATTGGCTGCATGGAAATGTCGGTAAAGGGCTAATTCGATTTTATCGGGTCCGTTTCTATTATCGTTTGACTTCTTTCTGTTGTCCTCTGGTAGCTTCGAAGTTTTTGATTCCGTTATTGGTTGAACATCGTCAGTTGGTGTCTTGTGCATGTGTTACAAAATATTTAGACTGAAGTTCAGTATCAATCCTGCTTTCTTTTCTTTAAAGTGAATTCACTGAATAGAACTTGACGTGGAAACCTTGACTTTTCTATTCTTGGCTGATATATATATATATATATATATATATATATATATATATATATATATATGTAACTTTAATCCAAAAGGAAAAGCAGGAAGGTAAATCCCAAAGAACCTATCCTAATTATTATTAATGTAATTAATATAAAAAAAATGTTCAAGGTGGAGGGCACAATGTAATTAATATTTAAATTACAGAGTCAATTATAAAATAAAATAAATTTCGATGTTCTAATCAGTTCTATGGTCATTTCTACATGAAATCCCTGAAATGCCTAAGAGAAATTTCATGTATCATCGGCAACTTTATTTCAAAATAAAGCAAGATAGGAGAAAACGTTATTACAATCACAGGTATTCCTTTTCCAATCCAAATCAGAAATACCAAACAGCCCTTTCCCGAAGATTTTGGAAAATGAAGGAGGAAGGGCTGAACCCCATAGTTAGTTGGAAACTCATATGTTCGGCTCGTATTCCGAGAAATTTTCAAGATAGATGCAGTCTGTTTTTACAGGAAAAAATACAAATATTAAAGTACTCTAACCAGCACCTACTCTTGAATTTAAGGAAAGAATTTATTAGTAAATGCCGCCCCGCCATAAGGCGAAATTTGTGAACGTTTAAAATTTAAGTTCTGAATTCAGTTTTTTTAGAAAAACAAATAAATTTTAATTGATTAATTAATTAATTAAATTTTAAATAGTAAATTTGAACCCACTACCAATGTCTGATCCCAGCTTAATAGATGCCTTCTTCTTCCTTTTCTCTTATTAATATCTACCTTTTAAGGAGTAAGGATACTTAGATTAACTAAACCTTAATTTTTCTTGCACCTTTAAAGATTTTTTTCCCTACACATTTATATTTTTCCCTGCACCTTATATTTTTTTACGTGTGGTTGTGTGCGTATATATGTGTGTGTATATGTATAGTATGTTATTTTTATATATAATTGGATGTGTGTATGTATATATGCATGTGTGTATGTGTTGTGTATATATATGTGTGTGTATGTATATATATATATATATATATATATATATATATATATATGTATATATGTGTGCGTATATGTATGTATATATATATATATGTATGTGTGTATGCGTGATGTGTATATAGATGCATATATGTATATATATATATATATATATATATATGGGGGGGGGTGAGCGTGTGCGGGTGTGTGTAAGTGAACACTTGTTGAATTTATTAATTTATATTCCTTAAGTTAAAACTTTTTCAACTTTTTCATCTTTATTTTATATTTATTATGTTTTACATTTTATTATACTCTGTTTCATAAATTTCATTCATTTTCTATAAATTTTATAGATTTTATAAATTTAATTTTTTTTTATTTTTTATTTAAATCTAGTTTTAAAATTAAATTAAAATTAAATGTCAAGAGTTCCCTCCCCAAATGTTTTTTTTTTCTTCTAATAACTTCATTCCATTTATTTAAACCAAAAACTGCTATGATTTATTTGTCAACACGTCTGTTAACGCTTCTATGGAGATTAATTTTTTCTTTTTTCCTTTTTTCTTTTTTCCCTTTTCTTTCTTTTTTTCTTAGCTTACTTCCCTGTCAACCACCACTTCTTTCTTTATCGTTACTTTTTTAGAGCCAGACAAGACTAAATGTTAACTTACAACTCAGTTTAAAAGTAAAGTTTTCCAAAAATCTAAAAATAGACATTGCTTACTGTCTACTTTCTTTCAATCTCACCCCTTCATTTTTTCTGTGCTGTAAATTTGTTTTTCATTATTTTTTTTTTTAAACTTTCGCCGGTAATATATCTTGTTTATTTTGAAATAAAGTTGCCGATAATACTTAAAATTTCTTTTAGGGATTTCATGTAGAAATGGCCATACAACTGATTTGAACATCGAAATTTATTTTATTTTATTTTATATATATATATATATATATATATATATATATATATATATATTTATATATATATAGTGTATCGAGATAGCAAGTAATTTTCTGAACATATACTGTTAAATATAAGAGACAATGAATGTCTATTATGTTTAATCATGAGCCGTTCTAAACATTGTATTTTGGCTTTAATTTCAGTTGAAAATAAAAACAGAAATTCTCCAACATTTGGAACATTTTTTATTAAGTTGGTTCTAAGCTTTCGGCTCACATGAGCCATCTTCAGAAAGGTTATAAAAACCTTTTCTTTAACAAATCGACTAAAGGGGACGAGAAAGGGGAATTGGTCAGTCAGTTAAGTGCCATACGTGATACACGATTGGGCGATCATGTCTCGGAAGAGACTGACATGACTGAGGCAGAAGATTATCCTGCAGTAGGTTGCCATTGCTTTCTGCGGTAGACTGGTTGCCGACCAAGGCTATAGAACCCAATCTGTCCTGCTATTTACCCCATAACTGGAAGGAAGAGACGGATTAATACCGTTCCGAGCCGATATCCACTGTACCACAACGCACATCATAAAAAGGAATATCACATCAAATGTAATAAAACTGAAGGGAAAATGATCAGATCAGATAAATGCGAAGGAAAATAGACAAGAGAAGAATAGGGTCAAAGAAAAAAGAAAAAAAGAGGAGGAAAAAGTTGGTTAGCACAGAAATTTTTCGGGGTCAAACTCCAAAGTGAATCTCCATTCTAATTAGCCACACACACACACACATACACACAAACACCCACATACATTCACAGTAAACCGAAAGTAATTGTCATTTAATTGTAAATCATCTGCACAAAGCAACAACATTGCCTGATGATGAGAATTAATATCGAAATATAGAAATTTCCATGTCGCAATGTAAAATTGACATAACTATATAATTATATTATATTATATTAAGCTCTATAATACTCATTATATTGAGCACTATTTATAATAAAATAAATGCCAGAGCACTCAAAATATAAAAAAACCTTGAGTCCACTTCACTTGGAATTATATGGATATATATATATATATATATATATATATATATAGTCATCCACAGATAGATCTGTTTCGATGTATCACAGCCCATCAGTACAGTTAGACATCCAATAGCTTTTACCCAGGATTGAAACCCGATCGAAATAGCGTCAGTCGGCGATTCTACCTAGAGCTATGGGTGCTCGGTAGAAGGAGGCAGACTTTTTGCTTGTGATATACCATGTATACAAGCGCCAGTAGTTAGAGTGTCTAATTCATTACTGAATGAACGATGCGTAGAGGCTAGAATAGCTACTGCTTTTTCAAAGTTTGCCATTTTCCCAGAGTGCTCAATCAACGTGTGAGAGCTTATATATATATATATATATATATATATATATATAATTTTAGTGCAAAGAATTTGTCACTTAAACTGACCAGGTTCATGCCGACTTCGAAGTTTAGTGAGGACACCGTTATGATGTCTGCACTCGTCAGGGCTCGGATTTTTTGCTAATGAGTTCAGTTCCCGTTTCTTATTTATAAGGAACCTGGTATAATTTAATATTTCTTAGCAGCAGTCCTGCTAGCGATTAGTTGATTTTCTTTTTCTTTCTTTTTCTTGTGCAGGTGTTTAATTTCTTTTTAATGCTTTATATATTGCTTTTAATTGTATGCGTGAGTGGGTAGATGCTTAATTGTTTTTTGTTTTTTTTTTAAATTGGTTTGTTCATGTTTAGATTGACCTCTTTAATTGGTTTGAACTTTTTTCAGTGTTGCTGTGCTTGACCACTTAAAGGTTTCTTTTATATATACAAATACTCAATTACAACAAAAAAACATGCACAAATAAAGTCCTCAAAACACAAATATACACAAGAACACAAATACCCAACCATGACCTAAAAAATAAATCGTTAAGCGGTCAAACACACAAACTCGCTAAGAAAAAGTTCAAACCGATAAAAAAGGTCTGCATAAATGGCAAGAACAATCCAGTATGAAAAAAGTAATTGCCTAAATACCTTTTCTATTTAATAGAAAACAATTAAACAGACACTCATTCCCGTTTACATTATAAGCAGTAAATAAAGCATTAAAATAAAATAAAACACCTGTACAATAAAAATAAATAAAAATAAAATCAAGCAATTGCAAGCGGGACCCCTCCCAGAAAAATTCAAATTACACCAGACTCCTTATTAATAAGAAAGGGAAACGGGACTCAACAGCCAAAAAAAAAAAAAAAGTCCGGATGAATGAAGACATCATAAGGAAATTTCGAAGTCAGCATGAATTTGCTCAGTTAAGGTGACAGTTTTTTGTTTTTTTTTTGTTTTGTTTTTTTTTGCAATAAAACTAAAACTATCACCGCTCAATCTCTACTGTGATAACAAGCTCTTTACGATAAAAAACCTGATGCCAAAATAACTTTTATCAGTAAAACTACTGAAAGAATAATCTTGGCGCACAAAACTATCATAGCTCAACCCCCCCATACACACACACACACACATATATATATATATATATATATATATATATATATATTAAATCCCCCCACCAAAAAAAGAAAAGCGTATAGGTTAAATTTCTAAAACCAGATTCTATTAATATTAATTTAATTAATATAAAAAATGATCCAGGTGGAGGGCTACATGTAAATAATATTATCTATTTACAGAGCCAAATATGTATATTTTATCAAAAACTTCCAGATTCTACTTATGTTGAATATCTATTTCAGCGAGAAAATCTCGCTTCTTCAGCAACGATCAAAAACAAAAAGTTATTCACTATATATATATATCATGCTCTCATTACGATTGGGCTCTCTATAGAGGAAAATTTAAATAAAAACAGTTGCCACTTCTGCAATTTATGCATAACTTCATAGCAATAGACTGAGTTCTTTCAGTAACTGGTGTTTGTATACACCGCTTATATATAAGATGCTAAAATGTTCTTCTCTGATTCCATGAGCCTATGGCTTAGGGGTTAGCGACTCCGACTGACACCAAGTTGATCCCGGCAGGAAGCAAGTGGATGTCTAGCCACACATGAGCTGTGATACAGCGAAACAGGCTTGTATGTGGATGACAAATATATATATATATATATATCGGGCGCGAGGAGAACATCATTAACTTCGCAGCCTAATAATGTAAAACGCATTTATTTTGCAGAACAAATATGTATATTTCATTAGAACCCCCTTCTATCAATTGCATACATAGGACATGATACGAAAGACGATCCGAAAGTAGTGCCTCCTGTTTAATTCTACGCAAAATACATAAAATGCATAATAAATTTTCCTAAAAAAACTGTTATGCTTTTTCGAGTCACTTTTCATTTCATGGATTGATAGCTGTGCAGAACAACCTGGAAATATGGCTTTCCGCTACTACTGAAATGGTTACCACCACCTGACTGTGCTCACATCCAGTGTTTGGTTCTGTAAATATTCAGCAAGCGTCATAAAATGTCAATGGATGCAATTTTTTCCGTAGAGAGAAATTTACTGACAGACATCTTCTTCATAAATACTTTCATTATATCCGTACGAGAACAAACAAAAACTACAGCTGATTGGCAGAAATGTTCGATCTCTGCTGTCATACAACAACCATCCACCTTTTATATCGGGATTGGAAATTTCAATTCAAAATTCACCTACATGACCAGCTACGGACTTTGTAATCTATTCTCGTCTGTTTAATTAACATATATGCAGGCAAAACATACACACACAATACACACACATATCAGTGCGTGTCTGCTGACGCATATATCTATTTGTATGTATGCGTACAAAATTATCGATGAAAATATTAATCGATTTATCTTTATATTTATCATCCGTGTTTACGCCACTCTACCCGCCACTCTACCCGCCACTCTACCTCTGCCAAAACTTCTATTTTCTTCACGGATTATCGTTTCTTTTTCCAGACAAAACATAAAAATACGAAAAATGACTCAGTGAAAGAAGTCTTTTTTTTGTTTTCACAGCATTGGACTCTGAGACAAATCGAACATTTTTCTTTTTCTCTGCTCTTGTTATAATCTTCCTTGTTTTCTTTCTTCAGTTCTCTTCTTTATCTTTCTTTTAGAATATTTTTCTTTCTCCTTCTCGCTCATTTCGGAGAACTATTTAATCGACTTTCTGTTCTCTTTCTCTTTTTTCGTTTTTATTCATTCCTACTTTTCAAACCATTTCTTTTTTATTACTTTTTTCCTATTTTGTTATTTTTTCTTTTGCAACATTTTCTGGTTTCTATTATTTATGAAAATTTCCTCTTGCACTGTTTCGGATTCTTGTTCATTTCATCAATTTCTTTTCTTTTTTTCTTCGTTTTCTTTTGATCTGTTTTTCACTCATCTTAACTTCTCTTTCCCACTTCTTCATGTTGACTTCCATTTTGCTTTCTTTCAGCTTCTTTCCTGTTCATTCACATTGTTTTTGTTTTCTCTTCCTTTCTCATATTTCTCTTCTTTCCTTTCCTTTCTAGTCTTTCTTTTTTGCGTTCTTTCTTTTTTATGTCTTGTTTATTTTCTTTCTTCCTTCTTTCTTTCTTTCATCTCTTTTTCAGTTTCCTTGTTTCCTCTTTTCTCTTCGTTCTTTCTTTCACTCTTCATTTTTCCTTGATTTTTGCCGCTTCTTTTTTGCATTTCTTTTTCGTTTGGTTTTCCTCTCTTTCCTTATTTATTTTTTCATTTGTTTTTATTTATCTTACTTTTCCTGTCATGTTTTCCCTTGCCTTTTTCCTTCTCACTCCTCTTTCACCTTTCCTCCGAAACTTCATTGGTTGCGATCTATGTTATTCATATTTCATTATTTAACTAAGTGCATTTACAGTGAAGGAGATTATGCTAAAAAAAGATTTTTCTCATGCAAAATCAATTATTTTTCTTCATTAGGCTACGTGTAGACAAATTTATTCGCTTGATTCGATTTCACTTGCTTGTTATTATTACCTGTCAAGAAAAAACAATCTTAGAAATTTCCGATTCTCAAAAATCTACTTACTTCATATTTTTCTTTAATAAAATGTCTCAAATAGTCAGACCGGTAGACGAAAAATAAATATAATGTTTAATAAATAAACGCTTGAGTAATATTATATTATATTATATTATATTATATTATATTTACATGACTTATATAATGGGCACGTAGCCGATTGATTAGAATGTTGGTTTTCCGGTCATGAGACACGGGTTCAAATTTCACCAGTGTTAATTTGTCAAACCCTACCACAGGTTGAACCAAGCCTTGCCAGTAAAATTGGGCAGACGGAATTATTTGGGAGCTGTCGATGGTTGAACTAGCAGTAAGTCAGAAGACATCGTGACTGAGGTTTTAAGCGTACTGGCCTTGTTCAGACTGCTGATTACACAAGATAATGCGCGCTCTCTGAGAAATTGTAATTTAGGTCCGCTCAGCATAATTGCAGTATAAACCACTGGTGGGTTCTGTGGGTGTTGAACAAACACACACACACACACACACACACACATATATATATATATATATATATATATATATATATATATATATAATCATATCGCCTCAAGCATGGCATTTTACTGCCACTGTTTTGCAGGGGGTTACATAGGAGGAAAGTTATAAGAAAGACTGACAGGTGATAGGAGTGTCAAGAAGTGGGTAAGAAAAGGATGAGAATACTGATAAGAGTGGAGTTGACGGAGAAAGGAGCATGAAAGCGAGGGTGCAGGTTAGTTAGATAGAAGATGACTATTGACTTTACATTTAAATTCTTGGAAATTGTAGCCGTCGGGGAAGCAAGTAAATAGAAGGGAATTCCACAGGCGGGAAGTGCGAGAAAAGAAGCTGATGGAGTAGAATTTGTGTTTACATTTTATTGGTTTCACAGTAAAAGGGTGGGATCTAGTTGCTAATCTTCTGACTCGAGTAAATTCATTTTTAGGAGGCACCAGTGAGCTGAATATATATATATATATATATATATATATATATATATATATTGTGTTTAATTGTGATAAGGCTTAGCGCCAAGATTGTAGTTTTTTTTAGTAGTTTTACTGATAAAAGCTATTTTGGCAAACAGGTTGTTTATCGAAAAGTGCTCGATATCGGAGTAGAGTTAGAGCTTTGATGAGTTCATACAGTTTATCTCTTTATCTGAGCAGACTCATGCCGACTTCGAAGTTCCGTGAAGATGCCATTATGATGTTCTCACTCGTCAGGGCTATAGAATTTCACGGATTTGACATTCACAGCTAGAATACATGATGACGGCCATACAGGATTGAATCACGAAACTTCGACCTCGGCATGAATTTGCTCAGTTAAAGAGATAAACTATTCGCACTTATATATATATATATATATATATATATATATATATATATATATATATATATAAGAAAAATTAAGGCAGACACGTTATTTCATGGTAAATGTCCTATTTTAGGCGAACCATCATCAGCTTCCGTCTTTATTGTACAGAAGATTTTACACGAATACGCTAATGAATTAACGTGTCTGCTTTAATCTTTCTTATATTTGCTCTATATGTATTTATATACATATATATTTAGCGCTCTCTTAGTTAGTTATCCTACCACTGTATGTACAGGATACTCCTTTAGATTCTTCTATATCTACACCGCATGCTGATATATATATATATATATATATATATATATATATATATATATGTAAACAATTATTTGGAGGTACAAAATTTATACACTACTTTAAAAACAAGGAATTTAATAAAAGTCGCAAGAGCCTTTTGTCCAGCAGAGTATCAACGAAAATTAAAAGCAAAAAAAAAAAATGTGTGGGTGGGGAACACAATAAAATAAATATACATATAAATATATATATTTATAACGAGGAGAGGAGAAATCGCGTATAAATAATTATCGAGGGACAGTTAAAATAAAATATCCCCCAATAAATAAAGAGACTTAACAAATCCTCCTGCCAGCAAAGAGAAGTCTTCTGTAATGATATGCAGAATGATTCCAAAATTTTGAAATGATTATTGGAATCATCTATATGTAAAATTTTGAACCACTCTTTCCGATCCGACTTTGCACAGGCTATATTCTCTACTAGGTGTTGAGCAATAGCTGATTCCATTTTTGTAGAGGGAAGATAACATATGTTATCTATTTTGACAAATCGTATTTTAGAAGGTACATGTTGATTAATTCTTGTTTCCAAATGTATGTTTGTACGCCCCATATAACAAGCAGAAAACTGGCAAAAGTTCATATACCAAATTATTTAATTTGATTTTATGTGATCTTTTGATGCGTCCAGTCTGTTTACTAACGTGCCATTATAGGAGGCTATTGATATTTATGCAGACTCGTTGTATGAGCGTGACATTACTCCACCTTCTTTTTCTAGGGATGTATTTGTCGATTTATAATTCCAAAGATTTTCTCCCGATAAGATGTTGGGTTAAAGGGCTCTTGGGACTGTTAATAAATTCCTTGTTTTTAAAGTAATATATATATATATATATATATATATATATATAGTAAAATAAATTTTCAATATTCAAATTATATATATATATATATATATATATATATATATATATATATATATATATATATTAGAATATGTAAATAACTACTACAAAATTGTACATTTTGTTTCGACTTTGAAAAAACAATGTCTCATCAGGTAGTTGACAATGATGGTAATAAACACATTATTTAAAATTTATTTTATGAAGCATCAACTTCACTTTCCATTTTTTAAAGGTAAAATGTTTAATAATGAAAAAAGTAAAATGAAATAAAGAAAATAAGAAATCAATAAAAGAAAAAGGAAGAGGAAAGAGAAGAAAGTCGAAAAGAAAAAAGAAAGCATAAGAAATACTGTAGAGAAAATAGAGAGAAAAGGGCAAAAAGAGAGAAATGTAAGAAAAATTTGCAACAAGACAAAATAAGTGGAATATAACAAAAAAAAAACAAATGAAAAGATTTAGGAAATTTTAGCCAATGAAAAATGATGCTGAAGATTAGAATTCAAATTTTAACGGTAATATTAAGTTACAAAGTTGTAATTCAAATCTTATGGCATTTTTAAATAAAATCACAAACTCACCAAAAAAAAAAAATTTCATAGAACGTAAAATGAGCGATAGGTAATATAAAGACTAAATTAAACCGACTTAATATTACAAATTATAATGAAAATAAAATAAATATTACAAAGTATAATAAAAATAAAATAAAATAAATATAAAAAATAGAATAAAATTATACATAAATAAAAGTAATATATTAGATCTACTATTATTACATTAAAAGAAAAAATAATAAATATGTGTCGTAGCCTTGTTAGGGGCCAGAAATAAACCAAAAAGAATGAATAGAGCTAAACAAATATATTAACAAAGAACAAGGGTACAAACATATACAACATGAGAAGATCACCAGCGTGACAGTACTGATCCGGCTGTCAGAGCTATCTACTGGAATAGCCCTGATATTTACTGTCAAGACATAACTGAGAGGTGACTCTTATTCCAGCTGAGGCTGGAATAGCCTACGATTTTTACTATTGCATCCACCACGCAACGGATGCAACAAAGGTCAGTTTTGTTTAGGTGGGTTTTAGTAACGTAAAAACCTTCCCAAACTCTTTCGGCACTTCCTCTTTTGGGGACGCCTCAGGCACCAAACAATAAACTCAGCCCCCTCCCGAGGGAGAGGTAAAGCCCGAATGGATGTCCCCCTGGGGTTTGGCATCCCACAATATAATTTTTCCCTGATGCATTTTCGTCCTCGGACAGACATACAACTAAGCCGCACTCTGCTCAAGGACAGAGGCGCAACTGAAAGGTGAATCGAATTTCAGCCTCGACTTCGAATTCAACGAATTCTAGCCTCTTCTGTTTATTTATAGTTTGGAAAAGTTCATGTGTGCATGGGTAAATTACGAAGACAATATGGAAATCTCATACATGGCTAAACGTATTATCAGTAAATACTAAACACAATATAAACCTAAAATAGCTAGATGACAAATGGTAATATAATAACATTTTTCATTGACTTAAACTTTCCTAACATCTCATTTGTCTTTTCTTTATTTTCGACTTTCTTTGTCTCATTGTAATTATTTCTTTATACTTCTCTGCTTTTGCCTTTTTCTCTATAGTATTTTTAAGTTTTCTTTTATCTTTTTGACTTTCTTTTATTTTCTTTTTTTTTCCGTTTCTTGATTTCTTATTTTGTTTACATTTTTTCTATTTTTCCTTTTTTCCTCTTTCTTTAATAAACGTTTTATCTTGTACAAAAACTTTAAAAAAAACGGAAAGTGAAGTTGATGCTTCATTAAATAAATTGTAAATAATGTGTTTATTACCGTTATTGTCAACTACCTGATAAAACATTGTTCATTCAATATCGAAACAGAATGTACAATTTTGTAGTAGTTATTTACATGGTCTAATGTAAATGTTAATTAATAAATTTTTATTAATCTATTTTTATATTGAGCCCTCTTTTGAATTCATGTTTTGAACGTTGCACTTTTATTCTTCGTTCTTTTACATATATATATATATATATATATATATATATATATATATATATCGGCCGAGTTTCGATCCCGGCCAGAAGCAAGTGAATGTCTATCCACACTGATAAGCTGTGATACAGCGAAACAGGCTTGTGTGTTGATGACGAATATATATATATATATATATATATATATATATATATATATATTGTAACTAAGTTGTTGAACTCGTAGGTTTATTAACCTTTTGTTCATGCATTTACTTTTATAAAGAGTGCTCGATACAAATGTAGAGCGTTATACTGTAATGGTTGTTACAGTGTTTTTATAAATTCATAGTATCACTACACAAAAACTTTCGTGTTTCGAAGCCAGCCCATTATGTTGTTGGCTTCTTCTTCAGGTGATTTTTTAGAAAATCTTTTCTAAAAAATCACCTGAAGAAGAAGCCAACAACATAATGGGCTGGCTTCGAAACACGAAAGTTTTTGTGTAGTGATACTATGAATTTATAAAAACACTGTAACAACCATTACAGTATCTATATATATATTGTTTGGGAAAACTGTTTCCGGTCATAAGTTCCTTGAAAACTTATAGTACCTTGTAGAAAGGAAGAAAAACAAAGAAAAAAAGAAACGGATAACTGATATGAATTTTCATATTGAAATGCAGGCCTTTTGTCAACAGGTTTTTGCAGCTTTCTCACTGTTTTATTTACTTCAACTATAAAATTAGAATGTTGGTAGTTGTTTTGTGGGAATGAAGTTGCAAAAAATCGCTTTTTGATGTTGCCTTTTTATCGTAAATAAGCTCGGATATTTCTTGGCCTATTTTTAAAATGCTTTTGTCATGTTTACGACTTTGTTTTAGCTCTTGTCAATACAATTCTATCATCCGAAGATGTCAATATGGAATCTTCCATGATTAATTGACACAATATCCCTTGCAAAATTGATGGGGATGGCGAAACATGAATGAAGACAAAATTATTTCTTTTTAAAAGCAATCGAACCTCTCTCTCTCTCTCTCTCTCTCTCTCTCTCTCTCTCTCTCTCTCTCTCTCTCTCTCTCTGGAATGATAAGCAAGAAGTATTATATAAAATGTGTATAAACTAAAGATGAAAAATCTGTAAATAAAATTGAATGCTTCGTCACAGTTTTCAAAAAATAGTATAGTGATGGAGTAAAGAAAAAATAGCGAACTTAAAAAGAAAATTGGGAGATAAAAAATGAAAGCAAATAATAAATTCGCTAAAATGAAATATAATTTGATCCTTTTATATTTTTGTGAAAAGATGTCAGAAAGGAAACGGAAGTGGATGTATTGTTAAAATTAATAAATTCAAATAAAAACAAATCTATTACAAATAGCAATAAAATATGAAAAAAAATAAAGTTGTCGGCAAATCCTCCATGATGAATCCGAGCGGACATCTTGTCATTTCGATTTGAACGCCGACAGTATTCATGATCTGGCAGAGAGGCGAAAAATTCTCGCAAGGATTTTCGGCTTTCGGGTACGTCTACTATTTTTGCTGTATCCCCAAGTTTCAACTATCATAATTTTTTTCAATCGGCTTTATATTTCCTGAGAGATATGTATAAATAAGAAACCTCTAATATTCTTTTTATCAGTTCAGCACACACGCACACAAAAAAAGAACTGATGTATTCAACTTTTACTTCGATCGTCATATTTACTTTTAGTTAAGGAATACACAAAGTGGCAAATCTGTCCGCTCTGATTGATTTAAATATGTCGAAAATGTATAGTTACTCAATTTTAAGCCTTTGCAATTTAAAAGCGAAATATCTCTAGAGACAAAGAGCAAGGGTTATGGTTTAGGGAGTAACGGTTGAATTCACTTTAAGCTGAAGCCTCTACTTAACGAAAAATTTGGAAAAAAGCAATAGACGAGAACGCAAGAAGAAATGAAAAAGATGATGCATAACGAGAAGTTTGGGTGAAAAGGAGACAGATATTTCATTTGCGAAAAAAGAATTGAAAATAAAGACACGAAACATAAAAATATTAGTTGAGTGACTGAGAAATACGGAAGTTCTGAAAAAGATGAAAGATAAATCATACACATATATGTTTATTCGGTGTGTAGCTTTCCGCTATGTATTCTAGTTTTGTTTTTTCAAAAGAGAACACTGGCTTATGTTACACGGCTCTAATAGATGATGTTGTATGAACAAAGAAATCAACAAATCATCAACAGTCTTCGAAAGTCTGGAAAATCATAAATTTCTCAAAAGAACCCTCGGTTTTACAACATCTATAATAACTCGACTTCCGGCGAGTATCGAACTCATAAAACTAGCAAACTTGTTAAGTATTACATAGCAGTGGGCTTTCTTATTAAATCACCTGCTTCAGCATCACAGTAGAGGATCAACCAGTCAGAAACCTACTCGTTGTAATACAGAATAGATGTGTGAGAAAATGCTAAACATTGCTTAACGGTAGATCGTCATTTACTACTTTAGATTAGGACGACATAAGTACACTATAGCGAAGCACTTACTGAAGATTGAACTCGTTACATTATTGCAATGTACTACAGTAAGCAACCTGAATATCCGCATATAAGTGAATGGGATTGTGTATTTTACAACAAAGATATTGACGGTTCAATTGAGATAAGAGACCTGTATTAAAGAACTTTGGATGTTGAGATAAATAATAAAAATACGGAAACGTTTTATATTAGGTTCTATGCATTTCCCAAGGTATATGTCACATCTAAAATGCGACTAAAAGAAGGGAAAGTTCGTATTATTCAGCTGGGATTCCCAGCGCGCGATAAAACGGTCATCTGCCCAGTTGCAAATAAAGTATCAGAGATGAAGATGAATAAGAAAAGAAATACTGTACAATAATCAGACAGAAATGACGAAGAACATATAAAATAATGAAAGAAAAGGAAAAAAAGTTTTTGGATTTTTTATCTGCAAATAATATAACTGATTTCAATAATGCCTGTTAGCAGATTTGGACACTTCTTTTGAATAGAAACTTAGATGACATTTATATGTAAGAAGAACTAATATTACTAGAAAAAATAAAAAATAAACTTGAACATTTTTTAACTTTTCATATGCATTTTATTGACATACGAAACAAATACTTATACCTTCTGTCAATGTTTGTGTTAATTCCTAAACACTGACAATTCATTTCTTTGTAAAATTATTAGCAATGCATGTAACTATTTTACAAATAATAAAACTGTTCTGTTAACAACATTTGCTTTAATTTCTGACCTTTGATAATCTATTTCTTCATTAATGGTAAATAGCTCTCTATAGTAAATGACTTGACTGCATTGTATATGGGGTTTCATAAACTTAAGCACCATCCTTAAGGACCCAGATCTGACAGAAAATGGAGTACTGCGTCCATATCTGGACTGGAACTTCTCAGTCCTCACTTTCTAACATCAATCGAATTCAAAAGCGTCGATAGAGCCCCGTGTGTGAAGAATTAATTTCCACTCTACAATCTTCTTCTTTCCAGTGACGGGACGTTGTAATCCTCTCTCTACTCTGTCTCTATTTCTATGGCAAATGTTCTAGTGAACTATATTCCTTAATTCCATCAGTTCAGACTTCTACAACTAGAATTCACCATGGTGGGCAGACAGGATTGAAGCATATTAATTCCCTTTCTATTCCATTGGTAAGAGGATATTTTCAGTCAGGTATTTTTCCTCGTGAACCGCTACTTTGTGGAACCTCCTCACAAGAGCATGCTTACCCAAATAATAAAAACTGAACCTTTTCAAGCCATCCCTTACCTTTCCAGCAAGTCATTATGATATTTTCTTCTTACCTCATACTCTTCCTACTCTTAACCCTCTTACGTTCATACAGCTCTTGCCACAATCGGTAGTCCTCTATTTTGAGTTAGTCGTGGGCTTTATATTGGATAAACAATTAGTAAAGCAAAATGAAAAAAGGACACCAAAATAATAAAGGATTTTCTCTTTACTTCTAAATTCAAATCCGGAACAGAAATTTTCTTCATATAGTCAAGTGGAATGTAGAATTTCAAATGTTGATTTTCAAGGCAGATATTCCTCATAGACGAATGGATTCGAGGTTGTACCGTTCACATGGAGTAGATAATGTTGTGTAATTCAGATGCATGTTAAAGAAGAAAGTCATTGATTCTAAACTTTAACTTAAGAAAGGGGGAGAGATGTGATAAAAAGTAGAAACAGAAGAAGAGAAAGTAAGAAAGCGAGTGGAAGAAGAAAGAGAGAGAAAGAGATGGCGAGAATGGAGAGAGATTGTATAAAAAATAAAGAGAAAAAGATTGAAGAAATAGGGTAAAATAGGAATAATGAATAACAATGTGGCTATGGAAGAAGTAAAGAGAAAAATAAACAGAGAAGAAAACGAGAAATAATAATACAAAAGGAAGAAATAGAATGAACAAGAGAGTAGAAAAAAATAAGAAGGGGTGAAAGAGATAGATAGATAGATAGATAGATAGATAGATAGATAGATAGATAGATAGATAGATAGATATTTGGAAGAAGGAAAGGGGATATTTAAAGTTATCAATGAAAATGAGAAGTTATTGCTTTTCGATAAAGAACTGAATAAGAAATGACTGTCATTAATATCTACATCAACTAGCAACACATATACAATGTGACCTTTACGTTCAACAATACAATTAATATGTAATCAACAAAAGATGGAGAGTAAGTCGATAGAAAAGCAGCTTTATTCGGATGAGGCTTTCACTTATAATATCATTGGTGCAAAAATAAATTTCTGAAACAGAACAATGAGCTGATTTTTTATTTTGTTTGAACCACTAACGAAATGTCATTTTTCGAACAACCTTTTAGACTAGTATCCGCATCTTGATTGTAGCTTGCGTCAGACTAAGAAACATTTATATAATGAATATATTATGCTAGATAGTTGTTATATACAGCAGTTCTTAAATTAATAAAACTTTTATTACTGACTAGTAAAAAGTTCGATCCTCACTGGTTGTACCTGTGTCCTATAGTAAACTGCAAAGCCTCGTCATTAAAAAATGGTTACTTTGCTATGATTTTTATGTAGTTGCTGTAAGACTTAAAAGATTCTCTCAAAATGTGACCTAAACCTACACACAAACACAAATCCGCGTATTGACACCAGCTGGATTAGAATAAAAACAAATTCGATTAGCTCCGAGTGACATCACCAGAAGTAACCATGACCAACAGCATTATTAACGGTTTTATAGTGACTTTTAACCTTAAAAGGTTTTGATACACAAATTTACACAATCGCCACTTCCCGCTGCACGCTCCTATCTTGAGCAATATTTCAGATCCTCTGTATTTTACCGACATCTGTCTACATCTCGTCATCTATTTCGTTTCCAGTTCTACGTCAACCAAGACTAGAGACGAAATAAAGTAGTAGATTAGAAGTGGATGAAGCAGGGTGATGCCCTCGTAAGCATCGGTAAAGAGTCACACTCAAAGTCTACCCACCCTAAATCACCATTCCACAAGGCTTTCTTTGTGTCTCAGGCTGACTCATGTTTCTGGTATGCAACTAAATTTGCCCTAGAGTCATTATTTGTCGGACGAGTTGAGCTGCCTTTTTTGTCATTTTTGTCTTTGAGTTTCCGGCTACTTTGTCCATACTCTTCCTTTCTCAAATGTGTTTCTTTCTTTCTTCTAGCCTTCTTTTTTACTCTACTCTTCTTTTTTTCTTATTGAATTTGTTTTTCTAAATAATCTTCTTCCTTACTTTCCTATTTCTATTCATAATACTCTCCCGATTTCTACTTTTTAACTTTTTCCAACTCGTCTAATTTTGCTCGCCTTTATCCTTTTTAACTTTGCTCTCCTCACTTTTCATAATTTCCTTGTTTCTACACTTTTATTGATCGCTTTACTCTCGTGTTTTCATCTTTGTTTTATTGTTATCTTTACCTTCCACATTCAAATCATTGCTTATTCTTTTTGTTTTTCAAATTACTCTTCTTTTCCTCTTCTTTTCATTTTATTTCTCCAAATTTTTTGCTTTTGCATATTTCTATTTTTTGTGATTGATTTTACATTACTTTTGTATATTTTAGTTTTCCTCTTTTATTTTACTCTCGTTCTTTTTTCTGCGAAATATTCCTTTTTTTATTCTGAATTGTTTTCATCTTCCCTCATTTGTACATTTTCTCTTGTTTATTCTCTCTTTCAGTTTCTCTTTGCTTTTCTCTTTTCGTCGTCGTCACTTGTTTTTCTAAGTGGCTTTTCTTTTCGTATTTTTTGTTAGATCTTTTTGTTCCTTCCTATTCTTTCCTAAATCTAGCGCAATAGTGTCCGTTTGGCATTGAAATTCTGTTTATAGTCTTTGATATCATATCCCGCTCTTTTTGTCTTCCTCCCTCTCTATCTTTCTCTCTCTCTCTCTCTCTCTCTATATATATATATATATATATATATACGCACGCAAGAGGATTCTAAAAGGATTCCCCCAAAAGTTTAATGCTTGCTCAATTGAACAGATTCATAGATTTCATTGACAATCAGCAATTACGAATTTATCCTGGATCTCTATCCTGTTAATTGCCAGAGTAAGAAGACCCTGATGAAATTCCACGTCTACCGTTCAAAGACAATCACTGCTTTCGTTGCTTTCATTGTTATCTCTGAATTGTCTTGAAAAATGAACTTTTTTCACTGATGACTTTGAAATATCTCTAAGTTTCTCAGAAATGTCAACACGATTATTCTCTATACTAAAATTGTTGTAAAGTTGGTATGCTGACTTAACGAAGGATGCGATACGAACTTTATATAACTTGATATTACATTTTAAGCCTCTCTAATGCGAAACATTTAAGAAAAATGAAATTATTGTCAATTGTTTCAGGAAATTTTTTAATTAAATATTTCTTTATACATTTCGCATATGTAAACTTTCTCTTTTCCAGTTGTTGTCTTTATGAGATTTCTTTGATTGCTTCTTTTGTCTTTCTAACTTCATTTTCTTGACTTTCTTCACTTTTATCTTTCTTACTCTCTTTTATCTCTCTTACCCACTTTTATCTCTCTTACCCTCTTTTATCTCTCTTACTCTCTTTTATCTCTCTTAGCCTTTTTTCTCGCTCTATTATTGCTCTCCTCTTTCGTACTGTTTTCTTCCCTCATTTATGTCCGTATTTGTTATCTGATAATTTCCGGTTTGTATATTTTGTTTTCAAACTCTTTGACTCTCTCTCTCTCTCTCTCTCTCTCTCTCTCTCTCTCTCTCTCTCTCTCTTTGTATTATTCTACGTAGCTTCTTGTTTTTCTCCATTTAATCTCTTTTCGTGTTATTTATTTCGTTATTTTCTCTTCTTTTTCTCCTTGTACTCACAATTTTCCATTCTCATTCTCTACAAAAAGAGAAAGGATAAAAATCAAGATGACCTGATCGCAGATGCTTATCTCAATCCGAAAAATTAGTCTACCTGTCTGTTTCCCTTTTCTTACTTTTTGTATTTTTCGTTCACATTGTTAAGCCATTGTTTCTACTTTTTGCTATTTATTTCTTTCCTCTTTACTTTTTCTTTTTCCTTGTTTCAGTTTTCGAATATTTTATGTCCGTCTCTTCTTCAATTTTTGTAAACTTATTTCTTTTTCTTTTTATTTCTCTTTCTCTTCTCTTCATTCTTCCGTTCTACTTTGTTTTCTTCATTTTTCCCTTCTTTTTCTATTTCCTCCCTTCCCCATTCTTCTCGTTTTCTTTCTCTTGTCTTCTGTATTTTTTTATATTTCTTTCATATTTACTAGCCTAGAGTAATATAAAACCAAACGCTGGTAGAAATATTGTTCTAACATTGTAAAAAAGTATCTTAAATGCATTATATACAACTCTGGTTCTTACCGAGACTCAAACTAACTGTATATATTTTTTATTTGCTAAGCTTGTCTAATATACCATTACTTCTTTTGTGAGTTCAATCCTAACTGAAGACCTCGTAATAGGGCTATTTTGTGTCAGACTAAACTAAACTTTGTTCTTCAGCAAAATGATTGTTATCAATAATCTCTATTAAGGCTAAAACAATGAGTCAATGACGTGTTTCCCAGTACGCATTCTGCTGTTATTCTTAATCTTTCCTTCTCATCATTAGATTACTTGTTTTTGTTCTTTCTATTCTTTCTAACAATTCTCCTTCTCATTAATTTACTTTTTTATTTCTCTTTTCATTTTCTGATCTTTCTACATTTTACTCCTTTCTTAATTTTATTATTCTTTTCTTTTGTAATATTTTTTCTTTTCTTCTCTGTTTTTCAAAATATTCTTTTAATATTCTCTGTTTCTCTCTGTTTCTTTTTATTCAATTTATTATTTACAACTTTTTAATTTGTGAACTTATTTTCACTTATTTTTCATGCTTGTTTTTATTTCCTTTTATTTCCAAGAAAGCACGTCTGACGTCTGCAAAATAGTCAAGAGATTTTGTGTAAAGAAGAATGAAAACGGTTTCGTCTAAAACATGATAAATAGATTCGCCACAAAAAGTAAAATCTTTAACAATTTATTTAACTTTATCTTCTGTCATTTTGTGAAGAGTCATTTCAAAGCTGTTGGGATTATTTATCTTGTACTAATCTGTTGCCTTTGTTCTTTCAGCAATTCTATTTAAATGTGTAATCCGTATGAAAAAAGTTAATTTCTTTTTTCTAAATAGTGCAAGACAGAAAATGTATCATATGAGTAAATTTTTCAGTAGAACAGATCCTCCGAAATGTTGTGATAACAGCAATCAGAATAATTTTTATTCGTTCAAACTCTTCTTGAATTTTTTTATGTCTACATTGATTAGCAAATGTAGATAAGTCAGTCAGTTAAGTGCCATACGTGATACACGCTTGGGCGATCATGTCTTGAAAGAGACATGACTGACTGGGCAGAAGATTATCCCGCAGTAGTTTGCCATTGCTTTCTGCGGTAGACTGGTTGCCGACCAAGGCTATAGAACCCAATCTGTCCTGCTATTTAACCCATAACTGGAAGGAAGAGACGGATTAATACCTTTCCCAAGGATATTTGCGCGTAAGTGAACAGAATGGATTCAACTGGAATTCGAACTTGGCTCCCCGGTTTCTCGTTCCGAGCCGATATCCACAGTACCACAACGCACATCAAAAGATTATACACTCTGTGTTTAATAGATCTGTATTATTAACCTTTAGACTTTTAAGTATGTAAATTTGCGAAGTTTAACATAGTTCAACATGAGGCCATAACCGAGTGGGACTAAATGAAAATCGAAATAGCCACATCAGAAATCGCTCACAAGACATGTTTTCTGTCAATCGGTCAGCAGCAAATAAGGATCAAACAAAGCATACTAGCGTCTGCAAGTTTAGTTAACTAACCCTTATACTAAAACATGCTCATATATATATATATATATGTATGCGTGTGTGTGTGCGTATACACACATCGCTCATTTAGTAACCAATTAGAGCACTCTGGCTACTCGCGCATAATACATCATACGCTAAAAGTCCGCCTCCTTCTACCGAGCGCCCATAGCTCAAAGGTAAAATCGCCGACTGACGCCAATTCGGTCGGGTTTCAATCCTGGGTTAAAAGCAATCGGATGTCTAACCGTACTAATGAGCTGTGATACAGCGAAACAGATACTACCGGCCGTAATTATGAGGCCACCGTAGTTTTTTAAAAGAAATATTGTATTTCATACTATTTTTAGTATTTATTGCCAAGTGAATAATTCTAAATGAAAATAGAATTGTTCTTTGTTAATACTGCACAATAACATGTGCATCAAATGAATTAATTTGGTATCCAATTTTTTGTGCTTTCTTCCTCATGCTAGTCTCTTTTAAATATTGGTTAACCGAAGCAAAGTTTTCTTGGCTACCTTGTAAAAATTTGCAAAGTAACATAAACAAAAGAACAATTCTATTTTCATTTAGAATTATCTACTTGGCAAAAAATTCAAAAAATAATATGAAATACATTATCTTTTTTTAAAAACTGGGGTGGCCTGATAATTATCGCCGGTAGTATATATATATATATATATATATATATATATATATATATATATATATATATGATAAAATTTAGTTTTACATTATGCTATATTTACAGATTAAATTGTGCAATACCAGGGATAGAGTGTATGTAAATATAAAAGTGGACATTTAGGACAATACCCAGCGGCGATAGAGTCTCATACTGAAAGGCAATTTTCAGGCCACGTGTGGTGAGTTTTGACTGTTGCTGCTCGGTCTTGATCTTAATGCCCTTAATATTACATCATCCAGTTATGTCTAATGCATACACGAAAAACCATTATTTTCCTTTTAGTTAGTCGTTAGTGTGACATTTTCAAGTGCGTTTCTGTACTGAATAATTATCGCGTATTCATAATAAGCGAAAAAGAGAGAGTCGATTATTTACGTCAAATGTTGTTTGGGGCAAAGCATCATATCACCTAGATTTTTCAGACGCCCTACAATACAGATTTTGTTCCCTGTGAACTTTGGCTTTTTACCACAGTTAAATCATGGAGCACGATGAACGAAATTAAATGGAACGTGATTACGAAACTAACGGTGATTCAAAAGAAACGCTTATAGACCTGCTTTAAGAACGAGAAAGAACGCTGAGATATGTTTGGTGCGTCAAAATGTACTTTGAAAAGATTTAACTTGTACAAATGATTACTTTCAATTATGCAAAAACACAGTTTGTCTTCATATTATTTATAATAGTGAGACAAAAGAATATAATCTAAAACAAAAATTTATTTTTTGAAATATTGCTAAAGTTCCATTGGAAACAGTCAATGTCACTCATGTCAAAAGAGAATTTCTTTAGAATATGCAGACAGCAAACAACTGTAAGCAATCCCGCTCACTTTGTGGTTGCATTTCTTATGACGTAACCAATGACGTAAACTTTTCTGATGCTTACAACCTTCAACGTCTTTTCCCATCACATATTCATTCCCTTTCTTATATCCGGTCGGAATAGCCGAACTAACCTTTTGAAATGAATTTGACAAACAACGGAAGCATTCTTCAAGTCCCAGGCATTATTCACATTGAATTTGAAAATCATTCGCCACGTTCTTTAAGAATTTGGATATCATGACTATGACGGATGGATGGGAAAGAGATATAGTCATTATTTTTTCTGGCATCTTGCACACGCGTATTCACGAGCGATGACTCTGGTAAAACTTTGAGCTTAAACTTAATGAGAAGGATTTCAAAGCAAATAAAACTGTCGTTTGTAATATGTCGAAGATGGGAAAAAACCCTGAGATAGAAGGAGCTATATTTCGAATGGTATATATCTTTGTGTTTGAAAGAGACACAGTTGGGAAGAACGAAGAGCTGTTTTATACTGCAATTATTCACGCGACTGATGAAACTCGATAGTTGTATTATCTCTGAACATCTGAAGGTTTTGCATTTCTTTTGAATGCAGAAATAGAAAACTTAAAATATTTTGTGACTCCGATTGCAGTCCTAAAAATAAATCGAAAATATTTTAGTTCCTAAGCAAAGCAACAATATCAAATTGTTGCTGTTGTGGTTGTTGTCTATATATAAGAAGGCATTGGATTTCCGATACAAACACGCTGATGACTGATGAATATTGTAAAAAGCCGAAGCGGATGAGGCCAAAATAAACCGTGAAAGCGGTTGATTGATAAGTCCGTGGAACTGTTGAAAACCTATAAAAGTTTAATTTTGAATAAGAATGATTTTTCAAAAACGTCATTTCGAAAATCATGCTTGAGTTAAACAATACTCAGTTGACAAAAAAAGACTTGCTTTAATTCGTTTAATATCTTGATTTTTATTTGCTCGAGATATGTTATAACATAGATGTTTGATCATATGGAAATGCTAAACTGTTATTCTTAGAATGATTAAAGTAGACATGAAAATAATAACATTCAAAAACATGGCGAAATATTTGCAAAACATTCTGAAGAGGATCCTAGTAAATATCCAAATATTAATAAAGTATTCTCAATCAAATATTGATTATTTATTATGTATGGTTTTCAAAGTTACTTTGTCCTTATCATTATTAATTTTGTATTAGTACTTTTTAGTATCATATGTAGAATAACGATCTGTTTAGTCACGATGAAAAGCAAGTCAAATTAAAATAAAAGAAAAAATGAATCATAGTTATCGATGCTCCATCTAAAACATTCAAAATTATTTTGCTATTGAAACTATTTGATTACAAACAAATAGTAAAATTGAGGGTAATAGTAAAATTAACCGTTTCTATACAGGAAATATTGGTCATTCATTGATCGAACAGTGAGCGTAGGTATCAGTTGAAATCTATAAAATATTTTTCCTAAAACAGGTATTCAGAAAATTATTTATGTTAATTCCACTCTTGTTGTTCCTTCTAGTATTAATGGGAGTTTCTTTTCAGACATTTTGTTTCAGGTAATGTAAAAAATTAATGTATTGATCCTATCATTATTCTCTCTGCTACTTAGATTATGTTGTTGCTGTTAGATGTCTTTATGTGATACGATGTCCTTATTTCGTAATGCTAGTTGATAATACTTTCTTGTTTTACTGTCAACTTATCACAATAGTTTAGAATCCTGTTAACAAAAGCTTAACGCCCACTTCAGTTTCTGTGCCAGTTGAGGAGCATCGATTTCGCTCTGAGTAGTTCTGCAACCAATAACATTGTTTCAGGTAATGTTACACGCAACGGTCACTTAGTATGCCATACAAAACAATGAATATATATTGTAACAGTGGTGATTCAGTTACATGGTGATGGTGATTGACATGGGTCTGGAATTATTGTTCGTCATTACGATTAGTAGCACGTGTAACAGTGCGAATGGTAACTCACGGTCACTTCCCGTCACTCGATGTCTGGAGACAAGTCAACTATTATGAGGAGAAAATACTAAGAGATGTTATTGCTCGCCGAGCTTAAAACAATCAACCGTCACTTCTTAAATTGGCGCTAAGATCTTTCTAGAGATACACTATACCTTACAAAGCACTAAAAACATAATGTACACAATGACCAAAATTATTATTTGTTCGCGATTTTGATCCCATGATTCATGAAGTCTATTTTGTTTCTGCTGCAAAGAATCTGATTAAGAATACAAGCGTCGTATTTTTTTCATTGACAGGCACGTTTGGATGCACAGAAATGGAGCCATCCATGACAATCACTATGCGCAAAACCAGGTAAACCTTAATCCAAATATCTTGAAGTCATTGTCTCTCATTACGATTGAGCTCTCTAAAGAAAAAAATTAAAAAAACACTTACCACTTCCGCAATTTATGCATTACTCTTCTACAATGAATTGAGTTCTTTCGGTGACTGGCATGTGTATAACCCGCTTATATACAGCACGCTAAAATTTCCCTTCTTTGATTCCATACGGATATGGCTTAGGGGTTAGCGACTCCAACTGACACCGAATCGGTCAAGTTTAGATCTCGGTTATAAGCAAGTGGATGTCTATCCACATTGATGAGTTGTGATATCGCGAAACAGGCTTGTATATGGATGACGAACATATATATATATATATATAGTCATCCGCATACAAGATTGTTTTGCTGTATCACAGCTCATCAATGTGGTTAGACATCCGTTGGCATTAGTCAGAAATTCTACCTCTAAGCTGTTGGCGCATGGCTGAAAGAGGGGGAGATTTTAAGGTGTTAAGCGATGTATACACACGCCAGTAACCAAGAGAAGTCAATTCATGATTGAAGAGTACTGCGTAAATCGCGGAAGCGACAACTGTTTTAAAAACTTTCCACTCTAAAGAGCTTCATCGGCAAACGAAAGCATAATTAGTCATCCAAATAAAGCATGTTTTGCTGTATCACAACACACCAAAGGGAATATATATATATATATATATATATATATGTGTGTGTGTGTGTGTGTGTGTGTGTGTGTGTGTGTGTGTGTGTGTGTGTGTGTGTGTGTGTGTGTGATTTGGTCTTCATTAATTCGGCCGAAAGTCGATTTTGGAAAAGTTACCAAGTAACGACTATCAAGATTAGCAAAATAAAACAAATATTAAAAGCATTTTCTTAGCGGATATTCTGCTTCGCCTAAAGCAATTTTTTGGTCTTAAGTTGACGAAAACAATTCAGTGCTTGAATAGTATATCATCAAAAAATTAGTCAAAATATATGAATAAACATGTTTAAGAATTGAGATAATATTGATAATATGTAGAAGTAATATTAATCGTAATTTTGAACCATATATTTTAAAATGTCTAAACTTGGCTTAAAACAAATTTATTAGTGTAAGTAGAGTAACAATAGTCACAATGTTGATAATTTATCAAAATAAAACTGAGGTCACGTTGAGCCAATAAAATGCTAAAAGGTTGTTATATTATATTGATGTATATCTGATTGTGCATATATGCATATAAAATCAGGAAAAACGGTAATCGTTAGAAAATATATATGGGGAATAAAGAAATTAGGACAGAACACTGAAGCTTAAATGCTTCTCAAAATAGAAAAATATTAAATTTGCTCATGACTTCTTGCCAAATTATTTTTATGCATCAATTATAAATCACAATATACATTACATAGTAGTCTGACTAGGTACCTAGAGGCTGTAATGAATGAATCTATTTGAATTTTCTAGAGTGGTTTATTGCAACACCACAAAACAGTCTGAACGGATCAATTTAGTTGGAAGATTTGTTTGTCGGGGGAAGTGTCATCCAGAAACCTCAGTTTTATTTTATCAACATTATGCATGCAATAAGTTACAAATCAATTTTTAAAAGACCAACAAAATTAAAGGAACTATAAAATGTGTCAAAAGCAACGAGATGAGCCTCAACGGCTGCACTCAAGTCTTTATTGCTGGCAATAGACAACTTCATCTTGAATATTCACGTCACCAGAAGTGAATCTTGAAAGCAATGTTAATTATTCTGTTCTAAAGATGACTCTAATTTGCAGTGATCGAGCTGGAATTCATTCGAAAATGGCACAAGAGTCACATTTGTTATTCTTAATTAGAGTACCTTGTAAAATCAGGAAAATAATAAAGAATTTGGAACAGCATGTAAGAGCGTAGTTGCAGAGTTTAGAAAATGATATACAGAATCCACATAAACTGAAGAATACAGAGTGGGCCAGAGGAACTTACTTATTTTAATTTAGCGCCCTGAAGCGATGGTTGCTCCGAGAATAGTGGAAAGGGGCTTACTCGAGGGGGCGGGATTTAAAGTTTGTTTCTGTTTACATTACAGGAACCTCAGTGCGCATCATAGATTGGACAAAGTTGGAACGTGCTTTTGCTGTTGAGGCATATTTTTCAAGCCGTGGCTCAATCGTCGCCACGCAACGTGCATTTAGTCAACATTTCAACATTCAATGGGAATACTTGATCAATTGTTTACAACGATCGTCCTAACACCTTGGCTCACCTGAAGAACAACATTCGTCAAGCTGTCACCAACATATACAACCAATATGCTGGAAAGAGTTGACCGAAACTTCAGAGTACTATTAACCCAGTGTATTGAGCAGAATGGACGCCATCTGATTGATGTCATCTTTAAAGCTTGTAAAACATAAAATTTAAATGTTGTAATTAAATTCTGTTTAAAGAATTAAATGTATATCTGCATTACCTTTATGTTATTTGTTATTCCAAATAAGCAAGTTGTTCTGCCCCACCCTGAATAACGTAAAAACCAGCGCATATAGGCAACTGATAAATGAACATTTAAGAAGTGTTATAAGAACGAGTGGCACCTTTAAAAATTGAACGCTTTTGCTACTTTAATTTTCTGAAGAATCATAATTTTTAGGTTAATGTTACAAGTTCTACGACTATGAAGCACCCACGAAATTCCCTTATTGCATCGTTAAATCTCAAAGCTTCGAACGGTATCAAATTACTTCAAGAAAAATCATAAATATAAATGTAAGTGATTTTTAAGACAGGTTAGAAATTAAAACATTTAAAACTGACAAGTTTTTCTACTTCACTGAAGCAGACGTTAAACACATAAGAACATTATCACCTACTCTGTTGTAGGTACTTCCACTAAATCGCTGAAAAACAGCATAGTATGAATAAAAAAAATGGCCCCAAACTTAAGAAAAACGAACGTTTGTTATTATTAAAAGGAAAAATCAAAGTATTTTTTAATTATATTTAAAAATGTTTTAATCCATTCTAACACGTTCGAAATTTTGGTAAAAATGTTGATTTTATTTAAGTTAGCGGATAACCAAATCGTTACGAGAGTTTACAATGGAAACATAATATTACATAACTCAGTATTTTTTTTGGTGACAAACACATTTATTTGGAAATTCTTGAAAAATCAAATAATTGTCGGATTTTAATGAAATTCTCAGGACTTATTCACAAATAAATTAAATTATTTTTTTAAATATTTTTTTTAAAAATCCCAGTAAAATATTTACATCTGTTACTTCCCACTCCACGTAAATTCATGAAATTTTAAGAAATTAAATTTTGTTGAGAAAATTGGTTTTATTCGTTAAACGCAGGTCTCATTGGGGAATGTAAATTATTTATTTCTGAAGATCTGCTCCCAATAGTAAAATAAAAAAATGCAATATAAATATGACATTATTTAATTTAATAAGCTTTTAATTGCTTGAATAAATAATATAAATTAATGACATTGTAGTCTGTAGAAAAAACAATTTCGATTAATAATATTTAAAAGAATTATTTTCATTTTTTTTTTCATTCAAAATTATTTTTAAAGTACTTCAAAGATTTGTTGGAGTTATTAAGCGAAGATTATATTTACTAATCAAAAATTAAAAAGTTTAATACAAATTGTTCTACCTCCCTATTTTTAAAATAATTTAATTTTTCGTGTGTATTTGAAGACATTATTTTGTATGTTAATTTCTATGCGTAAATTAAATGATCATGCGTATCAAAGTTTCTTCCTCTTCTTAGAAAAAAAATTGTACAATATGTCAGGTGTGGTCGCCATTTACTTTCATCTTATCTCGCTTCTATAAACCTGTCGACACATACGGGGGAATGGTCAGAAAGTTTAACTGTGTTTAAGAAATAGTTTGGTTCTAAATTTCATGCTATAGATAAGTAATACTTGTGTAAATCAGATTAATTTACCATTAAATTTGCTATTTTTTTTAAAAAAAAAAGCTATCACAAATGTATATCTTATTTTTGCAAGATTTTTAAAAATGTTAAAAAAATTTGTTAACAAATGTGTCGATCACTAAAAAGTGACCGAAAAACTGAAAAATTAAGAAAAACATCCCAAAATTTTAGATTCCAATCAATATTATTTATGTTTGAAATACACCAGAGTATTTTGCTTAGTGGAAATAGTAAATTTAATTATTTACCTTTCAATTAAAACTAAAATAAAAATTTCAAGAAAACTTTTTATTTTTATTTTTAGAAATTCAATTTAAAAGTTAGTTATCAAAAATGAGTGGAGGCACCTATTCTATTGGTTCTCACTTTCTTTCTTTCCTTTATTTATTTATTTGTTTTTCTCACTGAAATCAAACAGTACCGCTGATATGTTTTTTACATCTTTTCTAGCTATCAAAACGAAATAATTCATTTTTATGAATTACTGAAACGAGGTAGAATATACGAGCTAAGTAAGAAACAAGCAGAATTATATGATATAATTTTAAAATATTTTGGAGTTCGAAACGCGAATTTATAAGGTACTTTGTGTTTGTCTTCCTATTAACTCAAGAAGTCTAAATTGGCTTCATAGAATAGAAACATATCGCTTGACTTACCAAAATATTGCAGCTAATTGTTTAATGATCAATTACTTCCCTTGGATTTGAAAATTTAAATTTTCTATTTAATCATATCAATGTTTATGGACATGACGGAAAGTTCTGTAGTTATATCAATAAATGAAATATTTGTGAATATCTATTTCATTACAATTCGATTGACATAATTTAAACAAAGCAAATACACCAACTGAATCACAAATCTCGTGCTAACATAACTGTACGGATTTTTTTTTGTTTTTTAGTCTTCCTTAACCTCACCGCAGCATACTTTCGTAATGACATCACTTATATTTGTCCTATTCTTCCCAAAAGCTCTGACCACTATACTTTCAAACCACGTGAAAAAGAAACATAAGTTAAACTTTGATTTAAATTCTGATAACACAAAAACATATTCGTGTTTATTAAATAATCTTTACTGTATATAATGAACTGTGAATTCATGCTTTTCCAAAATCTATTGCTAATCGAACTAAAACGATTTCGACCACAACTCTAATCCGGTTCAATTAATCTGTTTAATCGCAATCATAATATTTGGACTAATTCTGCAGATTTTTTTATCTCCTTGCAAATCAGCTTTTTTGACAAACTATTAACCATGTCTTTATCTCTTGAGTTGACTGATTGTTTTATTTTTACAGCTTATCAACCTTCTGCAGCTTATTTAAAACCAGAAAAATTGTTTTACGTTGTAAGTTTTGTTTTGGATATCATAATAATTTACTGCTACAAGTCCTACTAATTAACACATAGATTTTCCAAGGGTATTTTTATGTAAGGGTATATAATGAACCCGACTGGAATTACACCACCCACACTTGTAAGCTTACAACATCTGGTATTCCCAAGAGGTCACCCTCTAGGTAATGACTAGGTTCAGCATTGTTTAAGTCAGATGATCATACGAGAAGCGGTAATTCAACGTGATGTAGCCGTAAGCTCATTATTTCTGGAAATAATATCTGGTCACATTTCTGCCTATGTTACCTCGTGGTTTCTCAGTTTCTCACCCATTCTAAATGCTTATCTCCTAATCTTTCGCCATTTTAATTCTGACATTTATATATCACTGTAATTCTTTCCACGACTAGAATTGCTCGACTTAGACTTGAAATTTTGCTCCTATAATTTATCTTCCATTTGAGAATCACATATTTATAAACGGTTGCGATATTTTTATCAATTCAGTTCTCGATTTTCCGGCTTCCATATTGACTCCCAAACTAATGCAAAAGACCAACTCATTTTAGAGGCCGAACAAACAAAAAATTAACATAGAAAATAGAAAGAAATAACGTAGAAAAAAGTAAATATCAAAAGTAACAAAGTCAACAAATGTTATTCTTTAAAGAACTTCGATCGTTGTCTGTAAAAAATATTCAACTCAAACATGTTTGAGGCACGAAAAATACTTAAAACAAAACACGATTAAGCCTTCCCCGCGTCTCTGTTTCTATTTCAGAACGGAAGTATTCGAAGTTTGCGTCCTCTGGGTGTGACAATGTCTCGACCTAATATTGTTCGTCTTCTAAATTCGCCGTCCCATATCATTAATCAAAAACCTGAAAGTGCTTGATGCAAACAAAGAGCCGAATCTCTTTATACATCTAACTTGCTTTTCTTTTTTAGTCTCTCATTCGATATCTCTTTTTTCTTAATCTTTTTACTAATTCCCTGAAAAGAACTAAAAAGAAATAATAGTTTGTGGTAAGGACAGTATGAGTTGTTTTATAGATTGATTTTGATTGATAATAATATACTTAAAAATCACATTTTTTCTCTTCTGTTTACAAAAATCCCAATTTACTTTGCAAGGATTTGAAAATTTAATTCAGGTTTTCTCTCTTTCTTTCTTTCTCTCTCTCTCTCTCTCTCTCTATCTATCTATCTATCTATCTATCTTTCTCTTTCTCTCTCTCTCTTTCTCTCGCTCTTTCTCTCTCTCTTTCTTTTTCTCTCTCTTTCTCTCTTTCTCTCTCTCTTTTCCTTCCTTCCTTCCTTGCTTGCTCTCTTTCAAAGCGTCAAGTTCCTTTTGTCCGTGGACGAAAAAAACTATCAACAGCTTCCTATTTTTCATCTTTCTACTCGCTTCTTTTGTTTTGCCATTCATTTGCTCATTTATGTCAAGCAGAATGCAAGAAATTAGTTATAAGAGTCGAGGTAAAAAGATGGAGAATCTCGAAATCAGAAGAGTCAGTATCATCCAGATGACAACATATTGAAAACAGCTAGAATACTGCGGAGAGTGCTGTTTTATTAAGGAAACCTCCTTTTATTTAATCTCCAGCGTAAAACATCAGTTACTATTAGTGCAAGAAAACTCATTTATTATAATAGAAACCAAAATTTCGAATAAGAAGTAAAATTAAAAAAAACAAATACTGAAAACCACTCGCGAACTTTAATAGAAACCATGAAAACTGATAACAAGGAATATGGCTCTACATCAGAGACAACATGTCAAAAGGATAAAGAAATGAGCCCAGCTAGAATCGACTGACAGAGAACACCAATGAGAACGATTAAGGGCCCCGGCGTGTAGAGTACCATAGAGAAAACAAAGTATGAAACCCACTGGCAGCTTACATTAGACACAGCACTAAGGGAAATATACCAACTAGCCCCAAGAAAATAATGAAAACACATTGAGGAGAACAAAGAAAAACACCGGCTAGCTTAGTACAGAAGACAGAACAAGGACAAATACTTGTTGGTAAAGTACATGAGGCAGAACATGTAAGACAGAATGGACAAGGAATTACAAATAATGGAAGATTACAAGAGAGTGAGGGAAGACGACATGTTGACTACACATGCGTGAACAGGGAAATAAAATGCTGTATGTATCTGAATCTCTCCTAAAAATGAAAGATTATTGAGACCTTGAAATTCAAGTGAACAAACCATTCCAGGCCAGAAAGCCTGAAGTGTTTGCCGCAAACAAGTAGAAAAGAACTTCACGAATATTATAGAAAGTGCTAAAATACTGAAGAGAATGGTGGTCACTTAGTTTGCTTCGTAAGCTGTTTGTGAGAACATTCAATGTGTGACTGTGTGAATCATAAAAACAAGATAGGAAGAGACATGAGCAGATTAAGAATCAAGAAAAAGACATTGAAGAGAAGATGGGAAAGAAAATTAAGCAAACGACGAATAAAAAGAATAGACAAACAAATCGTTTGAAAATAACTAAGTTAGGAATTTTGCAAAGGACAAATGTTGTCATGCTTTGATTAAATACAATCAGCTGCAAAGTTTGATTTATCTCAACAGTTTATTGAGTTTTCCTTACCGTTTGTGCTTCGAGAAACGACAAGATGTTTGTTTGCTTCAGATAGAGTAGATAGCGATTATGGCTGAAAGAAATAGGACGTTCAATCAAGAAAGTGTAACTGTAATCAAAACGAAATCAGCAAAATGAGATTGAATTTCGGTTCAGGTTGCGCGAGTTCTCAAAGCATTAAACCTTCTGCTCCGTTTGAACTGCTATATCCGTTCCAGGCATATATGGGATCAAGCCCATCACAGTTTTCATTCTTTTAGTTGCACCAATTTCCTTGAAAAATGATAGGCTTTTTGTTACTTAGTACATTACAGGGTTTAAGGGAGAAGAACACGAATAGAAAGATTGTTCAGCACCAGTTATTCAAATGGCATTCCTTTACAATAGACATTCAAATGGCATTCCTTCCTTTACATTAGACATTCAAATGGCATTCCTTTACAATAGACATTCAAATGGTATTACTTTAAAATAGACATTCAAATGGTATTACTTTAAAATAGACATTCATAATCACTGACGTTTGTTTGGAAATGAACATCGAAATGGGATCCCAATAAGAAAAACAACGTACATGATTCGTTTTTATTGTGTGTTAATAAAAATTAAGTTTTAAGTAACTTTAAGATAGCATATCATGAAAGCTTTTACAGTTTAGAGAAGGCTGAAGACTTTTCGGGCAAAATGTTGTGATAAAAACAGCCAATGTAAGAATACAAATCAAGTAATTATAATGACTGGTCGCAAATATTCACTTGTGTGTGTATCACCGAAAACGGTAAATCAGGACGAGTCGATGTTTCATAATATGAACAGTTCGAATCAATATCTGATAACAACTTTAACTCAAGGACACATGACCCAGTAGATATAAGCGTTGGTTAATTCCAGTGACCTCTTCCAAAGAGTTCTGAGTTCAATACCTGGTTACAGCAGTGATGAACAAATAACTCACAGAGTTGAGTTAAAGGGAGATAACTACATAGCATCCGGAAGTGGCATGGCACATGAAATGACAATTATATACAACCAGTGATAAAGGGTTCGGTTCAAAATTCCTAGCACCTGAAGAAAACCTGGTGCGTACTACTGTCGAAATGTTATAAACATGGCAATAAAGATAAGGACAACAATCCGAACAGTGTAAATGATGTAAATACTAACTCATCTCAGAAGTATAGACAAATACAAAGAGACTTGTAAGGATTAACCATCAAATATGTGAACGAATGCACTACAAACCTGAATGAGAATATTTTCTAGGCCTGCAATAGCGCATGTCTTATTTAATAGGGTTTATTATTCTTTTAAATATTGATCCCAAATTACCTCTTCATTTTCAGTCATTTAAGTGCCATACGTGAAACACGCTTGGGCGATCATGCCTCCTTCGAGACATGACTGACTGGGCAGAAGATTATCCCGCAGTAGGTTGCCATTGCTTTCTGTGGTAGATTGGTTGCCAGCCAAGGCTATAGAACCCAATCTGTCCTGTTATTTAACCCATAACTGGAAGGAAGAGAAGGATTAATACCTTTCCCAAGGGTATTTGCGCGTAAGTGAATGCAATGAATTCAACTTGAATTTGAACTCGATTTCTCGTTCCGAGCCGATATCCACTGCACCACAACGCACTCTTCATTTTAGATGGCTTTAAATGAGGATATTAGAATAATTAAAGAAATAATGGAAATAACCCATGTGAACATTTTCGTAACGTATCCAAATTTACTAAACTTATAGTAAAAAAGAACAAAATGCTTGTAAGAGATCACAGTCTGAGAGGATATTTTCAAAAACATTGTTTATGAAGATGATTGATGCTTACAAGTTTAGTATAGTAGGGTACAACATCATGAACCTGAGCCTCCCATCGATAATTGATTTCACTATAATAATAAGGATTTGCGTAAAAAAAATTTCCTAATTATTGCTTTACGGGAAGATGCCAGATTCCATGCAATTCTTTATAAATGCAACACTTTTAAAAAAGGAACTTATTAAAGAAGAATATGTAATTATAAAAACTGAAAGACAGGATCTGGTTGAACAACAATTGATTTGTTCTTTTCATTTATAATAAGACGTAGAAATTATGAAAGATTGTCCAAGTGTTTTTAATCTTAGAAATCAGACAGAAGAAAATATATCTTTTTACGAGGTGGGGAGTTTTTCTTTTTTTTTTAATCTTTTTTATTTATTTATTTTTTTGCAGACGAAATGCAAAATACATTGATTTCCTGCGTTTCTTTCTAAAACCGATCGATTCGTGGATTTGTTTTTTGTTCGATCTTTTATGATTCGATTTCAAAAAGAAGATTATTTTATCATTTTTCCTCAATCAAAATCAATAAAAGTTTAATCGATTCCTCTGATTCTATTTAATGCAGTTTTATCATTTTTAACTTAAGTTTTTGTTTTTAAACGTGTATGTTAATTTTTCAACGACCTTGTAAAATGCAAACACATATCATGTACACACAAAAATGTTGCTCTGGACTTATTTTATGCAACACTAACGAAAATAGTTTTCTGTCAAACATAATTGCTGATCATAGAAATTAATATCATATCGAATGTGTTCCCCCTCCCCCCTCTCTCTCATCATTCTGTTTATCTGTCAAGTTACCCAAAGTTTTCTGTCTCGCTAGAAATTATACCAAACTTCCAAAATCACTTTCTCAGGAAATAAAGAACTTCATTTTATCTAAATTACGCAAAATTAAAAATCTGAATCTCATTTTAACAAATATACTCACCAAAATTATGAAAAATACCTTGAAATACGACTGGTAAATTTATTTTAAAAAATCACCATTGGTTTAAATTACAGCTTCCAAACGACTTCGGAATCTCTTGCACCTCTTCTGAATGTTGTGAATGTTGCCAAAATCTTCGTCTTCAGTTCATCTTTGTTATTACGAGAAGTTTGTTGGTTTCATACTCAGCTGCACCCCAAACATTATAATCATGGGGGTTGCGGTCTGGGGAGTTAGGTGGCCAGATATACGGAGTGATATGTCCATAGAAATTTTCTGACAGCCATGATAGGGTTCTCAAGGATGCTGACCTCTGTGTTGAGTCTGAGTCTAAGTGGGATGATTTTAATGAAGGCATAACGTAGTCATCATTAGTGATCACTCCAAACACCTTGATGTTGACTGGATATAACATCCAACTATTTCCGAATCCTCTGTACTATCCTCAGATTAACACCCAAGCACTCTGAAATGTTCCTATTGGATCTTCTGGTGCGAATGTCAATCAGTGCTGCATGCCATTTCCAAAATTCTGGTGGACAGAATTGTATCATGGTGTACTTTATCTCACAAAAGTTACCCAAATGACCCTAATATACTGTGCAGTCGATAAAATCAAAAGCAAAGAACATGCATGCGTGAAATTAAAAATTTAAAATGTCGACAATGCACCAATCGCACCCATATATATAACTAATCTCAAATATATTAATCTCTTATATCGCAATCAAATGCATACTAACTATAAACAAGATGAAAATATACTAAAAAAATTAATAAATATCAATATATCTACAACAGATCTTAGTAAAAAAATTAAGTTAATCATATACTACTCTAAATCCAGTATATCCAACTCACTCATTCGCAACGACTCTTCTCTCCCGGTTAGCGATTTGAAAAAAACCAACGTTGTCTACAAATTCAAGTGCCCTTTGGGAGATTGTATCTTATCTTCAACGGATTAAACAATATTTATGTTGGTCACGCTATAAACTCGCTCTCACGACGCTTGACACTACATTTAAACGACAATTTCAACATCTTTAGACATCTAAAACAACATGCCAGGCCACATACACAATTCCGTGAAATCCTCGTCGAAAACACAACCATACTTAAACACGAAAACAATAAACAATAACTAAAAATACTCGAAGCCATATACATAAAGCAGTTGAAACCTAACCTGAACAAAATTAACTACGAAATCTCCACACACATTCTCAAATGCCTATAATAGATAACAGAAGCGATTGGTTATCCCAATGGTTTTCCATACTTAAATCTTCTCGCCCTTACTCTCGTGTGGTCATGTGAGACGCCACAAGCTGTAGTGCGATTTTCGCTTCCAGCATGCACGCACATGTTTGCCAATACTCGACACAAACAAAATAGACGACTACTACTATCGTTCATCCGCGAACTGCCCGTTACAACCAACACTTTTTCATCTTTGATAATGGTTGATGTAAGCCGAAAGCTCAAAAAGTATTAAATATAAACATGTATCAATATTGTGATTTTCTTTCCTCTTTCAACTATAATGCTTATCAGACGATATGAAAGAAACTTACATAAAATAAATCGACAAAACTTGTCTGTGTGTGTGTGTGTGTGTATGTGTGTGTGTGTGTGTGTGTGCACGGTTCAACCATTCGGGCAATTTAATCACTAAATGTTATATACGCTAATAACTAGATTCCACAGTTGATTTAAAAGTTGTCTTATTATGCATGAATACAATCTCACTAAAGGCATTGCTTCGTTGCTCTCAGTCGGCTATTTCCTTTTACATATTTTTCCAGATAAACCTCTGATAGATAGATAGATAGATAGATAGATAGATATATAGACAGATAGATAGATAGATAATGAACAGGCAAGGATAGATAGATAGATAGATAGATAGATAGATAGATAGATAGATAGATAGATAGATAGATATCTGTCCCCCGCCAAACTCAGATTCTCGTCTGGTTGAGTCACTTATTTTCGTCTCCTGGAAACGGTGCAGAAAAACCTTTTTTTTGGTTCAATGCTCAGCGCACATTTCCCGAGAAGCCTTTCATCAACTGCCATAAAGAAGGAACACAGAGAATGGCTGGTCGTTGGCGAGACTGGAGTAAAGCGCAGTAGAACCCGAAAGCCCCCACTGCTAAGGAAAAGTACAGTTCCAATTTCTCCACCAGTTCAAGGGTGATAGCCCGGCCAGCTATGCAAATAAATTAAAACAGATAAGTCTGAAGTATGGACCAAACTTCAAGAAGAAGGAAAAACTTGTACAACTGAAAAATGGGCCCCAAACAAAAAAAAGTCCACAATCGGTCGGCAGCGCACTGTTCTTTCTCGACACCGACTTTAACTAAACACATATCAGCCCCACAGCTACTCACCAAATCACTAACTGTAGCTTCTTCTAAAATAAGCAGCCCCAATAATAAAAAATCTCTATATATATAACACCAAAAAGTAACCCAAATTCGTCATCTCTAAACATCCCAATCCTACTGAACCATCCTCCTCCAAAAGACAAAGAAGCCCCTCATCTGACAGCCGTGAAGAAAAAAGAAATTCAAACCCTGTTATAATTTAGGGGAAGACGTGTACCGGGTGGCGAAAGGAACAAGGCGAAACAGCCCTAACCCACACACGGAAAACTAAGCATTTAAAAATCCTACATAACTTCAAAAAAGTTAATAACAATGATGCAGAAGACCAAAAAACGTTTCCAAGAATATTGACTGTTGTTTGGTCAAGACAAGGATTACAAAGTATATGGACAATGTTATGAGAGGCTAATAATGCTTTCACAACAGTCCCTCCCTTTTCATATTTTGATGAAGTCGATAGCAAGATTTTGAGTCAGTTTTGTTCAGGGAGGACCCCTACTTATGTTCACCCCTCCATGTATAACAGTTCTCAAATTAATTTTCGCCTGAGATTTTAGTGGGATATCCCTTGACGGCTTCATCAAGAGTAAGATGGCACTAGCTTAGTGGGACAGTACGTCGATGTCCTGTATCTAGACATGTTTAATGCAAGTTAAACTGAGGTTAAAGACTCACAGGGCGCCTCTCAATCACTATCTTCAGCGACTCAGTGTGGATGTATATTGTATACAGAAGATCCGTTTTTCAACTTGCCTGCATCTAGGTGTTTGGCCTCTATTCAGAGGTGTTTTCAGGCTATTGAATAGGTCTTTGTAGCATGAGCTCTTGTTTACGTGCTAGATATTATCATAAAGGATACGTCTCTTTGACTTATTGAGGTTTATGAGCCTAATGACTATATTGTGCGGCCTGCTTTATTTCGGCAGATCGAGCCATTTTTGATGACATCTCGTCGAGTAGTTTTAGCGGGCGATCAAAAAAGATCAAGTTTCTTGTAGTTATGGATAGGTTAAAAAGAACGTCTCAGAAGGCAAAAATATGGTCGCTGAACTACATGCAAAGGACAAGAGAAATGCTACCATCAAGTTTATCGCGTGCTTCTCATTGCCGGATAAGAGGACCTTGACGACAAACGTGGGCATATGTGAGACTTTTCTTGACTATTTTGAAGAACTGTTCACCAGGGAGCCCAGTCTCAGTACTGCTCATTTCGATGACTATTTGATTGTCTTTCTCCACCTTGAGGCGGCTGAAGCGGCTGGGTGTGAGAGTTTCGTTGCAGAGTCTGAGATCTGGGAATCGCAAGCTGGTTGGTTGGGACAAAATTCCGGGATTAGATAGTCTTTCTTACGAACTGTACTTGAGACAGTCGACCATTATCGTTCTCTTGCTGGCACTGATTTACAACTGGTTGAAGCACGGTTCTATACATCAACGTTTCACCAGGGGTGTGATCAAGTTGCTGCGCAAAAGCAAGGACGGTGGGGATGAGATAGGTAACTTCCGGCCTTTGACGATTTAAATACAGAGTTGGAGATTTTAGCCAAGATCTTAGCCAACTTTCAGGCTTTACTCTCTAGTCTGATTGGCCAGACTTGTACTGTGAAGAGTAAGACTATTCAGGACAACCTTCGTTTGGTACGCTTGATTGTCGAGAAGGTAGACAGCGAAATTTCGTTGATCAATTTAGATCAGTTCAAGGCATCCGATAGGGTTGACCATAGTTTTCTGGAGGCTGTCCTTTCGACCACCGGTTTTGGGCCGTACTTTCGCAATTGGGTCCGACTTCTGTACGCGTCCCTCGGTGCGATGGTGTAAGGGAATGGAATACAGTCGGAAACTTTTTTATTGTTCTACTATATTTGTCAAAATTGTCCGCTTTCGCTTCTTCTTTACGGTCTTGCGTTGGAACCTATAGTTCTCAAGTTAAAGATGAATCCGTTCCTAAGCGGAATCTCCTTACCTGGTGCTAACACCATAGCCAGGTATTCCGCCTATGCTGACAATTATGTGTAAATATTCAACGGGATTGTTCATTTTTAAATTTGTTATTCCCAACTCCCCACTAACAGAATTTACATATGGGATTAATTAAATTTTTACAGAGTCTTTGAGGTATTATGATGTTTGAAGTAAGAATGATAAATAAGAATGTGATGATTTGGTGGAATGAATGTGTTATAGTTTTCTTTTGCCAGCGAATGAGGCTGGCTAAGTTAACGTAAGACAGATGAAGAACAGCCCTGCCAAATCTCCATTTTTGGCCTTGTGCTATATATTTTGTATTTTTAGAAAAATAAATATTATACCCTGACGATTGCGTTTAGCATAAAATAGATTGTCGCTTCTGGGTGTTGACATTAAAGTCCACACACACACACACACACTCACACACACACACACACACACACACACACACACATATATATATATATATATATATATATATATTATGCACATGATATATTTATATATTATATACATCATATTACACAGACACACACTAACAAAAGAAACCATCTCATGGCTTAGAGAAAATTATAAATTTTTGTTGAAAAATCTTCAGATTAATAATCAAGAAAAAACCTTCGAGAATTATACACTCATAAGGTACGTCAAAGCCAAGAGAAAAACAAGGCAAATTATCTTTTTGAAAAATTTTAGCAAATCGAGGGCAGAACAAGTACCACAAAGAGAAAGAGAAAGAAGGAGCTTATAGGTACAAGAATTTGTCGAAAGCCATGATTGGCCACATCATAAGAGAGTATGAAAGAGAGATACATCTGGAGTAAAAACATTTATATTTTAAATAGAAGGATGTATTAATTTGAAGGTCTTTGTAATAATGGGAGGAAGAGGGATTGTATCAAATAGAAGTCACGGAAAATAATTTTTATAACTGATTGTGAAGAAAATCACGACTGACTTAAATCATATTGAAAAATTAAAGTAACTCATTGAAATAAAAGGTTTTACGTTAAACTTGAAGGCTGTTTACTAGATAAAAGGCTCAAACTATTATAATATAGAAAATCTCGAGCTATCATTGAAATAAAAAATGATAAATTGAAGCTGATGGTTGTTTAGAAAACAAAAACTATCATAAAAATAAAAATGTTTTTCTATTTTTTGTTTGATTTTTTTTTGCCAGAGTCATTTAATGCTGAAATTTAAGTTTTTATTCAATAATATCTTAGTTTAATTTTTAAACTTTGCAAAACATATTTGAAGGCTGGTTGTATTGTTCATCTATAGCTTAATTTTGCTGGATTAAATTTTGATGTATAATTTACTTTTTCTCAAGTTGGTCAAAATGGTTTTTCATTTAATGTTTTTGAAACGTTCTTCGAGTGCTATTCACCTTATAAAAGTATAGAGGCAACTCAGGAACAGTCCATCATAAAATGTTTTACTGTGTAAGTCTCTAGGCATACTATGAATTTAGGTGGATACATGTGTGATATTGGTATGACCACTTCAGATTCTTGCTAAAACTATTTCTTTTCGAGAAAGTCTGGTGTTGTGGTGTCTTATTCCAAGTGTAGGTTTGATTTTGTGCAATCTATTACTAGGGTGAGTATTCCATAACTCTTGCTACTTATTAAAGATATATGTATTCATTATTGTTTTGAAATCTGCGCGAGGAACTTTTGTTTTTGATATATTCATTTTCAGTGATTCTTTAACTGCCATATCTGCCTTTTCATTCCCTGGACATCTATATGGATAGGAATACGGTACAATATGATGTGTTTTTGGTTACAAAATATATTGAGTTTGTACAAAGGTTTGGTTATTACAGAATTGGTCAAGTTTTTATACTTCAATGATGTAAAAACATAGAGTTAATTTGAGAATATAATGAATCTGTCTGACCCACAACCTGTCATAATATCTAAGGCTAAGTCTATTGCCATAACTTTTGCTCTAAATATTGAGGATTTGTCAGCTAGACGCTTTTGAAGTATGTATGGTTTCGTCAGATGTAGCTGAACATTTAACTCTATCAATATTTTTGAAGCCGTCAATACGCACGCACACAGACACACACACACATATATATATATATATATATATATATATTTGATTATTTAGTTTTTCGTCATAAATTAAATTAGACCAGTGCACAATTGTATTAAAAAAGTTTTCAGTACAATTATATTGTAGAACTTTTAATATTTTTCATTTGTAAATGAGTTATATTAGGCAACCCAGGTTTCTACCATCTTGTGTCTTCAAGCAATTTACAATAACTGATTTTACCGTTTTTTTAAGAACGCTCACGTAACAGGGCTTTTTTTGAACGTACAATTTTTAAAATTATGAGAAGTTGTAACGTTTCATCCATGATTCTGTGATCCTAATTTTTTTTTCTATGGTTACAGTTAGTCATAATTTCTGTTTCTTTTTTTGTTGTTTTTTTTTCATTCAGTAATTCATTTTTGTTTGAGAATAACATAATAACTAACTTTTCTTCCTGACACAGTCTACGTATTTTCCACCGTTGTAAGGCTTGGCTGCTTTCACTATACTCCACGTTATGTCTGGGTCTTTTCCTTATTTTAGTTTCAATTTCCACACTTGTATAATTTTTTTAAGTTTCCTAATTTAAATTGTAGATCTGTGATTAAACCATCTGGTCTTAAAATTATCTTTGGTTGATCCCAAATATGTTTTGTTTTGACCATTTAAGTCATGTATAATTTCCTTATTTTATCGTTTTCTCTTTTGTTGTCCAGTGCTATCATTAATCCGGCACCTCTGTATAGTCCGTGGTTTTCTATGGGGATTATTTCGTTGACTTTATTTAAAACCCATCAATTCTGAAATTTCGGCTCCGTCATACGACCTTTGTGGTACATCAAAGGCACCGTTGTTTGATTTTTAATCCACGCTTTGCCATTGTGAAAAAGTATTGATTTGCGGCAATGTAGGATTATATCAATATGTTCAGATGGTATGTTTATGTACCTTTTAGCAAAATTAAACGCTCCCGTCAAACCTTTTTCAGAAATTGACGGCTAAATGTATTTTTATGTCATATTTAATGAACGTATATTTAATTTTGTTTCGGATTTTTTTTTAACCTGGAAATGCAATCAGTTGTGTTTTTCCTCTGATTAGCTTGAATGTCAATTCTTAGTAAGACACAAATATTTTTTAATATTTGATAGCTTATTTTGCCCATTTCTATTTTTGTTGGATTTATAGGCCAGTATGAGGGATTATTGGGAAAATCTTCTTTGTGGTCTTTGATTGTTAAGAAAGCTTTTCCACCAGTTAAAATTTGTATTTTTTTGTCTTAAATCTAATTTATCTGGAAAAAATTTAACTTCTTTGTTAATATTTTCAATTTTGAAATCCGGGACTTTATAGTAAGATTTGGTGATTTCCTCATTTATCTTCTTTTTTTTTTCGTATTCCTTTGTGTTTTTTCATAAATGTTGTTAGATTTATCTCCTTTAGTAAGGATATTCTGTGTCTTTTTTTAAAATTCAATGTCTAATAATTTTGGGAGGTTGTTGCTGATATTTTTTCAAATTAGAAAATTATATCTTTTTCAAATTTAATTAATTCTTTGATTGCAGACGGGATAACTCCTGGTATTAAATTGTAAGTCACTCACGTTTTTTTTCTTTTATTCCTCCTGCTTATTCTTTTCATTTGATTCTGGTAAGAAACCTTTTAATTTTTTGTAATAAATGCAGCATATATTTTTTCGGTTTGGTACTGGTATATTTTTCAGTGAGTGTGATATTTTGAATTCTTGCATTGTTTTTTGATTTGTTTTGTTTTTTTAACGTGGAGTACAGTGAAAACAGCTAAGCCTTATAACGGTGGCAAAATATGTAGACTGTTTCAGAAAGAAAAGTTAGCTATTACGTTATTCTCAAATAAAAATGAATTGCTGAATGAAAGAAAAGAAATTATGACTAATTGTATATTGACTCGGAACGAGAAATCGGAGAACCGAGTTCGAACTCCAGTTGAATTTGTTGCAATCCTATACGCGCAAATACCCTTGGGAAAGGTATTATCCATCTCTTCCCTCTAGCTATGGGTCAATAACAGTACAGATTGAGTTCTATAGCCTTGATTGGCAACCAGTCTACCACAGAATGCAATGGCAACCTACTGCGGGATAATCTTCTGCCGAGTCAGTCATGTCTCTTTCGAGACACGATCGCCTAAGCGTGTATCACATATGGCACTTAACTAACAGCCATGGATGAAAACGTTATAACTTTTCCTAGTTTTGAAAATTACGCATTCAAAAAAGAATCCCCGCTACGTGAGAGTTCTTAAAAAAATGGTAAAATCAGTTATTGTAAATCGCCCGATGACACCAGATGATAGAATCCTGCGTTGCGCAATATAGAAATATAACTCGTTTACAAATATATATATATATATATATATATATATATATATATATATATACTACCGACCATAAGTTTGGGACTATTACTCCACCCACGTCTATTGAACAGGTGAAGAGGCTCATCCCTTGTTTCCTGGTTAGGATGTGGTTTCCGGCTTTCTCTTTTCCAATCTTTTTACTTTTACGTAGCCCCCTGCGCATCACTGGCGCTATCGCCTTGCTTGGGGTGATATGATTAAAAAAAATTTCATTTTTAGTAGAATCAAATTCGCCGAGTTTGTATTTTTTGTTATTGGTATGCAGATGTCAAGTAAAAAAAAAAAGTATTCTTTTCAACTTTAAAGTAAACATTTAATGAGTTTGCTACTTGACTTCTCTTATTGTGATCATGTTTTTGCCGAAAATTCAGATTTATTTAGATATTATAATTACGGTATAATTTATTTTGTAAACAATATTACTACAGTGTAAATGGCAAGGAAGAAAAAGATTAGCATTGAAAAAAGAGCGCAGGTTAAAATTCTTTCGAGGCACTTGATTATATCTAGCAAGAGGAATAGAAGAAAAACCGCTCCGGAATTAACAATTGAAATGAATTCTACTCGGCAACATCCAGTATGTGTTATTACTGTTAAGAGACGACATAATTCTGCTGGGCTTAAAGGTTGTGTAGCAGTTCAGAAACCACTATTAAAGAAAGAGAATAAGGGATAAAATTGATCGTACAGTACAAAATGAACTTCCTAAAATAGGAACAAATGTTGTTTAAATGCTTGCAGGATGCTTGAAAATCACTTTCACCAACTTATTTTTATAAGTTATTAGAAAGAATGCCAAGGATTTGCTCTGCAGTAATAAAGGCTCAAATTAAATTTGAAATTACTCTATGTTAATTTGGGGTTTAATTATTGTACAATTGTGAGCAACAATGAAACATATCTATATTTATTCTTCTAAGACATAAAATTTGTTATTTCTTTCTCTTAGAGAATAAATGGAAGTGGTCCCAAACTTATGGTCGGTAGTATATATATATATATAGAAAACCGTGCGTCGATAGATTAGGGGTAGGCTATCTGACTGATGTTAAATTTGATCCCGGTTGGAAGCAATCGGATGTCTAGCCATACTGATGAGCTGTGATACAGCTCATATCATTCTGGGAGTGTGGTACCAACACGAAAATTAAAGGTTTGTTCTATCAAGACGTTACTGATAAAAATTGGTAATCCTCTTTTAGGACCCATTTTATTTCAGTATTTCATGATACCATATCTTCATGAGGTATCATGAACTTTTTCTAAGTGATAGAAAACTGTCATTAAATGTTCATTTTTTTAAACAAAAGTATTTCTGATAAAAGACACTAATCGAAACAGGTGATCGATTGAGTTTTTTTCATTCTGAAACCAGCCTGGAAATTTGTAATTTTATTTTTAACTTCACAAAACCAACTAAGTTTATTATTAACAATTCTTTCAAACGTTTTGCATAAACAACTCGTAAGTGTGACAGATTTTGGGGATTATAATTACGTTAGCTTGTTTCCAAAACTTGGAATATTACAACTAACCCATATATTGTTGAAAACTTTGTGTAGATAATTCAAATTATTTGGTAAGTTTTTTAAAAGCTGATAATGAATTTCGTCTGGGCTGTGTTGTGGGATTTTTTCATAAAATCTAATAATTCTGGTAAAGTAAGAGCTTGGTTGTAACTTTATTATTAGGGCAGATTATTTTAAAATAGTTTATTATTTGAAGAAGAGTTTTGAGAAAAGAATATCCTCTTTGATAGTTGCTTTGACATAAATATCTCAATGGAGTGCATTTATTTTTCCCAGAGATTTTACTACTCACATTCACTGTTTTGGTTTTGGTGTTGGAATTAACACTTGATACAAAGTTCTTCCATGCAGATAGGTTGGAATTTTTAATTATTCTGTGTGCTTTAGCTCTATTTATTTCGTAGATATTCAGGTTTTTCTTGGGTTGGATGTAATTTGAACTTACGTAGAGCCTCACCAATCGCTTTTTAACACTTGTTGTTAAACTAAGATCTGCCATGTTTGATATGTTTAGATTTTGATATTGTCTACATTGGCGTCTGATGCAATTGTTAGGGAACATGTTTTTTAAATTTCTTTTAGGTGGCTTTAAGTTTCCACCATGGAGTTATTTTATCTGGCAATGATCCAGACCTTTCTAAAACAACTAGGAAATGATCACTACAACATGTATCATAATGTACTCCCCAGCTGTAGGCTAAATAATAAATGTGGCAGAAATAAAATATACTTCGCTGACACGTTATTAAGTCAATTTTTTAAATTGAAACTTACCTACATCTAATTTTCAAACACTTAGTACTTCCTTACTGCATGAAATGTACGACAAAAGCTTTTCTTAACTACGGTAGTCCTCTTATATCAGTATTATTGAAGGTGACGAATGATTTAATGACAACCGGAAGCTGTCAAGAACTCTAAGTATGACGGCCAAACACACTTGATTCAGAATGAAAGTGCTGTTTTCTGTGGTTATCCATGTAAGAGAAATAATCCAAAACATTTAACTTCTAAAATCAATATGATCCCTATGGAAACTTGTTATGACCCCTATGGAACATCGTACTTAATAAAAATGAATATATTTACGCACAAAAAAATTAAATTATTTTTAAAATATGTGTGCAGAAGGATTTTTATTAAATTTTTAAATTTTCAATAGGCAATATAATCATCAATTCTTAACAAAAAAATGAAAACAATTCTTTTAAAATTTCATTAGTCATCGAAAAATTTTGTTCTTCAGACTATAATGTCCTTAATCTTCATTATTTATTCAAGGATTTAAATTTTATCAAATTAAATAATATCAGAGTTTTATTGCAATTTTTATTTTACACTTTGGGGCAGATTTTCGGATACTATTCCAAAATTTAAAATAAAAAATAGATGATTTGTATTCTTCAATGAGTCCTGCGTTTAATTAATATAATTATAGATTGCAGCAAATTAAAATTTATTAAAACTTCATGGATTTACGTAGAGGGGGTAACAGAGGTAAAAAAAACATATTTTTACCAAAGTTAAAAAAAAAAACAATGACTTCAAAAACAATTACATTCATTTATGAATGAATACTGAGAGTTTCATTAAAAGCTGACAATTATTTGATTTTTGCGAGAATTTCCAAATTAATGTGTTTGTCACCAGAAAAAAGTGGGTGATGTAATCATTACGTTTTCCATTGTAAACAGTCGTAACGTTTTGGTTACACGCTAAACTAAAACCAAAACAAAATATTTTGCCAAAATTTCGAACATTTTTTTAAATAAATAAAAATTATTTCATCTTTCCTCTTAATAATATTATTATAAACATTTTGATGGAAAAAGTTCGATTTTATTAAGTTTTGGACCGTTTTTATTCATACTATGCTGTTTTTTAGCGATTTAATAGAGGTACATAGTTTTGAAATAGAAGTTTATTTAAGCGACTCGATTACTTAATTATTTATTGAGGGAAGTAACTATGCAATTCTGATTCGTTATCAGAACTTGATTCAGATAGGCGTCTTTTATTTGCTTTGTTGCCATATATATATATTTTTTTCTTTCAACATCCTTGCTCCCAACCTTCCTTGAAGACCTATTTTTGGAGACGGTTAGTGAGAATACCGTTTGCCCAAGCATCTCAGGGATACAAAATTGGTATACTCAGATGAAGTATTTCCAGACAATCATCAATAATTTATTAATTGATATACCCGTTGGAAGTTGAATATAAGTTTTAATTTTTGATGATACATTTTAGTTATAACCTGATTGACCCTTGTCACTTACTTCAAGCACAAATTTGATTAAATTTGGTTAGTGTGTATGATTTTGTTTTTGGTGGGTAGAATAGTATTAGGGCATGACATGACCAGTCGAATGATCAGATCTGGCTTCTCTGATTACCCGTCTAGTCCAAGAAAGTACCAAATCAGTGCTTTAGAATGCAAAAATATTCTACATAACGCCTGAAGCTCGCAACTGCCAGGCATCACGTGTCACCACCCGTGGCAAACAGGTAGCCTTGTAGGGTAGTGGGGTCTTATTTCTCTACAGTTCAGTCGGTGTATTCTGAAGCCCCAGCTGACAGGCCGGGAAATAAAACGTGATAATGTAAAATTGAATGTTGTTTTCTAGATAACATGCTTAGAATTCTATAATCTTGAAAAAATCAAGCTATCATTGAAATAAGAAAGGTTACTTTAAAATTGAATGTCTATTTCTTGCTAACAGGCCCAAATATTTGTAATCTTGTACAAGTTGAGCTATCGTTTAAATAAAAATGGATAAGTTAAAATTAAATGTTATCTTGATAACAGGTTCAGTCTTTTATAATCTTGAAAAAGTCAAGCTATCATTGAAATAATATTGGGTAAGTTAAAATTAAATGTTGTTTTCTAGATAACAGGTTCAGACTTTCAATTCCTTGACTTGGTCCGGCTCGGCGATTTTGTTTAATGAAAAGATGAAAGATTGACTAAGATTGATCACGTAGTTAAAAGAGGTGAAATAAATTGAGAGAAAATTTAAATTGGTGGTAGACATTTGATGAAATTAAAAGACCATCAAGAAAAACTAGGCAAAAAAGAAAATAAGAGTGAGTAAGCAAAGGACAAATAAATTGAAAGATTTAAATTAATACATAAAAGGAAAACTGGTATGAGTAAGAAAAGGAATATAAGAGAGAAAGAATTTAAGAATAAAAAAGAAAGAATATAAGAAAGAATAAATATAAGAATGAAAGAATATAAGAAAAAAGAAAGAAAGAAAGAAAAATTTATGGAAATGTAAAATAAAAAAAGAAATTAATAAAAACAAATTAATGAAACATAAAATATTTCTTTTAAAATAATTGAATTAAAAGAACGAAAAATGCACAATGAAAAAGTAAAAATACCTGAACGAAAATTCAAAACTGAATATAAAAGAATGATCAATATATATATATATATATATATATATATTGACTTTTAATTAATTAGTTTTTGATCATAAACTTTGATTAAAAAGTGTTCAATACAATTATATTGTAGAACTTCTGAATATTTCCCATTTGTAAACAAGTTATTACGCGACCTAGGTTTCTACTATGAGTGGTGTCTTGAGGAGATTGAAGACACCACTCATGGTAGAAACCTAGGTCGTGTTTCAAACTCGTTAACAAATGAAATATATATATATATATATATATATACTAAAAACTACCTCTTAGGTTAGGTTCATACAACCATGGATGAAAACGCTATAATTCCTTGTAATTTCGCGTTCAAAAATTCCCTGCTACGTGAGCGTTAAAAAAACAGTGTTACGTGAGCATTCTTTTAAAAAAATGATAAGCGGTAAAATCATTTATTGAATTTTGCCTGAAGACATCACTCATGGTAGAAACCTAGGTCGCTTAATAACTCGTTTACAAATGGAATATATATATATATATATATATATAAAAGCTATGAGTAGAAACTTAGAAATTATATAAATGAATGAATATCAATAAAGAAAGTAAAAAGTAAAGAATTGCATAAGATTAGAAAGAAAATAAGAAAATGAAATTTAACAAAAATCTAGAAAAATTAAAATAGTAGAGAAAGAAAAAGAAGGAAAAACGAAGAAGCATTTTTCACTGAGCAATGGAAAATGAAAGAAGTAAATAAGGAAAGAAGGAAAAATAGGAAATAATATAAAGATAAAAAAAACAAATATTAAAAGAAGGATGAAAAGAAAATAAATACGATAGAAATTTGGAAAAAGGAAAAAAAGAAAGAAGTAACGAAAGAAGAAAAGTATACTGAATAAATTAAAAGTAAATAGAAATATATACAAAGCACAAGAATACATAAAACCTATTATTAAAACAATCCCAAACATGCCAAATTAAATTAATCACATAATATCGACACTCATATCGACATCTGTATTTTCAGCACGTCGCCATCATTTCATTGCTTCTTCCATTATTGTTTCAATTTCACCTTGCGTCTTTATTCTTCTTTCCTTTCCCACCTACAAATTCTTTTACGGCAATGGCTTTGTTCTTTCCTGCTGTAAACAAGATAAAAAGAAAATATTCTCTAGCCCAGATGCGAGTCTTGCAAAGTAATGACTTCCATGGATTTCACTAATGTCAGTAATCATGGCGGGACCGGCAGCCATTGCACAAGTCTCTTTGGCGCGCTATAATTATCGAAAGCGAGGCTTAATACCTCAACGTATCATTAACAACGTATCGCTTGCAGTTTGAGACCGGGTAGTGAGTTACATGACTTTATAGAATATGTTGCGTGTTTACACACATATACAATCGGTCACACGCGCTCGTGCGCAAACACACACACACACACACGCACGCACACACACACGTATATATGTGTGCGTATGAGCGAGAGAGAGAGAGAGAGAGAGAAAGAGAGAGAGAAACGGAGATTGTTAAAAAGCGATCGCACCTATCCACTACCTAAAATCACTATTTTGATGTTTGGACATTCAAATGTTGATTTTGAAAAGAAATTATTAAGGCGAGTACATTTCAGCAACATTACATCTATGGATTGTACGCAATTAAATACACGTGTTAGCACACACTAAAATACATATATAGAGAGAAAAGGATATAGATAAAGTGAGTTTGAGGAAACACGGGAATTCACACTGCATAATGACTGTCACTTTCACACCTCGTGCAATTTTGAGATGTTGCTCTAGAAATGCTAAGTAATCTTCCCTTGCATCGGATCCTAATCGCCAGCAGAAAATACAAGACTTTATTAAACATATCAGGTCTACTATTAAAATAGGAGCAAATAGTCGTGTCATCAGCTCAGATTTTAGTTTGAAACAGATGAAACCAAGAAAATCGTTGATGAAAATAAGGAACAAAGTAGATTCAAGGATCTAACCTTGTCAAGGAACGAAGAAGAGTAAAAATTCAAGACCACATTTCTTTGATGATTTGAATCAAATAAAAAATTCGTCTTGAAATGCCATGAATTTTCGACCAATGAAGAAGATCAGCATGTCAAGTTTTATCTAAGGCCTTCAAGATATCTGAAGCAATAGCATTAGCTACACTATTCTTAGCTAAAGCCTTCAGCAATAACTATTAAGACATCGACAGTTGACCAAAAGAAGCGAAGTCCGTGTTGTTTGTCTAAAAGTAGAACCTGTGAGGTGAGATGCTTAACCAATACGAAATTGATTAGAGCATTGAGGTCTTTGCCAAAAAGATTTAGAAAACGAATAAGTCAATTGTTAGAAAAAGCAGATGATTCGCCTGAGTTCTTAAAAGCAGAAATTATATAAGAGGATTCAAACAAGACGAAAAGCAAGAAGCAGTACGGTATTTATTCTGTAGTTCAGAAAGAAGAGTAGCCAATTCAGGAGCACATCTTTAGGACTGTTGCAGGAATACCGTCATGACTGCCTTCTTTGACGAAAGCAGAAACCATACATGACTTTTTATACATAATACGCAGTAGAGACTCGGTTCAGAGAGGAAAACCAGGAAATGCTAATCCAGAAGAGTCAATAGTATAAATGGAAAGAATTTACGAGCAAAGCATTCTGCTTTATCAGCATAAAATAAAAAGACCTAAAATAGAATAAAGAGAGCAGGGGTAGAGGATTTACTCTTATTTAACACATTATTAGAAAGCCACTAGTTGTCACGAGAACAAAACTTGATAACGGCTATACTGCTCCTCATTCTTTCATAAAAAAAAACTTTATTTCATTGAAGACTCGTTTACAGTCAATACGAATGAACACAAATAGTTATCAGTTATGATCAGAAACAAATACACTCACAAAAGTGATACTTGTGAGCGATTGCGACTAAATACGTACGTATGAGAAGATTGTGGTTTCACCTGATATTTCCGTGATATCACATAAGTATTGATGCTGACTTACCCAAGAAGAAATACGTGTCACAATTCTCAATAGGATGGTTAAAAAGTTTGCCTACAAAGTGTCGTTGCAGAAAAAATAACGAAATTAATCTCCATCGGTACACTGATAACAGAAAAGTGTTTATATTTCTCCTAGTATACTGTTAAATTCTTAAATAATACATGTATGCTCTACAATTTTATAGCAAAAATGCCTTTCCAATTCTTGAAGGCTTTATCATAAAATCAGAAAACTGACATTAAAGTATATAATCTTTAGTTTCGGGACACTGTAGCAATGTAATGTAGGCTCGACATAATTCGAATGGACAAACAGCAGGCGTTATAATTTCAACGTTGACAATATTTTAACATTAAAAAAGGAATAATATTCACTATGCTCCCTGATCATGAGAATAGAAAGATATATGATTGAAAGCCATAAACCGCAAACGTTTCCACACTGTTTAAATTTACATATATTCTTTTGTCTGAAAACAAGTAAAACCTCAAATATTCCCTGCCTGTAGTCTTTAATTAATTTTACATAAAGGAAAGATATATATATATATATATATATATATATATATATATATATATATACAGAGAGAGAAAGAGAGACAGGAGAAGAGTTTCTTGTAGACAATTAGAATCTTGGGACTTCCTGAAATCCTTATAATTAACGCCATAACAGTGAATTTGCAGTTGATGTGATTTGTTTTTCATGCTAATCTCTATCGTCGCTGTCATCAAAACGATGACAGAAATGAATTAATAACTTGCGTCGACTGTTATTAATTTAAAGGTAATTTGAAGAAATTCGTTGCTACTTGCTTTAAATTCAAATGAAGTATTAGATGTGATTAGCCAATACAAAAGTCAACTTCTCAGAAAGAAATCGATTTTATTTCGACTGAAAATAGTGAGGAAGAAAGAAAAGGCAATAAACGAAGGGAATTAAGCGAGAAGACATAAACTAAGAAAGTCAAGCTATTTAAAAGGAAGGAATGAAAAAACAACTGAAAGAAGAGAGGGTTTTTGTAAAGAAGGAAGGAAGGAAGGAAGGAAGACAAAAGAGAGAAAAATCCTTAGAAAGGAATAATACTTCAGAATTAGAAGGAAGGGCAGAAGCAGAATGTTTGATACTAGAAAACAATTTAGAAATAACGAAAAACGAAAAAGAGGAAACTGTTTGAATGAAAAAAAGAAATAAAGAAAAAAAAAGAAAGAAAAAAGAAAGAAGTAGATATATTTGATTATAAGACTTAAGAAAAAGTGTAATTTGATGACAGCAGAAAGGAATGAAAGACAGAAAGAGAAAAGTAAAAGAAATACAAGCAATACAGAAAAAAACGAAAAAATGAAGATGTTTCAAATGAAAGAAAGGAAAGGAATAGAAAAGGAAAAATGATTATAGGAAAGAAAAAAGAGACAAAGAGAATTATAGGAGAAGTTTTTGATGAAGGAAAGTTGAAAGGTAGGAAAGGGAAGAGAATGAAGTAAGAATGTATAATGATAAGAACGGGAGACTGGGGGAAAGAATGAATATAGAGGGTAATATTTTTGGCAAGAAGAAAGGACTAAGCCATAAGAAAGACTATAGGGAGGAAAAATGGCGTTTGTCTAGTTGTCTGTCTTTGTCTAACTGTATAGAATTCGTAGAATTATTGTTGTTTGTTATCACAACCTTCTCATCGTGTATTCGAGAAAGAGAAATACTTCCGAACAAGACTTGAAAGCATATTTCAAAGTCAGTCAAATTTTTATGCAAGTTAATGTTTTCGCAATAAATTTAGTCTAAATTAGTTGTTGTTAGTAGATTTTTAATACTATAGATATGTTTCTATGAGAAATATAAAATTATATTTATTATTAAATACCAAATATATATATTAGATTAACGCAATATTACATATACTTGAATAAATGATTATTTTAACTTGACATTCTATACCCTTGAAAAGTCATTCCATCATTGATTTTACTAATTTTCTACCATTTAACATTATCTGTAACACTTTCCATAGCTTTCCCGAGATCTTCATTGCTTGAATATTATTTTTTCATTCACCTGCACATCTCTAAAGAATGCTGGAACAATGCATAATGATGAGGCAGTAAGGGACAATCTTTATTGTCTTTAAGACTTACGTTTTTGGGCCAACTTTGAAGGAACATTGTTATGGCATGGATATATTCATTAACTTATTTAAAAAAATTACAATAACTCACTTTATTTAGTTTGATATTATCATTAATTTTGAAGAAACTTATACTTTTGAAGTCTACAAAACTCCCCTAAACACCCCTGTTTACTCTTGTTATTTGAAAGTAAATAAACGACACAAACTCTAGTATAGCAACTTAGTCCCTCCGATATAGACCTAAATTCTTCACTACAAATTAATGTTAAAAATCATTTTTTATTTACTCCTTTGCTCGACGCTATTCTTTTATGTTCCTCTAAATGTTTGGTTGCGTTATTTAAATATTCTAAATCGTTTTCATCTCTTTACATTTGTAATAACTTCTTGTAACAACAAATATTTTCTTTTTGGCCATACTAGTCTTGTTTATTACCTACTCAGTTTTTCTAAGATCTTTTTATTGTAATTATATATTTCTTGTTCTTACCATTTTTGTCTGTTTCCTTTTTTATTTTTCTGAGACCGCTATTCAACCTTTTCACAATTTCCACCATTGTATTCCCATCATCCAATAAGTTCCTAATATCTTGTTTCTCGTTTGAGGTTGAATCTTTTATGAGACAATAGTTATCTGATTTAAAGGAAAAAAACAATAACAATTGTCATTATTTATATATTTATTTAAAATCTAATAAGATAATAATTAAGTAACATAATAAATAATTTTTTAATCGTTTAAATAAAATAGTGGAATTTAAAAAATCAATAATACCGGTGGTGGAAAAAGTTAATGAGCATCGAACATTCCCGAAGAACCTTACAAAATAAATGAAAGGCCTCCATTATTTACACTGTTTGGACTGTTCTTCTCATCTTTGTTACTACGTTTACGACGTTTCAGCCGTTGTACGCAATGGCGTTCTTCAGGTGCTACGAATTTGGAAGCGAAACCTTTATTTCGATCACTGGGGTATTATAATTTTCATTCCATTCACGATGCTACTTCCAGATGCCATGTAGTTATCTCCCCTTAACGCAACTCTTTAAGTTATTCGACAGCCCAGTGAATATAGGTGTTGGTTAGTTTGAGTGACTTGACGCAAAGAGTTGTGAATTCAATACGTGGCTACAGCAGAGGGGAACAAATAACTTAGAGAGTAAAGTTAAAAGTTAATTCATGACTGCCAGAAGTGGCTTTGCAAAAGGAATAAGAATAATATACTCCAGTGATTGCAATAAAGAGTTTGGTTCAAAATGCCCAACACCTGAAGAAGACAGAAGCGTTTAACGGCCGAAACATCGTAAACGTGGCAATAAAGATGAGAACAACAGACCAAACAGTGTAGGCAAACTGAAAAACTTACAAATCAGCAGAAAAATCAAAACTATTTAAGTAACGGTCTTCTGAAAGAGAGAAATGGAATAATGAGGAGATTTTGTGTCACTAGATTTGTACTCAAAGTCACAAGTTTCTACCAAGAATATCAATAATAATGTGAATCGTGCAAACGATTTAGGTTTGACAAATGCGAATCAAGAGAATTTTCCCAAATTAAAATCACTCTTAAAACATAAAAGATAAAATTTATTATGACTTTGATAAGCAAATACCGAACACAGATTTATCTTTATGCGAAAATGAATAGCATTCAGAGACATGACAATATTTTAAATATCGTAAAGACCGATTGAGAGATGGTTCCTAACAGGAAGAAACTCTTAATAAAACATACTAAATAAATACAGTTTTAGCTAGTGACTAAAAATACAATTCACCCAATGACAGCCTTCAACTTCAATTATCGAAATTAGATTAAAGATAACACCCCGAGTAAAATAAGAAAAATGGCACCGAAGACAAATAGCAATAATCAAATAGATTAACTCAATGCAGGACCAATTTCAAATCTAATTATCGTAAACGAAGAAAGATCTCTTAGTTTTAAAATAAAATTTCAGAATACACCAAATAGTTTCATATATATATATATATATATATATGTGTGTGTGTGTGTGTGTGTGTGTGTGTGTGTGTGTGTGTGCGTGTGTGCGTGTGTCCGCAAAAGAGAAGAACAAGTCGCTAAGACCCGCTTCCTAAAATCTGGCCAAATGCCCAAGCATCAAACTTGAAATTCGATTTTGGTATGTCCTACGTTTTTAAGTAGAACTCGAAGTTTCATGGATTTTAACAATCTTCAAGTGCATATCATACTAGGCTTTTCTCGATTAATTAGCGTTCCTTTCGTAAAGTTCGTTTTTTTCTTTTTCATGTGCCATGTCCCTTCAGGACGTAGGCGATCATGGAATTTCACTTGGCTCTGTCTCATATCGCTCGCAATATTTTTCTTCTTGATATCTCTCCCATAACCCGCTCCGCCATCCATGTCTCGAGCTGTTTTTCCTGTTTTTCTTACTTCTATCCATCTCGTGAGTGCTAAATTCTTCAGGCCCTCCTTCCTCATTACGTATCCCAGGAACCTCATCTGTCTCTTCTTAGTGTTAGCTATGAGTTTTCTTCTCGTTTGCATCCTCTCAAGTACCTCATCGTTGCTCACTTGCTCAGTCCATGGAATCCTCAGCACCATTCTATAAAATCATATTTCTGCTGTCTCAAGCCTCTCCTTCATCCTTGATGACATCGTCCAAAATTCAATTCCATACAGAAGGACAGATATCACACAGCAATCCATCACTCTTTTCTTTGTTTCCAATGAGATTTTTCTGTCTCTCAGTACTTTAGTTAGCCTTTGAGTTGCGTCCTTGGCCATTTCAAAGCGTCTTTGGAACTCCATGTTGCATTTTCCACCAGCTGTCAGAATACTTTCCAGGTATCTAAATTTCTTTACTTGTTTCATTTTTTTTTCTCCGACTTGTAGTTGGCAAACTGGGGGTCTTCTTTTTGCTAACGACCATAGATTCAGTTTTCTTCAAATTTATCCTCAGTCCTTTCTTCTCGCTTTCTTTTGCTACCTTCTGTAGGAGTTCCTACATTTTCCTTTCCGTGTCCGCTGTCAGTACCGTATCATCTGCGTATCTTACTTGTTGAAACTGTGGCCGCCAAGGACAAATCCGGCAAAGATTTATTTTTTCATAATTGTTTCGATGTATAGGTTGAACAGATCAGGTGAAAAACGCATACTTGTTTTACGCCCTTTTCTAATTTCGTGACTCTTGATTATCCTAAGGTCTTTTCTGAAAATGTCATGGTTGTCCAGCATCTCTATCAAGTCTTTGTGATGTACTTTGTCAAACGCCTTTGCATAGTCTATAAAACACAGATAAAGATCCTTCTGCATTTGTATTAATCTTTCAGATAGAATTCTGTGCATTAATATCGCATTCTTCGTTCCGGTATCTTTAGCGAAGCCACACTGTTCTTGTCTTATTTCTGGGCCGATTCTGCTGCGCGCTCTACTCATCAGAATCTGGATGAGGAGTTTTGTTATATGGTTCATTAAGCTAGTTTTTCGGTGGATTTCACATTCCTTTGCACTTGGCTTCTTAGGTAGTGTTATGAAAATTGATCTACTTAGTTCCTCCGGTATATTGGCGCTGTCGTCGATTTCGTTTATTTTTGTGAGCTTGTCTATGCCAAAGCCTTCTAACGACATCAACATCTTTGTTACAAGCCCGTCTGGTCCTGCTGTTTGTTTCTCTTTAATTTGGTCATTGTCGATTCCACTTCGGTTTTTAATATTTTCTGGTTCATCTGCATTTGTTGTGTATTGTTGGTTGCTTCCTCTTGTCGTAGAAGAACAATGTCTCATCAGGTAATTAGCAATGATGAACACCAATGGGTAGGGGATAGAGTTGATTAATGAACTTGTCGAGAATGTCGGGAATAAATGTTATGAAATCATCAGGTGCATATTATGAACTGAGGTTCATAATATGCATTTGATTATTGCGTAACGCATGAAACTCCGAGTCGTGCCTAAAACGTAAGATAACATCTATATTTATTAATGCACACACACACACACACACACACACACACACATCTATATGTATTAATACACACACACAGACATATATATATATATATATATATATATATATATATATATATATATATATATACTTATCTACATTCCTATATAACAAATTAAACAACATTCCAAAACCAACTTAAAAAAGATAAGAAAATGATAAACAACTCACAAAAGTTATACATACAAGCGGATAAATTTAGAAAAATCTAGAAAATGAATACTAATGACTACAAAAACAATAGTTAAAAAGCAAATTACCAAGTTCTTTAAAACTGCCAAAAATAACACGGAAAACAACATAGGGAGCAAAAATCATAGCCGCCAAACTAAAACTAAACAACAAAATCAAACAACTACCGAAAGTAAAACCATTCATTAAACTAAACGACTACAAAGATAATTTCTCAAAAAGAAAACAACATGTAGACTAATAAACCCTATAAAATCAAAATAATCAAATAAACAGAAAAAAGAAATTTGCTCAGAAACAAAGTATACACTAAAAACAAACCAATGGAAAAATACAAAAGAAACAATCAATTTGTTTATCAACATTACCAACAAAGGGAAATGCTCATTTATAAAGTTATACATCAAATATTTTTACCCATCCATCAACAAACACAAAATAACGCACTAAACTTGGCGAAACAATACATAAAGATCTTAGAAAAAAACTGAAACATTATCAAACACTATTGAAAGTCCATACTATACTATGACAACAAAATATGGCTATAACATGCAACGCCAACAACAACAATAATACGAACAATGACTACAAATTCGGTGTAACAATAAGAAGCTGCGATGGCGCGTAAATATGCGAAATTATAGGCATATAGATCATCAACAAAATGAAAATATCAACAAAAAACATAGGTTTATACAGAGACGATAGACTAATAATCCTAAGAAACTGCAAAAGTAAAACTACGGAAAACATAAGAAAACAAATGATAAAAATCTCCAACAATCTAGGATTCACAACAGGAAGCAAAACAATTCTAAAAATAGTAAACTTCTTAGGAACAACCCTCAACTTAACCAATACTACATACAAATTATACAGAAAAGAAAACAACGACAACTCCATATATATCAACAAAAATTCCAATCACCCTCCCAAGATATTCAAGCACATACCCCTATCTATAAACAAAAGGTTATCCACGAACTCCAGTAACATAAAAATATTCAACGAAAACAAAGAAAAATACGAATGAGCACAGTGAATATTCAAATAAACTCAAATACACAAACGATGATAAACCAAACAAAAACAATAGAAAAAGAAAGATAATTTGGTTCAGTCCACTCTACAAAAACAATATAAAAACATAAAGGGAAAAATATTTTTCAATATAATAGAAGAACACTTTCCAGAAAAAACAAATTATCAAAAACCCTCAACAAAAATACAGTCAAAATCAGTTAAAGCTGCAGGGAAAGCATGGAAAAATAATAACCAAGTATAACAAGAAAATACTTAATAAAGCCAATAACAATAACACAAACCAACAACATAATACGAATAGACGTAACTCGCGAAAGAATGACAACTGTCCACTTAATAATAAATATCTAACCAACAATATAATATACAGAGCTACTGCGATAAATAACATAAACACATCCGAAAAATTACATAGAAGCAACACAAATATCACTCAACACAAATAAAGACAAAACCAACAAGACACTACCAAAATACACATGGAACTAGAAAATATAACATTACCACCAAAATTAAATGGGAAATAGTAAAAGGAGTACCACCACACAGCAGAAATAGCAAAAATGTAAATTATTCCTATAAGAGAAACTAGCAATAACCAGCTTTAAAGACCGAAATAGAATATTAGATAAAAGAAACAAGATAATGTGAAAATGTAGACATGTTAACAAATACCTACTTTGATACACAAATCAGAAAAACAAAACATACAAATAAAATATTAATATACAAACACTGAATCAGGACTAAATACGGAAAATAATATAACCCCCAACAGACGGAGAAAAACACACATACAATGCCCATAAACACAAATAAACACAAAAATTCAAATACCAGATCATGACCTGTAAAAGAAAACCTTAAGCAGTCAAACACATCAAAAAGGTAAGAAAAAAGTTAAGCCAATAAAAGAGTTCAATACAAAAAAGTGGGATCGATCTAAATAACACGAACAAACCAACTAACAAAAAAAAGTTAGTAGACACCTATTCAATATAGAACAATGAAGCGGATATCCACTCACGCGTACATTAAACAAGCAATAAAACGGCATTAAAAAGAAATCAAACACACGCACAATAAAAAATAAATATTAAAATAAATAAAAAGAAAACCAACTAAATACAAACAAGGTTGATCCTACAAAATATCAAATCACACCGAATTCCTTCTAAATAAGCAATAAAATCGGGACTGAACAGCATGAAAACCAGCCCCGATGCGCGAGGGCATCAGAACGGTATCCTCACGAAACTTTAATGTCAGTATGAACCTGCTCAGTTAAAGTGACAAATTCTTTTACTCCCTAGAACGAATTTTCAAAAAGAAAACTCTGAAAATCAGTTGTTCCTGCACTAAGAATATTCAAAACATTATTATCTCAGACAACAACGAGTTATTAAAAAGTTTTATTGTGGGAAACTACTTACAAATGAACTCTTCCTCACCTTTATAATATGGCTACCAACTCTGAGTGGGGAGACACTGAGGAGTCACTGAGTATTAGCCACAGAGTGAGTGAATGAGTGAGTCAGGACGCTGCGAGAGGAAGTACTCTCCAGTCTTCGTTTACTACGTTTTCCGAGAATAGACCATTCAACCTTATTTCCGAGTCTGTGTTATCTTTCTAATGACCCTTCAGTCATAACACATTTACGATAAAGCACAAGAATATAAACCTACTTGTAATTGTAATAACAGAACCAACTGTGCAACCGTTGAAGGCAAATGCAAGTCCGATAAAGCAATATATGAAGCTACCATTTTTCCAGAAGAAAACTCATACAGGAAAAAAACATACGCAGTTGATATTTTTGAGTTGACACAAAACATTTGCTTTGCAACGATAACAGTCACCGAATAGCAGATGGTGGAGGTTTTTATGTTAACGAGCCTGAAACCACGCATTATAACCTCAACACAGATTTATATGTGTTTGTCTGCATTATTCTGTGATTATATATAAATATAAACATATACACATACTAGTATGACGTCCTGATCAGTAACTTTCTCATTGACATGACGTGGCTTCCCTCTATCTTTTCTACAAATATTTTTATGGCAACTGTGCTGATAAGTTTTTTTCCCTTGGTACTCCGACACATGAATTTAAGTGTGTTATTAAATTGGCATCTAGGTCTCACCCTTTTTACCGTTAAGATAATAAACGGTAAAAAGCACTTCTATTCTAACAGTTTCTTTTCTCGCACTTTCTGCCTGTGGAACTCCCTTCCAGTTACTTACTTCCTTGATAGCTACAATCTCCAGAGGTTTAAATTCAACGTCAATTGTCATCTTCTATGTCTTTGAATCCCATCCATCTTTTATCCATTCTTCGAAACCCCCTGTAACTTGTCTCACTGTAACCCTCTGCGCATGCGCACTAGTTGTGATTGTGCTTTACTTGGGGCGAAATGATTAAGAAAAACATACGTACACACGAAACATATTTAGAGTTTAAAATATATTTTTCATTATCTTGTACATGTAACAACTAAGCGCCTATATTTATGCTTCTTTAGATTTCTTTTTCCAAAATATGACCTCTTTGTAGTTTTTTATGACAATTATTTCAAAAGCTCAGTGCTCCCCTTCTTATGCCACCCGTCATATAAAAAACATTTAAAGCAATTCAGATGAAAGATTAAAGATGATCATGAGAGACACGTGATCGTATGCAATGGCTAGACACGTAGATTTCGCAACTGCACATTCAGACCGGCATTCTAACTTCCGCAGTATATTGTCTTTTTCTGCATCGTGTGCTTCTCTCTTCATTCCCTGCCCAACGCAGATCGAAGCCTTTACCGCCATCATACTTCCACTCAACTTGTCCGCCCATAAATGCCAGCCCGCAAACCCCCATGTTTTCTGATGTTGATCAATATTCAGACATATATGTGCGTGTTAACAACAATCCCAGGGCTTAATTATCAACAAGCTTTACCTCAAAAGAAATAGATAGATAGATAGATAGATAGATAGATAGATAGATAGATAGATAGATAGATGGTTTCAAATGCAGTATATTCACAAACGAAATAAATCATAAGCTCTTCTGTATAATGAGCTCTTCGCCCCTTCGCGTGAAAAGACAATTTGCCAGTCCAACGACAAGTAAGAGCTGAAGTTGTGCCAATGAAATACATTCAACTCGATATAAAAATGGAAACTGTTGTAAGATAAAACAGGCACTTGAAGTAGAAATAATTAATACATGTTTTTATTTGGTAAAAAGAGATGAAGTTAAAATGGCAACGCACAGTAAAATATTTTGAGAATAAGTCTTCCAAACTAATACATTTCCTAAATCAAGACCTCGTATAAAGGTTTTTATTCCGACCTTTTATGTGAATAAATGTTTTGTTGATAATAAAATAAAAATTGTCCATTCTGCTTTAAAACTTTAAAACTCGTATGCAACAAGCAAAATTAAAAGTTAAAAGTTTAATAAATTTCTATTCATGTTCATTCAGTTTTTCTCTCGCGTTCGTCAATAACCTAGTACCGAAGATCTTTCTAAGGTTATACATCACCATTGAGTGAGAATGTCATGCTATCCGATCTTTCTTTCATAACCTGCCAACTACTAACCATTGTATGTAGATTTCTTCCAACAATGTTTTTGCTATAGTTGTTTTTATTTTTGCTGTTGTTCCCATCTTCGCTGATCGTTCCGTGCTGTTTTCCCATGCTGTAAAGCCTTATTTTGTGGGGATTGAGCATCCTCTCATTAAACTTTAGCATGGCTTACCATGTGTGAAAAGAGAGAGTGAGTGTAGATGTGTCATACTAACCTTTATAGAATCATTTTAAATAGAGATCTATGAATGAGAGACACATAAGAAGATTGGAATAATCTTCCCAATATACCCCGATAATTCAATAAGCAAAACGAGTATCCTCATTACAATATCTTGTAGGTGCCATTAATCAGAAGGGATTAGTAAATGAAATTGAAATTTCTCAATCATGGCCGATAAAAACGGCTGCGAAATTCGGTAGAAGGCCACAAGTTTAGCACGGAAATCTGGAGGACACAGAAACGAAAAGCCGGATGTGACGTGTTTGAGAGAGAACGTGTACGCTCTCTCTCTCTCAGAAGATTAGACAAAATTATTGCATTTTAAAAAATTAATCAAAAGCAAATGTAAATTAAATGTCGTCCAATTTAATTAATCAACGGCATAATCAACATCATCATCAAATAGAATTTACATTTTCCATTTTCGACCGAGATAATTCTTCGTTCTTTAAGGAAAAGAGAGAACAGAAATGTTTCTGAATGATCTTGCACCAAAAAAATGTTCTAATCATCGAAATAAACGATAAACCCAAAATGATTATGGCCTTATGATTATAGAATTCTCAATTTAATGTCTATTTTCTCTTAAATGTATTGCCATGCTTCGGGATGAAATATTTCATATTCATCAAAGCCTCACATTTTTGATGATTTCAAGTTGTTGACAAAGATCTGGAATTATGTTTCCTTAAATCCAATAAATAAAACTTATAATCTTCCAGCAGATAAAAATTAAAACCTTTTATGTATTAAATTTTAATTTTGGAGCTGGGACGGGTTTTACATTGGGAAAGAACAGCAGGTTTGTTTAGTATATAAAAATTGTTTAGTATTATAAATTTTCTCATAATAAATGCATTCTTTGTCGTATGTCTACTTTAAAAAATAATTTCCAAATCTTATACCCCATAAAATTTATTTATCAGTTAATATATTATCATTAGCATGGGTTGATATATGCATGCGATACATAACAAATTAAAAATACTATCTAGAAAAAAAGTTGTTTTTTTTTAATCGTGTCACCCCAAGCAAGGCATTCCACTGCCACTATAGCGCAGGGGGTTACATAGAGGGATTCGGTATAGGAAATGTCAGAAGGAGGTTGATAGACGACTTAGGATGTACATAAGGAGAGAGTTGGAGAGAGTGGGTGTGAGTTAGTGTGTTATGAGGTGTCTATTGACCTTACATTTAAACTCCTGGAGGTTGTAGCTGTCGGGGAAGCAAGCATGCGGTAGGGAATTCCACAGGCGGGAAGTGCGAGGAAAGAAGCTGTTGAAGTAGAAATTGCGGTTACATTTCATCGGTTTCACTGTAAAATGGTGGGACCTAGTTGCCAATCTAGTGTCTCGTGCAAATTCACATCTAGGGGGCACCAGTGATTTAAGTTCGTCAGAGCAAAAGTCATGAAAGTATTTATAGAAGAGGCACAGGGAAGCCTCGTCACGCCGGTGAGAGAGATACTGCAAGCTGTCAGCCAAGTCGGTATCAATCACATTACAGATTCTTCGCTGTATTTTGTAAAGAACCCCGAGGAGAATAGAAGGGGCACTCGATCAGATGTGGCAGCAGTACTCAATACACAGGCGGATGGTGGATTTATATAATTGCAGGATAGATTCAGGCAGAAAGAATTTCCGGGCCCTGCACAGAGAGCCGACTTTCATAGCTGCGGATTTAGCAATGGATTCGACGTAGTCATTCCACTTGAGGTCCGCTGCGAGTGTCAGGCCAAGCAGGTGTAATGATTTACTCTCTGGGGGGCAAGCCTGTTCCATACTAATGGGAGGGAGCTGCGGTTGTCTGTGGTGGTTAATTGACAGCAGCTTCGTTTTGGAAGAATTGAATTTTACGAGCCATTTCTTACTCCAGTCCACCACGGATTGGAGGTCCTTCTCAAACTCGGCAGCGAGGTTCGCCTTTTCATCAACACCAGATTTTTGATCGAGGCGTGAGTAACCTGTGCTATCATCGGCGAACATGACTACTTGTGATCTTATGGCATCGGGGAGATCATTGATATAGATTAGAAAGAGCGTAGAACCTAGGATAGAGCCTTGGGGTACACCCGCGTTTGTAGGGTAGTTCTGGGAGGCATGTCCGTTTAATACCACCTTCAGTGTGCGGTTAGAGAGGAATGACCGGATTAAGTTCAACAAAAGTCCAGTTATGCCATAGCTTCGCAGTTTCCGTAGAAGGCCGGCATGCCATACTCTGTCGAATGCTTTAGAGATATCCAAGGCGACGGTTCGGGCTTCACCATTCTTGTCGAGAGCCTGGTAAATATACTCAGTGATGGTCGTAGACCTGGTGAAGCGAAGCCATACTGTTTGTCCAAGAGGAGCACGTGGGCTGTGAGATGCTGAACGACCTCGGCATCGATAATTGCTTCGAACACTTTGCCGAAGATTATGCAAATTACAGTCGAACTTATGCTTTATTCCCAAATGAGAATGCTTGTTGACGTCCGTAGCATGATAATCTAAAAGAAGTTGCAAAGTCCCTAAAATTCAGTTTCCTTCCTGCATGGGGAATAGATCTGTAACTCAGAAGCATTTTTGGTAAAAACGCTTTTATGTTTTCAATAAGTGGTAAGAATGCTTTTAATCCCATTTTCAAGGTTTGTACCATTATTTCCGCAATGCTATTAGACTATGGGTGATATAGTGATGTCTTGTATGGGATGCATTCAATTTGTTTTAACCACGCACATAAAGTCTCGTTGGAAAACTTGGGTGCATTGTCAGTAACAAGTATCTGGAGCACTTCATTCCTTGATAATATGGTTCTTATTTGTTTTATTTTGGTGGATTTTCTGTCTTTTACTCTGACAACTACTGGCCATCCGGAATATGAGTCTACTAATACTAAGAGTAATTCCTTACCTCTGATATGTGCATGACCCATATGGATCCTAACGCATGGATCTGCTTTCTTAGGCCATGAGTGACTTTGATAACTTGAAGTTCTTTAATTTTGCACATTTTGGGCATCTCAAGGTAATCCTCTGCATCTTTTGAATATCCTAGCTACCACGCTTGCAACTTTTATAAGTTTTATTTGCGTTATGCCGCAATGTACGTCATCATGTACTCCTTTCAGTATGTCCATTTTCAGTAATAGTGGAGCTACTATTACATCTCCATTGCATATAATGTCTTTTTTATGGTTACTTTGTGCTTTGTTTCCATAAAGGGTCGCTCTGTCATCGAACAATTGCTCCTTATATTATGTTTTATTCTTTCTACTACTCTGCCCTAATACTGCGTTTTGCTTTGTTTCTATTTTGCGTCTATTTAGAGGTAGAATGTCTGTTTCCACCCAGTATAGTTTTTTATTTTCAGCATTTTCTTGTTTTTCTTCTGTTTCATTCTTAAACTGCAATCTTGATAAAGCGTCTACATGACACTCAAAATGGAATGCCATGATTTTATTGCCCATTTGAAAATCCTTGACGACTTTTTTTGGCGATTCTTTTCTCGTGTTAAATATGAATTCTAATCGTTTGTGGTCCAATTTTAATAAGAATTGTTTTCCTACCAAAAGGTTTCGTGCCCTCTTCATGCAACATACTATTGCTAGCGCGTCTTTTTCAATAGTGAGTAGTTAGTTTCTGCTGACGTTAACCTTCTTGATATGTACATGACTGGGTGAATGGCAGCAATCACCGTCTCACTTGCATCCGTGGTTAACGTTATTTCTTTTAGTGAATAAAAAACTTTTAACTTCTCAGAATATTCTTCAGTGTTTCAAAAACGATGCTTTACTTCTGTTTCCACTGAAATTCTTTTTTTTTGTTGCGTAATTTTGCAAATGGTTCTATTGTGTCGCTCTATCTTGGTATATATTTACTACAAAAATTTATCAGCCACAAAAAGGATTCTAATTCTTTTTTTTATTTATTGGGGCAGTTATTTTTGTTATTTTCTTTGTGAGTATTTCATCAGGCGATATGCCTTCTTTTGATATTTGATATCCTAAATATGATATCTTCTTACAGTCAAACTTACATTTCCCTTTGTTTCTGGTCAAGCCTGCCTTTTTAATCTCATCAAAATTTGCTCTGTATCATATTTTAACTCTTCTATATATTTTAGTCCTTGCGCCAACACCTTATGACGCACTGGTATATTATCATATTTTTTATTTTCCCCTATAAGACTCTCAATTGCTTTTTGAAAATATGGCTGGAAGTTTTTATCCCAAACGGCAGAAGTGTCCATCTTAATAAGGTTATAAGGAAGTTTATTGTGGTTATTTACTTGACTTTCTCGTCAGCTTCTATTTGATTGTATGCTGACTTGAGATCAATTTTTGCAAAGTACGCCATTTTTGCTAACCCGTGGCTTGCAGTTTAAATATTTGGCAACAAAACGAGTGTGAACATATCTGGTGATTCAGCCCTATCTTATAATCACCACATAACATTAAACCTCCATCCGCTTTATTTATCCCTACTGTGAGTGACGCCTAATTACTACCGCCTTGAATTACTCTTTCTAATATGACTTGTTGTATCATTTTGTTTAATTTTGCTACTACCAAAGGTAGGATATGAACTGAAACTTTTATTGACTCTATACATTTTAGGTGACATTTCTCGTTTAGTCGAATGCTTGCTTTATATCCTCTCAACAATTTAATTGCATTTCCTTCTTCTTCCATGGAATTGATTAGTCTTGCTGTGTCTACTTTTAATACATCAATCTCCAATAATCCGATTTCATTCTACAACTGTAATGGGAATTATTTCAAAACGCTTGTCGGTTTCAAAATTGCCTTCAAATGTGCCCATTGCTTTTATAGTCGTTCCATAAAATTGCTTTGTATGCTGCTTTTTCTTAATTTCGGTTGTCCTAATTTTATCCAGTATCAGCGTAATTTCACAACCAGTATCAACTTGCATGTCAACGTTTTGTGTATTCATTGTAAATACTCCACCTTCTTTTTCAGAGGAGGGAAGTTGAACAGTTTTTACTTTCTCATTTGCTTTTCGTATTTGCATACGTTTTGAAAATGATCTTTATATTTGCAATTTGAGCCTATTTTTTCCAAAGCCAGACATTTATATGTGTCTCTCATATGACTTTTCCCACGTTATTTACATTTAATTATAAATTTCGTAGTGCTCGTCCTATATGTCTCGAATTCTTCTTTGGGTTCATTAAATTCTCTAATCAACTCTAATTGTTGCATGAACTCGGCGATAGATTCTAAACTCATTCTGTGCTCTGCAGACAATCTAGTATTTTGCGCTTGTGGTTTTGGTCTTGCAAGCTTTAAATTAATCTCATAAGAATTCATTCCTCTTTTGTAATCATTTCATGTGCTCCCAGTTTTTCAAATTCACAATAATTTACTCGTTCTTTCAATCTATTTTGTTTCTGCTTTGTACTGAGTAGAGTGAGGTCTATTCCAGTAGATAGTTCTGACAGCCGGACCAACCCAGTCACACTGGTGATTTTCTCATGTTGTATCATTTTGCACTAATGTTTTTTTAATATATTTATTTATTCTATTCTGTCTTTGTGTCTTTATTTCTGGTCCCTTAACCAGGCCACAACAACTTGGCGACGGGGACTTTTAAAGACCCTTAAAAACCCCAAAATAACTGCGTGGAAATTGTCAATATTGGCACAAAATTCTAATTTTCGTCACACTTTGTTCTACTCAACAGTACTTGGTAATTAAAAAAGGAAACTGAAAGAAAAAAGTGTAACTAACTTACATTAAACTTGAACGCGAGCCGCTAAACTACGAGAATTCATGTTTTTTTGTTGTTGTTTTTTTTTCGAGAAAAAAAAGCACTGATAATTTCCCTGACTAAGTAAGAAATTAAAGTTATATTTCATTCATTTCAATTAATTTGTATTCCGGTTTTCTAAAGTGTTTTTTTTTTTTGCAATTATATTCGGTTTAATCATAAAAACACATGGTAAAACATGCTCTAATTTCTTAAGTTAAACAACAAAACCAACGGGAACTTAAATGGCAAGAGGAACGATCTGAAATGCTAAAGCAAGCTGAGAAAGAAGGGCTGGAATTTCAAAAACAAACGGAAATAAGACATCAAAAACTTTTACAAATTTTATACTTCAAACTCAACAACAGCAAAGAAATTTGCTTGAACTGGCAAACAGGGAACAATTTAGTGAACACAAAAATGCGTTCTCATAAAACACAATCTTGGACGCAATAGATATTTTTACATATTTTCCGGACCAGGATATCACTTTCGCCTCTTATTTTAGAAAATTCGAGGATTTATACACCATAGATTGCATGAATTGGTCGGACTCTAAATAAGTTCGCCTTCTTCTTTAAAAACTGGGCACCACAGAGCACACTAAATTTGTGAACTATATTTTACCCCGTAAAACAAGCGAACTGACATTTACTGAAGCGGTTAAACTTTTTACAGAACATTTTAGTTTAAAAACTCTTTTATAAGCGATGCAGGTGTGTGAATTTAACCAGAAAGGATAGTGAAGATTACACTACATTCGCGTCAGTCGTGAACAAGCATTGCGATGATTTGAAACTGTCAGAATTTAGTGCGAGTAATTTCAAGTGTCTGATACTTGTTCAGGACTCGTTTCAGCTAAAGAAGCTGAAAATAGACGTAAAGTTCTGAATAAATTGGAAAATAAGCCAAATCTTACTCTTCAACAAATAGCGGAAGACTGTCAGAAATTCGTAAACGTGCGCTAAGATTCGAAAAATATTGAGGAATCTGGCATAGCTCACACAAGGAAAGTAAGCCAAAAGAAAAACAGTTCAATTCTCCCTATAAATCAAACTAATCAAAAAAGAAACATAACAACTTGCTTCCTAACCCCATGTTACGATTATGGGTCACTAATTTGATATAAGGACTACCCTTACCGGAATAAAAAGTGCCTAAATTGAAGCCATGTCGGGCATAAGATCTCACATTGTCGAGCGAGTAAAAAGGTTAATAGCTGGGTAAAAATACAAAATCAGATGAACAAGACGGGGTAAAATATTAGAAAATACGTGCAAGTACAAATCCTAAATAGAAATATTGTACTACAATTGGATTCTGGTTCAGATTTAACAATCATAAAACTACAAAAAAAAAAGTTAGAAAAAACAAACTTGCTAAGAACTAATACAATAGTCAGGACCGTGACAGGGTAGAAAATCTAATGCAACTTTTCAAGAAGGGACGTCAAAACTAAAAACGTTTGTATTAAAGAATATAGAAAAGTTATTTGTCACCGATTTGATAGAGAAATTGAAGTTGTGAGACATGACAATTAATTCATTTTGCCAACAAGTAGAAAATCTGACCACCAAAAAACAAAAAGTTTACAAAAATTTAAAAGTAACTTTTCCTGAAGTTATTTTTTGGGGGGAGTCCCTGGTCGGTGCAATAAGATGGCGACAAAAAGAGATGACATCCAGTTAGTGTTTAAAAAAAACACGAAATGTGCTTTTTGCCTCTTTACTAAAAATAAATGAAGAACTCGACAGACTAGAAAGAACCGGTGTCTTATCAAAAATTGTGTAGAATCAATGAACTTCACCGACCGTCTATGCGAAGAAGAAATCAAACGAGATCCGGCTCTGCACTGATTTCTTGACGAAGCACTTAATGACAATCATTATGCTTTACCTAGACAGGATGAAATTTTCCCGAAACTAATTGGAAGGAATTTCTTTTGCATAAATCGATCTCAGTGTCGCGTATAGTCAAATACCGGTGGAGGAAGAATGTTCTAAGTTGCTCTGTATCAACACTCATCAGGGATTGTACAATTTTGAATGTCTGCCGTTCGGAGTAAAGGTCGCGCCGGCAATTTTCCAACAAGTCATGCTAAGCGACTTTGACTTCGCCGTTGCATATTTTGACGGCATATAATGATCTGTCAAAATGTAGAGCAGCATAAGGAACATGTTCATAAAGTTTTCTCAAGAATTCAGGAGTACAAGTTTAAATTGACAGAATCTAAATGCGACTTTTATGAAGAGGATTAAAAACTTGAGACACATTATCGATAAAGAGGGCATAAGATCAGATCCTGAACGGGCTACAGCAATCAAGGACATGCCAGATCCCGAAAATGTCCCTACCTAACAAAGTTTCGTAGAATTGGCAAACTATTACTAGGTGTTTATACCAAATATGTCCAACTTACGTGCTCCATTAAACGAACTTTTGAAAAAAATTCTGGGAATGGATACCTGAATGCCAAAAAGCGTTCGTCAAAATAAAGGAAGTCTTGACGTCGAACTTGTTTTTCACCCACTATAACCCAGACCTAGACATCATAGTTGCCAGCGATGCCAGCTCGTATGTAACTCTCGACCAAATCAAACCAGAAGCTCTAAATGATGAGTTTAACAGGCAAACCAAAACCCAAATTTGTGAAAAGAACAAACAGACCTCAAATGTTTTCTTTTTATGCGACAAAGTACTGCTATATAGTGAGCGAGTCGTTATTTCCACAACACTGCAAAAAAGAATTCTGAAAGACTTCCATGCGAATCATCCAGGGATTACATGGATGAAAAGCCTGATGCGCAGTTATGTATACTGGCCGAACATGGATATGAACATCGAAAATATGGCAAAATCCTGTAAAGGTTGTGCGTTAGCAACTAAGGCACCTCCAATCAATTCCTGTGGATTTTATAAGCCCACTGGACGGATTCTATTATCTTATAGTAATAGATAATTTTTCTAAGTGGCTCGATGTTCTTAGATGTCGAAATCCCATTACAGAAGTGACAATCAATTTCTTACACGAACTGTCCGCCAGATTTGAGGTAGTCGATTGTTTAGTGTCAGACAATGGGACACAATTTTCGTTCTGTGAATTAAAAGATTTTTGTGATACTTTCCAGACAATCATATCACGATTGCTCCTTATCACCCAAGGTCCAATGAACAGGCCGAGCGCTTCGTTGATACGCTAAAAAGAGCTCTGAAGAAAGCTAGGGACACGCCCACAAAAAAAGCCCTACAACAGTTCTTTCGGGTGTCTAGAATCATGCCCAACGGCAGCACACCATCATCATTACCCCCAGCCGAGGTAATGTTTGCGCGTAAAATCAGGTTTGTGTTCGAATAGCTACTTTCCAAACAAACAAAACCCATTCGAACAACCACGGTGCCTACAAAACGCTACCAAACCAGAGAGAAAGTTTTTTCCGGATGTTTCGGGATAGTAAATCTTTCTGGGAAATGGATACAATTAAGAAAAGAGTAGGAAAGATTGTCTAAATAATTGAAGGTGCTCAGTTTACTCACGAAAGACATTTAAATCAAATCAGGAAACGTCTGTCGGACAATGCCGACAGCGGTCCTCTGAAGAGAATGAAGTAATGGCTGTCATAGCAATGACAGCCGGACCAACACAATCACACTGGTGATCTTCTCATGTTGTACAGTTTTTATTAATATATTCGTTTAAAACTATTTCTTCTTTGTACCTTAATTTCTGTCCCCTAATCACGCCAAAACTCCTGTGGTGCTTGTATTGGTTCCAAAAACTTTGTTCTTTTTGTTATCACTAATCTTTCTTTTGGTCTTTTTTTGTTATTTAAAACTTTCAGGATTTGTTCAAACATTATTTCTTCTAACTCACTCGTTAAACACATTGTCGAAATTTTCTTCACAGCTTTACATTCCATTGTAGCAAGAACTAAATCGGTTATCTCTTTTTCTCATCCATCAGTCTTTGAGTCTTTTAATTTCTTTGCCCTTGCGAATACCGCAAAAGTTCTCATCTATGTTTCTGCGTGTTCTGGCTCGTCTAGTGAAATCATGGATCCTATCGGCGACGCCATTGTTATGTCTTACATAGCAGTAGTCATAGCATAGCCCTGTGTGTCCTCTGTGACGATTTTTTTATTTTCTGTCCTACCTCTCCAAGTACTCTTCATTTGCATACGATACTACAAAATTAAATCTACTACAATCTCTACACAAGATTGACTTATCAAAATGGATGCAATTTTTTTAAAGGAGGAATATTTCTAATGATGTTTGAAGCGTTATCAGTTGCTTTTTAAGCATAACGCGAATTCTAAATGGCTACGGCGTACGATAAACAGCTAAAGCGGGCCAAAGAATATTTTGATGAAAAGGTTGTTAAAAACAAGAACATTATCACATAGGAGAAATAATGAAAAAAAATTAACTCATGCAAATTCTACGGAAATAAACAACTAAATAACATTATAACGCTCACATTTATATTCCCACGATTAGTAAATTAATAGTGGCACTATATACTTATTAAATATACACATATCAAATTCATCAACAGAATGAATTAAAAGAAAGCAAGAACTAAACTGAGATATTAATATATATGATTACTGAGTCATTCTGCTGATAGAAGTTTCCATTGTCTTGGTCGATCAATGGATGTTGAGTCCATTCGGTTTGCAATGCGTACGGGTAAACTTATCCTATTAATTAGGTAGCTAAATAAGGAGCGTGCTTTCACAAATTCAGTCTAATCTTTCATCTTAATCTCCCATGTATATTATCTCAAATTGTTGTTATTTTTCAGAGTTTCATTGAATTCACAATGACCACATGTAGAGTATCGTAGAAAGAAACCTTATTTATCAGAACGTCATTTTGTAAGCAAAAGAAAAGTGACTGCGTTTTATTTTTATTTTTATTCAAATCAATTAATATTCTACAAGCATAAACAATCTATTTGAACATAATAAAAGCTGTGATAGCTTTTAAACTTTTAAACTATGACTGCTTTAGTAAAAGAACAAATAAAAATATTGAATTTACTTTTCGTTGTTTTAAATACGTTTAAGGATTCATTATTATTTTGAAGCATAAAGAGAAACATAATTGACTAATACATAATTAACAATTCAGAATATTTATAACAATGTTTTAAATTATATCTTAACTCATTGGAACACAATATTTGAACCGCGTCAAGTGTTTGTTGATTTTAGAGGTCAGTTTAGTTTGACGGGATCACTGACAATGAATTTTTCTTTATATGAAAAATGTAACGCCGTACATACACACAAGAAAATTAAATACATTTTATATGCTTTTTCAAAACTCACGATAAGTGAATAAGGATTTGATTCTTTTCTTCCTTGCTTTATTTCAAACTAAACAATGTTTACATTGTTAGCCTAATGTCTACAGTGTTGGGTGACCTTTATGCTTATTTTCATTGAAGCAATTGATTAAAGAATTTGGTGATATTGAGTTGCGTCTGATGAAAAAATGGATTCAAGTTACGCGGATCTGTAGTGAATAAGAAATTAAGAACTAAAATCAACATTCTTCTTCACTTTTACAAAAATTCACAATGACGTGTGAAATCCTGGTTTTTCCCAAAAAGAAAAAAAATTGACCATGTACTTAAAAAAAAGTTGAAACCAGATTTCGCAAGTAGGTGTTAAATTGATTTTTGACCAATAAGAGCGACTTGCAAGAATAAAGAGACTTAGCGATCCAGTTCGAAATTCAAAAAGGACTAGTCAAGGCAGAGTCAGGGATGTAAGCAGCAAAGACGACAAGCTAAAATGTAACGGGAGAAGCTTCAAGTTGACCCAATTATTCCTCCCCTTTCTCTTTCCTTCTCGTGTGCTGATTTCTTTTACTACTTGTTCTCTATCCAAAGACATTCTTACTGAATACATACATGCATACGTACGTATTCATATACTCTTTCAACAATTACTACGATGAACATTTTCTACAAACCTTGATATCTTTAACTTTCTCATTGAACACGAACTCTACCCTTAACTTCTTAATCATGTTTCTAATTGCACATTAACTCCTACAGCGTATGTTGTTCTTTCCTTTTAATAAATTTCTATTTTAACATAAAATATGTATATTTTATTCTTACACTATTTCGCACAATTCCACATATTCTAACCTGCCGACAACCAAGCTTCTGATAACGATGAAAACTTTCTAATGATGATAATTCTGGATAAAACTTGTAAGCTATACGGAGTTCGGTTATGTATGACACAAGGCCGAACCAAGAAACATTAACCAACTTTTCTACGGCTACAAATCTTCTAATATTTTGTTATTTTCCAAAGTTGTCTTTTTCTTTTACTCGGCAGATTTGATACATGTTAAAAAAGAGGTAAGTTTTTGTTTTTGGAATATTAAAAAACGTTGTTATTCAATATACTAACGAGAAGCTGGGTACGATGTGTCAGTATTTAGTTTAGATTTGGAAAAACGTCAAAGATGCCAACTAAAGTAATTATCAACTTCATTTGACGCTATAATACGTTATCATTTTATACAAGTATTTAGAATTGGAAATTTAATGTTGAGATACAAAATCATGTAAATGAAAGTTCTTTTTCTTTAACAGTTATTCATTACCGAAATCCTGCCACTCAAGGGTCAGAGGAGAGGATTTTGGCGTGCCTTGTCCTTGTCTTGTCCTGCATATGCATTAAGTTTTAGATGCCAACTAGAGCAACAAAATGAAAACAACGAAAACGTTCGATAATTTATACGTAATTGTTAACACTCAAAATTGTTTTTATGTCACATCATTCTGTTTTATGAATAACAAAAAATAGATTTTAATGTATATAAGGAGTGTAAGTCAAAACAATGGGCTTATTTTGATTCGGAACAGGCTCCGAGAAAAATAGATGAAGATTTGAGTACACAAATATTTATCAAGACATCAATAATATACATGCATAGATAAACAGAGGTATATAAATGAAGTAAGAGAAATCGGATTATAAAGTGGCAATTTTGTGGTATCGGTTGAACAAAAGTTATCAAGTCCGGTATGAAAAACAAACAAACCTTTTCAAATTCAAAATTATGCAGATGGCAGCATTACTTCACTCAGCCAGAATACCCGGATGTGTGGTTGAGTTATATGGAGACCTCGTAGACTTGACATTCACTGAAAACACTCACATATAACTAGTGTCGAAACTTAACCTGTACAAATAATAAATTTCCCCCTCATAACAGCTACTACGACAAATATATATATGCTCCCTCTCTCTCTTTCTCTCTCTCCCTCTCTCTCGATATATATATATATATATATATATATATATATATATATATATAATCGATTCACTACAGGCAAGGGAGTACCGCCACTGGTGCGCAGGGTGCTGCATAAGAGGAACGTGAAAGTTTACATAGGAGGAGAGCGAAGAGAAAGAGGAACCGGTCACAGGGGATTCAGAGAAAGGGTAAAAGAAGGATAGGAATACTGGTGTGAAGAGAGTAGCGAGACTAGAGTGAAAAGGGAGAAGAACAAGATACAATGGTTGTTGGGGAAAGGACAGAGAAGGACTGGAGTCAAGGGGATAAGATATGGCAAATGACATTGCATTTAAACTCCTGGAAATTTGTAGCTATCAGGGAAGCAAGTATATGAAAGGGAGTTCCACATTCGGGAAGTGCGAGAAAGGCAGCTGGTGGAGTAGAAGTGGCGGCTGTATTTGGTTGTTTTCACTGTGAAAAGGTAAGACCTTGTTGCCACTCTGGTTGCTCGACTAAATTCTTGTAGAGAGTGCACCAGCGAGCTAAGCTGGTCGGAGCAGAAGCTATGAAGATATTTCTAGAAGAGACAGAGGGAAGCCACATCCCGTCGATGAGAAAGTGGCTGGAGTCAAGCTGCCAAGTCGGAACCGTTCTTATTACAGATTCTTCTCTGGAGTCTGTCGAGATCCCCGAGATGAATAGAAGGGGCGCCTGACCAAATATGACAACAGTATCTAATGCATGGGCGGATGTTTGACTTGTATATGTGCAAGATGGACACAGGCAAGAAAATCTACCTGGGCCGACACAGTGACCTAACCTTCCTAGCAGTAGATTTAGCTCTTGATTCAATGTAATCGTTCTACTTGAGGCCGGAAAAGAATGTGGGTCCGAGAAGGCGCAGTGTATGGCTTTCGAGGAGACTAATTCCATACTGGTCGGGGGCAGGAGAGACTGTCTATGGTTGTTGACAGATAGCAGTTTTGTTTTGAAAGCATTAAAGTTTACGATCCATTTCTTACCCCAGTTCACCACAAATTGAAGATCCTTCTCAAGATCAGCAGCGAGGTTATCTTTGACTGCCTTGACCGAGTTCTTACTGAGGTGAAAGTAAATAGCGGTGTCATCAGCATTGAGGCTTAACACTTTAACAGACAAATTTTAGTCAGCAACACAATAATCCTCACTCATACACAGAGTAAAAAGAACCTTCAGATAATGGAGGACATCTACATTAAATCCAAACAACCCACACTTAATAAAATCACGTTTAAATCTGGCCATAACACATTACATTGCAATTAAATATATGGTTCTGTTATCATTTCGAGCTATCACGCGATGTGACGTCATAAAACCGCATTACAAATTTACGAACTGCGTTTGCTATTTTTGATAACTGTTATCTTTGCCTAGCAATATCTTATGTCAAAACAAGATGAAATTCGCTGATGGTGGATGTTTTTATGTTAACGTCCATGTAACCTCTCTGAAGATGGCTCATGTGAGCCGAAAGCTTAGAACCAACTTAATAAAGGATTATCCAAATGTTGGAGAATTATTGTCTTTATTTTCATCTGAAATTAAAGCCAAAATATAATGTTTAGAACGACTTATGATTAAACATAATTGACATTCAGTGTCTCTTATATTTAACAGTATATGTTTAGAAAAAAAAATATATATTATAACTCGCTAAAATTTGCCTTCCTTTCTCGTTCGCCGATAGCTTACAGGTAAAATCGCCAACTAACGTCAAATCCGTCGGGTTTCCATCCCGGTTAGAAGCAATCGGGTGTCTATCTTACTACTGAGCTGTGAAAGGATCCTTTTTTTCCTTTCTTGTTCTTTTTTCTTTTTTCCTTTTTCCTTTCGTTTCCTCTACCACTTCTATTCCCTCTGACATAGCTAAATTTCAACTTTTAAACTCTCAACTCAGAAAAGGGAGGTGGGAGGTCTTCTAATATGAGACATAGGTATCTGTCTGCTTCCCTGTTTACTTCTTTAAATTCAAAAATTATTAATCCCACCCCATTTTATTTTGCTGGGGATGAAACAAAATTGGGGGGGGTATTTTTACCGTTATAAATCTTTTGTCATTTGACTTTGAATAAATATTTCGTTTCGCCGTTGCTGAGGAAACGGGAAAGTCCCTGTAGAAATGTCTATTCAACGGATTTAAACATCGAAACTTTGTTGTATATATATATGTCGCAATAAATACTTTTTTTTTACACAGAAAGACAGCAATACATACGAAGGAACAAAACTAACGTTAGCTCTCAAAGAAAATTTTAAACATATAACTTTCTTTTTTTTAGCAGTTTACATCATCAACATGGCCCGATGAGAGACTTAAATCAGCTTTGTAAATAAAAGAATTTTAATTTTCTGGCTTCGAAAAAGTCTCTTAAATCAATGCCAACATTTACGCAACAGTTTCCCGCTTAAGAAAAAGGAACCAAAAATGATACTTGAAGCCGCCAGATTCAAGAAAATAGGTACCAGATGGAATCCGATCAATTTTGGAATATCTAAGCAATGCCGAAAACAAAGTTTATGGGGAATTAAAAGGTAATTTGTATTTGTTATATTCTTGCATTTTGAGTTAGCCAAAAGCATCGTAGAATCAATGGGCTTCCAAAAATACCTTGGAAGCATTGATTTGGGAAATGGTAATTGTATATGGTGTGACATTCTGTCAAGAGAAAATCTCCTCTGATGGAAGTGAAAAAAGCAGTCCTTGAAGAATTAGGAAATGAAACGGAAAGAAAAAGCAAATTGACCAGAAGCAAAACAAAACTTTCGATCAATCTTGAAGCTTTCATCGATTTTGGTTCGATTACAAAATAAATGGGCAAACATTTTGGCGGAAAATTGCTCATTATTCACACATTTTCTCTGCAGTGTTATTCCTGCGAAAAAAAAAACATTCTGTATATATATATATATATATATATATATATATATATATATATATATATATATAAATGCATGTGTATTTGTTCTTTATATATATATATATATATATATATATATATATACTTTTATATACATATATATTCATACACACACACCTTATATATCCATATATATATGTTCACATACGTTTATATTCATACACACACACATATATATATATATATGTGTGTGTGTTAACATACGTTTATATACATATATATTCATACACACAACTCATATATATATATGTGCGTGTGTTAACATACTTTTATATACATATATATTCATACACACACCTTATATATATATATAACATGTATTAATAGATAAATAGACATATTTCTACGTGTATATACAGGTAACTGAAAACAAGTTATAATACAAAGAATAAGATATTCAGAAGAAAAAATATAATTGTATAAAAATGCATACATCTTAACTAGGAAAACCTGAAAATAGTTTTTCAGTAAAACTACCCATTCTCAAGGAGTGCTCCAACTTGGCGTTCAATGCAAAACTGTTTTCTTGAAACATATTTTTAGTTCATGTTGACCTTGACATTCATGATGGCAACTTTAAGGACGTCTTTCGTATCGTCTTTCGTATCGTCGTACCGTGACTGATTTCTTTCCCGATGACGCCTCAAAGCCCAGTTGATTAAAATTAGGAGATCTAGGATATCATATGTTGAGAGTGGCTTGATCGTGAATGTCCTCACCCAACCACTTTTATCAAATCACGTATAGCCTGGTAACGAGCCAAGTCTTGACCGCTGTGTCAAGCACTACGATTTAATCGCTGATATCGATTCTGAATCCATGTAGGAAAGAGTGGGTTGATATAGTGCTCGTGATTTCTAGGATTGTCACACACGAAGTGAACTGTGTGTACATCACTGAGGGTAACTACGTGTTTATGGCACAGTTACATATTGTTCCTCGTCTTCACCTAACCAGTTTCAAAAAGATGACTATCTAAAAATTGCTATGGTTGGCAACTTCTCCAATATACATGACATTTATTTATGCCAAATTCGATAAAACTATGTGAATGCTATCGATACGTTCGAAAGCAAAATGGAAATATTACAATATGTTTCATGTGCATTATGTTAGACCGGCGACCATTAATTTATCATTAAATATGATTTCAGATATCACGAGCATACGCCTCATGTGCTGAATGTGCTGAAAAGTTTGAAGCACTTCTGAAAATCTGACCAAATACACATTTTTAACCGTATTTAAAATCACCATTTGGCCGGATGACAACTTTTCAACTCCTCGTCATATATTCAGTACACTCTCATACGACAATAAGTCCAAAATCTCATACTTAGAAATAGGTACCTCCATTCATTTTCTATAACTAACATTTAAATTTAATTTATAAAAATAAAAAATGTTTTCTTGAAACTTTTATTTTAGTTTTAATTGAAAGCGAAATAATTAAATTAATTATTTCTAGTAAGCAAAATATTCTGATGTATTTCAAACAAATAATAGATGGTTTACATTCCCAAATGAGTCCTGCGTTTAACTAATAAAACGAATTTTCCCAACAAAATATAATTTCATGAATTTACGTAGAGGGGCGGTAACAGATGTAAAATATATTTTTAGCAAGATGTTTTAAAATAATAATTTCAAAAATAATTTCATTTATTTGTGAACAATTCCTGAAAGATTCATTAAAATTCGACTATTATTTGATTTTTCCAAGAATTTCCAAATTAATGTGTTTGTCACCAGAAAAAAAAAGTTATGTAATGTTACGTTTTCCATTGTAAACTCTCGTAACGATTTGGTTACCCGCTAACTAAAATCAAAACAAGATTTTTTAATCAAATTTCGAACGTGTTAGGAGGAATTCAAAATTTAAAAGATAATTAAAAAATACTTTGATTTTTCTTCTTAATAATAACATAAACATTTTGATTGAAAAAGTTCTTTTTTATTAAGTTTGGGGTCTTTTTCTTCATACTATGCTGCTTTTCCAGCGATTTAGTAGAAATACCTACTTAAAATATGTATATATATTTGTGTATTTAGGCGGCAAATTTTTTAGACAGGTCAGATTAAATAAATTGCAAACATTGAGTCTTCTTATTTTTAATAAAATCCGTTCACACTCACGGATAAGCTTTCGCGTATTATAATTGAAAAATGTCAAAAATGAGCTATAAGGTTGACAGATGCTATTATAACTGATTTCTCAATGTTCCCAAGTACTTTTGATCTCCTTCCTAGATTATCCATGAGTATGAACGAATTTTATTAAAAAATAAGCAGACCTAATGTTTGCAATTTACTTAATCTGCCACACACACACACACACACACACACACACACACACACACACACACACACACACACACGTATATATATATATATATATATATATATATATATATATACAATTCCAATTTTTATAAAAAGTACAATTTTTTATATAAATAATTTTATATTTCAATTTACTTTATTTTGATAGCTTATCAGTAATTATTTTCCTTGCGCCGTTGTTGGTTTTATGCATATTATTTCATTTAGATTTTACCCATTATCTAATGTGAACATTTTACAATGTCTATATAAGACATTTATCCCATTGCGTTTATTTAATAAATTTTTATTCTTAAGTGATTTAATAACAAGTATTGTTTCGTATAAACATAATGAACATGGTTCATTTAGGGACTTACATGTTTTAGCTTCTTTTAGAATTTTCCACTTTATTGTGGGTGTTTTTTTTTTTGTTTTTTGTTTTTTTTTGTTTTTTTGTTTTTTTGTTTCATCTAGATCCCAATGATATTTCGACAGGGATGTTCTATTTTGTATTTGCTATTATTAAATGAAGAGGGAGGTGTGCTGGTATATCCGATGTTTAAGAGTATTTTTAGTACTCCCTATCTAAATTTTTATATTATTCGGGTTTTCCTTTGAAGATATTTCGCATTGATAGACAACTGATTATGTTAGGCATCTTTTTTCTAACGGGCAATGTACAGGTTTTTTTGCAATTACATTTTTTCTTGTCTAAATTGTTATTTTCTGTTATCCGGTTGTTTTTATTAATTTTGTTAAAGTTTTTTAAAATATTATTATTGTGATTTTTATGATTTTTTTCCAGAATTTTTCTCGAATTTATTACTAGTCATTTGGTTGAAAGGGGGGGTGTACTAGATGATATTTCTATTCCTATTTTTTCTTCGGGGGTTACTTTTCTCGTTTACATATATATAAGTTGCGATGGATGAATTGTCGTTTAAATTACGCAAAAAATTAAAATAACACAATAATCCTTGTCTTCAGTTCATCTTGGGTGTTACAAGAAGTTTTGTTTGTCTCCCGCTCACCGGCGCCCTACACGTAATAATCAAGGGGGTTGCAGTGAGGGGAGTTAACTGGACAGATGTAAGAAGTGATAAGGTCGGAGAAATTGTCTGACAGCATGTTTTTTTGTGCAGTGTCCTGTTGCCAGCAGCCACTCTCTTGACCCAGAGCATAACTATATTTGCAAGTCACTTGATGTAGGCCTGTGTGTTGTGTCTAAGGCTCTGTGGAATAATGAATGGAGGCAAAACATCGCCATCATTTCAGATTGACTCCTAAATATTCTGAAATGTTAATATTAGAGCTTCCGGTTGAATTCTACGCAGTAAAGCATAAATTTTCTAAATTTCTAGCGTGTTTGTGTTTGTGTGTGTGTTTGTGCCAGTTTGTATGTTTGTGTATATATATATATATATATATATATATATATATATATATATATATATATATATATATGCATTAGCGAGCCTAAACGTCAGAACGATGTTAAGAAAAGTTTAAATGTGAAAAGAATTTTTATTTTAATACTACATAGAACATTTTTTCAAAGAAAAATAAGGAAATAAAGGTAAATTATATAATTCCAAAACATAAAGCTCAAGAAACTCATTTTGATAAAGTTATAAGAACAATTATATAATTTTCTAAAAAAAATAGATGATCAAAAACATCAGAACGATTAACAAAATCATACTATTATAATGGACACATCATATCCAAATGAAATAGCTTTCATAATTTATTAGTACTTGATGTGAAAACCTTTACTTTCAATAACAACTTTACATCTTTTTCTACATGAGTGAATTAATGTCTTGCATTCATAAACGGATACTTTCTCCCATTCTCCTTTCAAATTAGTCTATCGTTCTTCGACGTTTGTTGGATTCTTTTCCTCAACTCTTTCATTTAGTAACTTTTAAACATTCTCAAGAGGATTCATGTCTGGGCTTTGAGCAGGCCTCTCCATAACAGTAACATCCTGCTCAAAAAGAAATGTCTTAATAGACTTCGCTTTGTGACGCGGCGCGTTATCATGCATAAATAAAGCTGGATGGTTAATTGCAGTTCTCAGATTAGGTATGTTTCTTCAATGTCTCTTTGTATACAGTTGCGTTAATTTTACCGTGTAGCATAACAAGAGGTCCCGTACCAGTAGTGAAATCACGCCAAACACCATCACATTTCCGCCTCCAAATTTAACGATCCTTTTAGTGCACTGAGGCAAATATCGTTTCTTAGGACTGCGTCGAACGAACCTTCTCCCATAACAACCGAACAGGTTAAACTTTGACTCATTGCTGAAATGAACACAATCTCACTGTTCTTCTGGGATATGAGGTATTCAGTGGCAAATTTCAATCGGCTCATTTGATTCTTTTTGGAAATGTAAGGCTTCGTAGAGGATACTCGACTGTTCAGATATATTTCTTCGGGAAATAGTGTGCTTTGATATTTTAATGCCAAAGTTAGCTTTAACTCTATTTTTATTCTTTACCAATCCATCTGTCTTCCTTTGCAGTAGTTTTCATATGCCTGGCTTTCATTTTCTTGGCTTCACATGACCCAGATACCTCAAGTTTTCTTAAAATACTATGAATAACACTTTTAGATTTGAAATATCTCCAATCGAGATTTTATCTTCATTACGTAACATGACTATCAGTTTTCTAAGTTCCACTGACGTCACAGATTTTTTCGCCAAGTTTACAATGCAAGAGTCAGTGAAGAGCCGATGTAATTTAGTAAAATACCGATTTTATATTCTTACCCTAAAAAACTTTTCAGTAATGAAAAAAATGTATTTAATCGTTCTGATGTTTTTGATCATTTATTTATTCGAATGTTATATGATTATTATTCTTATAACTTTATCGAAATATATTGAACTTTATATTTTGAAATTATATAACTTACTTTTATATCCTTTTTTCCTTGATAAAATGTTCTATGAAGTTTTAAACTAAAAAGTTATTTCATATTGAGAATTTTTCTTATCATCGTTCTGATCTTTATGTTCGTTACTGTATATATATATATATATATATATATATATATTGTCGGCACCATTAGGGTCCGCCTTTGGTTGACCTGATGCCTCCACAATGGTTGAACCTAACATGGAGACCAAGTCGGAAATGGAAGTTTCGGAAATTAGTTGTATGGTAGGGCAGGTGGGAGTCATGGCTGAAGCTGCTAACCTTGCGTTGCCTTCTTTTTACTTAGTCTTCAGTCTTTCCCTTTGATGAACTCACTGTAGCGGATGGTTCGCGGAAGTCTTGAAGAGGCCTTTCGGATGACATGCACTAACCACACGAGGTGATGCTTGAGTCCCCATTTATGACGAGTAACAGGGGTCTCTTTTAAGTTGCATTAGTTTCATACCATTCGTGAATTCATGGAATGATGGAGGGAGGGCCACCCTCAGTTTTACAGATCGCTGCAAATTATTTCCTAAAAGGTCTTCTGCAGTTTGAGGCTGGTCGTTCAGAAGAAGATGGAAACGTTCTCTCCAAAGATCTTTTCTTCGAGGGTTTAGCCGCCAGAAGTTTTCCAGGTATCAGTAGACAACATGATGGGACTAAAAATCTCGTTTGTCCCTGCTTAAATGTGATGCATATCTCTTTGATCTTTTTATCTCATCGTATCTCAGGAGTTCAGTATGTATGAATATGTGTGTGTTCGCCGAACTGATGTATTTTTTTTAAAATTTTCTCTTTTAAGGGAGCGACCGTTATTTTCATTCGTTTTTTTAGGTCTATGTGAATCTCATTCGTGTAAAATCCTTTTGTACAATAAATGGTTCGCTTGAAATAGGCCTACACCCCTGATTTACCATGAAATAACGTGCCTGCCTTAATTTTTCTTGTATTTGCTCTATATGTATTTATATACATATATATTTAGAACTCTCTTAGAGAGTTATCCTACGACTGTATATACAGTATACTCCTTTGAATTCTTCTATACCCGCACTACATGCTGATATATATACAGACACACACATGCACACACATATATATAGTGTATCGAGGCAGCAGATAATTTTCTAAATATATATATATATATAACAGACAATGAATGTCTATTATGTTTAGTCATGAGCCGTTTCAAAAATTTAAACGTATATTGTTTTTAATTTCACATGAAAATAAAGACAAATTGTTTAACATTTGAATTATGTTGGTTCTAAGCTTCCGACTCACATGAGCCATCTTTAGAGAGGTTACAGGTACGTTAACATAAAGATATCTACCATCAAAAATGATATACAGTAAAAAAAAAAAACCTTCAGATATTGGAGGTCATCTACATTAAATCAATGCAATCCACACTGAATAAAATCACGTTTCAATCTAGTCACAACACATTACATTACATTTACATATATGGTTCTGTTATCAACATTTTAGTCTCTCACGTTGTGTGACGTCATAGAAATTACAAATTTACGACCTGCTTCTGATATTCGGTAACTGCTATCGTTGCATAGCAATGTTTTATGTCAACTCAAGATAATATCATCTTTGATGGTGGATGTCTTTATGTTAACGTCTCTGTAACCTCTCTGAAGATGGCTCATGTGAGCCGAAAGCTTAGAATCAGCATAATAAAAAATATCTAAATATTGGACAATTTTTGTCTTTATTTTCAACTGAAATTAAAACCAAAATACGTTGTTTAGAACGGTTCATGATTAAACATAATAGACATTCATTGTTTGTTATATTTAACAATATATATATATATATAGAGAGAGAGAGATAGGTATGGTACGATGTATAACCGTCTGTGAGAAAAAGTGCGAAATTTTGAAACTGCATGTTATGCTGCTTGGCATTCGCACCGGGATCTCTAATACAAACATTTCAGAGTTAGGATATCAGAATGAGGACAGTGCAGATAATTCAGAAATAGTTGGATGAGTCTAATAATGATTAAGAAGGTGTTTGGAGAGATCACTAGTGATGATGACGTTATACCTCTATTCATCATTCGACAGAAACTCAGTCTCAACACATAGGCCTACATCAAGAGCTTTGAGAAGGTACTGTACTACTACTCTGGGTAGAGAGAGTGGCTGCTAGGAGACGTTATGTCTGTCAACAGGTTTCTGCATCATAACACTCAAGCAAAAAAAAAGCAGGCATGGCTCTCAGACAATTTCTACGACTACATCACCTCTTACGTCTGGCCACATAACTCCTCAGACTGCAACACCTTTGTTTATTAAGTGTGAGGCGCAGTTGAGCGAGAGAACAAAAAAGACTTGTAACACCAAAAATAGCAAGGATTATGGCAGCATTCACCAACATAAACAAGGAGACCGTCCTGAAGAGTTGCAGGAGACTCCGAAGTAGTCTGTAGGACGGGGTTGAAGTCACCATCGAGTTTATTTAATAAACTTACTCTTTAGTATTTCAAGATATATTTGTGCAATTTTAGTAAATATATCTCTCAAATTCAGATGTCATTGTTATTTCATTTTTGCATTATTTAGACGACAATTTACCCATCACACCCTATATATGTATATATGTGTATGACTTTGAGTTTTGTTTAACGGCATATCAAGCTATGTGGGCTATTTAATGCCAAAAAGGTGAGTTTTAAGGTATTTTTTTAATGTTCTGTTATAGAGAGAAGGGTGATTTAGTCAGATTTTGATTAAAAATGTTTTTTAATATTTTTATTTTAGAAAATTTCTGGTTCTGTTTCCGAAAATGTATTGCTGGTAATTTTTCTTTCCGACAAAGATGTGCTATGGTAATTTTTTTCCTTCAAAAATGTATATTTTTCAATAAAAAATCTATTTTTACGTATATATTGCAATAAAAGTCTATTTTTATACTTTCATAATGTTTTGACCCCCGTTTAGAGGTTAACTATTTGCCCATAGCCGAAACCCCTAGCAGGGGGCCACCACTCTGGGTCAGGGTGGATCTGAGAACAACAGCAATTAAGAAGTTGTTCCATGCTCCTTACAACCTCCCAAATCAGAGGCCTTGCTGCCGGATGAAGTTTACCGTCATACCCAGGACATATATATATATATATATATATATATATATATATGTGTGTGTGTGTGTGTGTGTGTGTGTGTGTGTTTGCTGAGTAAACGAACTGGAATGACAACTGGAATCTTTATTCTACTTATAAATAATGTGTAGTAAGTAAAAGAACAACAAAACAAGATTTGGGGCGAAATTTCTCTTGAAATCTGTTAGTCAGCCGTCAATAAAGGCTGCCATTTCATTGGGAACTGGCACAGAAAAAAGAAAAGTAAAGTAAGTGACTGCTTTGCATCTGAAAAGACGATGACAGTCAGACAATGATAGCGTGGAACAGAACCGAGAGCAATTGTTGGTGGGGAGGTCGCGCTTGACTCTGGTCATTTCACGATATTTAAATCAGCGTTACCAAGTATCTTTGCTGAAAGTCGATTGAGAAGTGACGACAGATTCAATAACACGAAAGGAAAATGGCGGACAAATGATAGTCATTAAGTGAACCATAACCCACGTCCCGCACCTGCCTTAATTGTTGCCGAAATATTTGAGGAAAGAAATGGTAAAATGGACAGAATTTATGAAAATTATGAAAGGAAATTTTTTCAATACGCTAATGTGCTAGTGGGGACGGGGGTGCCAACCAAGAAAGAAGAACGTGTCAGTAGATTTCGCAGATGGTGAAGACTTCAGATTAAACACGAAAGAAATTAAAATATGAATACTTTTCACAAAGTTGCCACGAGGTGAAGGAAATCATGGGAAAGTGAGAGTTCTCAGAGCACTAGGAAGAGACTAAGAATAGATCCAAGTAAAAAGATTTCTAAAAATTAAAAATCGTTGGAAAAATTGAGACTATTCAGGCGACAGCAACACTAAAATTTTTGAGAGGTCAGTGTTGGAGTATGGAGGAGATTTGCTGTTACTTGATCTCTGCTGTAAATTAGCAGTTACTACTGATGCAATAAAAAGCAATAATCATAAAGCATGAAAGCAAAAGTGTCTAGGAATGTTGAAAATCAATCCTTTAATCCTATCCAGGCTAGAAGACTAAAACATTTTTCTAATTTTGATAAGAGTGATTATAAATCGAACAGTTGAATTGTTTTTACCCTGGAACCTCTTTCAGAAATGTCGCTAAACTCCTGCTACTCTACGACTACGGTATCCCTAGGTACAAGAAGTTCACACCTTTACATCTAGGGGCCTACCATAGCATGTACACTGAGTCGAATCAGCCTCATTGCCTTCATATTCGTTTGGTAAGAAGTAAGTTCCACTCAAGCAGCTTCTTTCTGTTGTAACGTGTAACAGACTTCCGAGGGAATGCTTTCTTAATCACTAAATATTAACCACTGTTAACGAGTGTCAGTCATTATTTATATAACATATCTTTATAATATGTAACTCTTCCTCTAGCCATAAACGTCCTTACATCATCATTCAGAAGCCTTCTACTTTGAGTGGCCTTGTACTGAGCGATGAAAAATGAAAAAACAAGACGTTTGAACAACTAAACACATTTTGTGTGTGTGTGTGTATGTGTGTGTGTGTGTGTTTGTGTGTGTGTGTGTGCCAACGCGCTCTGTTCATCAAGAGCAGACATTACATATACGAGAATATCTCAACTTTACCTCGCTGATAATCCAAATGCTAATGCTAGCAGTCCTAATATTAACAGTGTCTTTTTATTACAGTATTGGGTTACTTGTATCATCAAAGATGGCGGCTATAATTTTGCGGTTTCATAGGTCATTTTCTGCAGAAAACTTGTAGAACTTTTATCGATTCAATTAACTCTGTTGTCCTTTCCAAAATGCTTATCCTTAAACAATTATAATTAATATATATATATATATATATATATACATATATATATATATATATATATATATTTATATATATATAACTTTAATAGGAGAGAAAAGGAAGAAAATATAATTTGAAATTAGTGCGCATCGGCCAATGTAGTTCTGGTGGGTCTGAATGTTTTTTGTTAACCTCGTTCAAAAAACTCATGATTTTCAAGTTACTCTGATCGATAGTTTGTTCCACCAGCATAACGCCGGTTTTCACTTCTTGCATTAGTATGTGAGCAGTTGTGATAATAATAGCCTCAATGAACGTGTAAGAGAATTGAGATTATTAAACGCTGACGTATGTTGCGTAAACTTACATTAGCTAACCTGGCGCACCATATATATATAAACCCACTACAAATATTGGTTTTACTACAACCACGCTCTCCCGTAAACGTACCTGTCACCTTTCTGATCAAAGTACAATTAAACAACATTTCTCAGAAAAAACATAATCATGTAGTTAATATATGACAGATTTTAGTCAACAACAATACAATAATCCTCACTCATACACACAGTAAAAAGAACCCACACTTAATAAAATCACGTTTAAATCTGGTCATAACACATTACATTGCATTTGAATATATGGTTTTGTTGTCATTTCGAGTTATCACGCGGTGTGACGTCATAGAACCACATTGAAAATTTGCGAACTGCGTTTTCTACTTTTGGTAACTGTTACCGCTGCTTAGCGGAGTTTTATGTCAACACAAAATAAAATCGTCGCTGATGGTGGAAGTTTTTGTGTTACCGTCCTTATAACCTCTCTGAAATGGCTGATGTGAGCCGAAAGCTTAGAACCAACTTAATAAAAAATTATCCAAATGTTGGAGAATTTTTGTTTTTATTTTCAACTTAAATTAAAGCCAAAATACGATGTTTCGAACGACTCATGATTAAACATAATAGACATTCATTGTCTCTTATATTTAACAGTAAATGTTTAGAATATATACGCTCTCACAACCTGATTGAGCAGAATGATAGACTTTGAAAAACAGTAGCTATTCTAGCATCTACGCATCGTTCGTTCAGCAATGAATTAGAACACTCTCAGCTATTAGGCGTCTATAATGATAATATACACGCTAAAAAGTCTGCCTCCTTCTACCGAGCGTCCATAGCTCAGAGATAGAATCGCCGACTGACGCCAATTCGGTCGGGTTTCAATCCTGGGTTAAAAGCAATCGGAGTCTAACTGTATTAATGAGCTGTGACACAGCGAAACAGATCTGTCTGCGGATATATATATATATGCGTCTGTGTGTGTGTTTGTACTAGGCGGTAGCCCCCACCGTGCCGAACATGGAAGAATTCTAGCGGTACTCGATTGCAAGCTGGAGCATTTATGTGACCAATGTAAATATTTCATTGAGTCTACTTCGAAGGAAAAGGTGGAAAGTAGGTGTCAGAATAAGTTATATCTTAGTTTAAATAATATTAATATTCTTGTGTAGATAGATAGATAGATAGATAGATAGATAGATAGATAGATAGATAGATAGATAGATAGATATGAAAAATTATATAACATAGAGAGAGATACTTTTCCTTTCATTTATTTGTGAATAACTTTTAATAACCCCATTTGCTTACTATCATTTATGTTTGACCCGAGAGTAACGCTCACGGAATCCTGAATTGCGTGTATGAAAGTTTTAAATAACAGAAAGTTGAGTGCAGTTCATTCTCTATTTTCATTGTTCTGAAAATTGGACATAAAATCCGGGAGATTCTTGAAATTCCCGCCAACTCACGTTCCAAGTCATGAGTGCGTGGGAGGAAGTGAGGGAGGAGCGAACGATTCACGTTCACGGAATATTTACGAGTAAAAGAATAAAAAGTGAAGAAAGAAAGAAATGGAAAGAGAAATAATGTGTGAAATAGAAAGTGGTGAAAAAGAAAGAGAAAGAAAGTGGATAAAAAGAAAAGGAAGCGATAAGAAAAAATAAAAGAAGGTGGAGGATAAACCGAAAAAAAAAGAAATAAAAATTAATGTAGCAAAAGAAAAATTAAGGACGAATGAGGAAAATCCGCAGAAAGATATTTTTTAAAAGGGAGGACAAGCAAATAAAGAAAAATACGAGTGGGAAGAAGAAAAGATGAGAAAATGTAGAGGAAAAGGGGGAAAGAGATGAGCAGAAAAATTAAAAGAAACAATTCGTAGAAGAGGAAGAAGATGAAAACAATAGTGAGATCAAATGAAAGAAGTTTATGAAAAAGAATAAAGGTTGTGTACGTGAAAAAGATGATGGCGAGTGGGACAGAGGTGCAGGAAAAGGATGAAGTAAAACGATATTATAACGAGTTGAACGAAGAAGATTTATAAGAAAAGGAGAATGCTAAAAAGATATTAACGTGATGAAAAAGAAATATGAAGGAAAAGAGAAAGACAGGGCATTAGAAATAAAAAAGAAGAAATAGGTTTTGAGTTTGAATTTTGTTTAATGGCATATCAACACCTCTATGGGTTATTTAATGCCAAAAAGGTGAGGTTTTAACGTATTTTTTAATGTTCGGTTATAGTGAGAGGGTTGATTTAGTCCGATTTTAATGAAAATTTGTTTTTATTCTTTTTTATTTTAGAAAACTGAAGATGTCTTCCAGTTTTGTATTCAAAAATGTTTTGTTGAGAATAATTTTTTTCCTTCAAAAATGTGTTATGGCAATAATTTTCCTTCAAAAATGTATATTTTTCTACAAAAGTCTATTTTTATGTATATATTTCTATAACAGTCTATTTTTATACTTTCATAGTGTTTTGACATCTGTTATGGGGTTAACTATTTGCCTATAGCTGGGACCCTAACAGGTGCTACCACTCCGGGTCAGAGTCGATCTCAAAACAATAGCAATTAAGAGGTGGTTCCATGCTCCTCACAACCTTGCTGCCAGATGCAGTTTACCGTCTTGCCCAGGACTAGAAGAAATAGGAGAATGGTGTTCAGAAAACACTGACTAGAAAATGACGAGGAAAAAAAGGAAGAAAAAAATGAGAAGAGAGAAAATGGAAGAAGAAACGCTTTGAGGGACGAAAAGAAATAAACAGATAACAGAATGTTGTGGCAAAAGAGAACTAAGAAAAAGACAAAAGCAAGAGAAAAAGGGAAAATTTGGACATGGAAGAGGAAGAGAAAAACGCAAGATGGAAAGAAAGGAATAAATACGCTGTGGAGAAAACGGAAAATAAAGAAGGAAAAAGAAGGAGTTAACAATTTAAAAAAAGAAAGAAGAGAAGATTGCGAAATGGATTAAACGGAAATTACAAAGAAAGGAAAAGGAGGAGAATTTTTTCCGAAGAGAAGTGAGAGAAAATGATGGATGGAAGAAGAGGAAATAGAAAATATTATTTTCCATATTGAGAAATATGAAAATGGTTGATAATAACGAAAAATAACAGAATTAAAAAAATCTAGGTTCCCATTAGCAACAGTGGTAACTATGGCAACATCATAGTCAATGGAAACTCACCTCAACAAGCATCAGATAATCATCATAAGTAAAAGATTTATTTCTCTTTCTTTCTTTTTCTCTTTCCATTTCAATCTTTCTGTCAAAACTTTCAAGAATTGTTAAAGCCATAGGTTTAAAAGCCCAGCATGGTTCACACAGCACGAGTTCCTTTCACAAGACACCTGCTTTAATTAAAACCCACAGAAAATTGAATTCAAGTTTATGTTTCTGAAAAAAATAGGATTAAGAGGTTCATTTAATGAACGCATTCAGTGACATCCGAATTAATCTATGCAAAATTGGTTCTTCAGTTTAAACTCGCTGATAATTTCAAAATATATTTACATTTATGAATTTTTGAGAGGTTCTCTTTTGATTTTAAAAGAAATTTATATTTACACAATAAATATTTCTAATTTGTATCTTCATGTTGAGAGTTATGTCACAATGGTTCAGTCATTGAAAAGAGGAATTGGCAAATAATGTCAAGAATTAAAATACGTTTTACTAGCATTACTGTTCAAAATTTGCTAGAAAGTGAGTAACTACAGTTGTCCTGAAACCTAAAAACAACAAAAATGAATATATATATATATATATATATATATAGATATAGATATATATATATCCGAAACGATAATTCCTTAACTAAATAGAAAGGTGAAAATAACTTTGGGTTTTGAAAACTAACATTATCCATTAACACGTCGATCTAACTTTTTACTGTATCTTCTTGTTAACACCCTTATCCCTTTTAGTCTTTGCCTCTCATTCATGTTTTATCTAATTTCATGCAAAAATGGATTAGTTTTATATGCAAAAAGAATAAAGCACGCATAAATATTTCCTATTTTGTACTCTCTTTTATCTTTCTTTTCCGCGAAGAATTTCAATGTGTCATAATTTTTACTCCTTTCATTTATTCTTTCTTGCTATCCATCCATCAATATTGTCCCCTTATTTTTCCCATTCAGCTTCATCACTTCCTTATCATTTTATATATTTTCCTTTTACCTAGTTTTCTTTACCTTTTACTCTTGCTCTCTTACCTCATAACTGAAATTGTATTTGTGCTCCCTTTCACATAAAGCGCCTAGAGGTGTGTATATGGGCCTAGAGAATGAATTGTCCTTGCGACCACTCTGACTTTGGCTTTGGTATGCCCACCCCGTTTAGTGCAAAGAGCGAAATACTGCAGCAGTGTTAAAATCCCACAAGGTACCCCTCATTACAACACCACGAAATTCCCCCAAACCCGAGACACTTTCATTAATCACCCAATGACCTATATACAGAACCAGATAAAGAGCTATTGCTCTGATGATCATCTGAGACGTGAAACTGACAGTATGCAGAGTTGATTCCTATATCCACCCACTCACACATTCTCTCTCTCTCTTTCTCTCTGTTATCTTTATCTGTCCACAAACACATATGTGTGTGTGTGTGTGTGTGTGTGTGTGTGTGTGTGTGTGTGTGCATAAACATAATTAAACAAGCTAACATTTCTTCCTCCGACATATTATTTCACGAGGAATTAAAATAGCACTATAATTTTCCCAGTCATGTCAGCATCAAGCAAATCAATTAGCTTTAAAGAATTAAAAAAAAGAACACGTAATCAACCTAATATAAACAAAGTAAATACATATTTGTTTTATTCTGTCGTAACCAGATGCATCCTAATTATAAACAAGACGAAAAAGCTGTTAAAATATAATTCTTCAGTACATATCACTTAGCAATCGTAACAAATACCTTAGATTTATCCTTTAATATAAAATATTTAAAATAATTGTTAACAACATCAAAACATTCACCCTAATTATTAATAATAAATCGAAACCTAAAAAAATCACCTTTCCCCTTGTAAGAACAATGTTGTACATGAATACTCATGTCCTTTGAGGGATTGTATCTTTAATATTAATGATTATGAAAGACCATTAAATATGAACATTAGCCAGACATGCCCAACAGTCTCTTGAAGGTTAACTTGTCACTTGTTGAAAATAGCAATTTGGCAACGTATTGATCATCACATTACAAACAACCGAAATACAACTACCGCGAAATATTTGTAGATAAAACTAAAATACTCTACAGCACTCAACGCAAAGAAACCCAGCTGGGCTATTATTATACAAATATAACAAACAGCTTACATTAAATAAAATATCTTTCGTTACAGTAGACGGAATTTGAAAATGCATATAAAATAATGTTAATAATAATGCGTATAGATATTTGATACGTTCTTTTGCGGTGCGCCTAGTCCCGTCTTACACATGCCCTCAATTTGGATTAATGTCAATCCCAGCGTTCCAACAATAAATGGCTAGTCGTTAAAAACTTTTATCTATCAATCGACAAGATTCAGTACCCGATAAGGATTGAGACGGTCAAAATAGTTGAACAAAAAATAATAGAACACAGAATTTGGACTTTTGATTAACAAAATTGACCCCACCGTACAACTTATGTGAAAATATACTTATGTGAAAATATACACTAAACAATTAAACAGGCAGAGCTTTCCACTGAACTTAAAAAAATTTGTTGGGGTGAATTCTTATTACCTAATTATACGAACAGATAGATAGATAGATAGATAGATAGATAGATAGATAGATAGATAGATAGATAGATAGATAGATAACCTTTTAAAAGCGGTTTAGGACTATGCAATGTCCTACTTTCATCTTTCAGACAATAATTGTCTGATTTTTGAGAAGGTTTTACTACATTCTTTTCATTAAGCATATATTATTTATATTGAAGTTTTCTTCTTTTTTTTAATTTGAGATATGGAAGGAGTGGCAATTTAAGCTTTGACTGTTATTAAAGTTTTAAATGGATAAAGAAAATTAATAAGTTTGTTTTTTATACAAAAGCCAATTTTCTCGATCAAATTAGGAAATTGATTTTTAAAAGCATTTTCGCCAATTTACAATTGAATATAACCAAATGTGTTGAAAATTTGACGCAATGTGCCTGGAAATGTGTGGGAGTGTGTTGTTAGGCGAATTATAAGGTACGGAAAATAAAATGAGTTGCGAGAGTCACTGAAAATGAAAGACATAGAAGAAAAACAGATGGTAATTGTCAGTATGAGTGAGTGTAAGACCGAGAAGAATGAGCGAAAAATGCATGTGTAGCTAAATGTAGAAAAAAGGGAAAACTATTTTAGCCATTATCGACATATATATATATTATATATATATATATACTAGCAATATAGCCCGGCGTTGCTCGGGTGTAATGAAAGCTTTAAAACTATTCCATGGTCTTGAAGCTCAGACTCTTTGGACGTTGGCACGAAAGACTAAAAAGCAATAGTTGTTTCCAGTTAAAGTGAAATCGTAGACTGAAAGAAAAATGAATGGATATAAGTCAAATTTTGATTTCCTGGTATCGATATCAAATAAGTTTTTTTTCGTCGTAAACTGAATTTTGAAAACTAAATAAGCCTCTGAGTAAATGGTATCATGGCTGAGACTAAGAACTACAATTGTACCTACTTAGAGCCAACCTCGAAGCAAAAACTAAAATAAAAGGGCTGAAAAAAATACAGACATACAGGCAGATAAACAGACAGACAGACAGACAGACAGACACACACACACACACACAGAGACAAAGTTCCATTTATAAATAAGTTTATATATATATATATATATATATATATATACCAGTAATAAATCAAGGAAAAGATGTGTTAAATAATCTCATTAGATTCTAGAAATGTTGTTGAATATTAAATCTGATCCAACGCAAAGCTCGATGTAAACATAATTGACTTAATTGACAAAACAGATGCTTTTTTCATAGTAAATTTAAAATTTTACATTTGGGGAATAGACATTTCTACAGGTTTTAAGAACTTGCGTTGTAAAACCTAGCCGGATGAATTTTCTTTTGTGTAGGGTTGATGACGCGGGTTTTTATCATAATGCCTTTTTTTTCGATTTGAATTATTTATTAGCTTTCTTTTCTTAAAGTTCGTTATGGGCATAAAATCGGATGTGCAAATATTTTTATTTATTAAATGTAAGAGCGTGGTGGGAGAAAAGAACAGGTTTATAATTTAATTATAAATATATAGGCACCGTACAGTATCATTCTTTAATTGTATAGGGTTTATTCATGTGGTATGGATTTAATCCGCTGCTTTGCCTAAACACACCTGCTTCGTGACTATTTCTACCTATTCATGAATCCCATGAAACCCTAACAATGATGGGTTCTGCCAGCAGATTTATATGATGTGTCATCAGATGTACGCTGCACAAAATCGGTTTGACGACTATTTTCATTCGTTATACATGAGCACGATTTGGTATTTATGGGGCATAGTAGAAAACCGTCTGTTCACACACTAGATTTAACAACTACCATCACAAGTACTTAAAATCTCATTCTTTATAGTAACTTATTTCTATCAATGCTCTGCTTTCATTAATGTGCAATAAATGAGCGAAATTGTTTTCCTTCTTCAACAAGTTTCTGTTCTCTCAATTTACTGAGTAGCGGGAACTCAACCCAACGGCTGTCGCATTTAATCAAATATTTCAAGCATGCTAACATCTGCGTGTATATATGCTTGTTAGAGGATGTGTTCGATTTTACATTGTGTGAGTTTGAGGGCACATTAAACACACCTCAATCAACTTGTGTGTTTATCTGTAAACACGAATCTGCTCAATTAATTTTATGGAGCATTTATTTGACAGTTTGTTTTAACGTTCGCCATATTACAATTTTTCAAGAACTGTTTATTTTCAGATCTTTATAGCAAGAAACTGGTACAAACAACAACATTCTCGCTTGCAATTTTCCCATAATTTTCTCTTAATAAGAAAAAATATTGCACACGAAATACATTGAAATATTTCTTCGTCCATTAAATTTTTATTTAATTTAAAAGCTCTTAAAATGCTTAAAAATCGTCGAGAAAGAAAAGAGGTGGGAGTAATAATACTCTGTTTATTTATTTCAGTCTGAATCAAGTGTTAGTCAACAACGAATCGCACATTTTTCTGTGAAAACGAAGTTCTTCAGAAAAAATGTTTCAAATTGATACAAAGACGCGGCTGAAAAGCAAAGTAAAAGAAGAAAAGAAAAAGTTTAATGTTGTGACAATCCATCAACAAAAAAAGTAAGACAAAATGAAAACAAATTTTATTGAAACTGACGAAACAAAGAAGCATGTAACAAAAAGAATGATAATGACGGATAAAAATATCGTTTAGTTTTCAGTATCTTCAACAATATTCAGCAAAAACAAATCATCCTTTGTAAACGAGTGTTCTTTCTTTGTTTTAATTTATAAATGTTCCTTTTATTATTTTTTAAAAATATATCGAAATTTGATGAAAACAATTCATTATTAAAATATCGGTGGAATGCTAAAACAATAAAAGTCCTTTAGAAAATACATAACAAATGAAATACAAAAAAGATCTTATCACTGAGCTGCTTACGAAGTGAGATAGTTCATCAAGGGAAAGCAATCGATCTGGTGGCACGTGCTCGACCCGAAATAAGTGCTGATAGCTGAAATACTGACAATTCAGCAAACTCACCTTACTCGAAAGTTTGACGCTGTACAAGCTTCCTATCTCAATTTGTCTCTTCTAATCTTTCTGTCGTACTAAGATAATATCAATAAAATGCCAAATTTAGAAGCTTAATTGCTAGGTTAGATAATAGTATATCTGCTATCAATTTCAACGGTCTATGTTCTAACCTAGAAAATTAGTCATCAAGTAGATGACTGGCGGAATATAATCTTCCTAAACTAATTGAGCTTACACAAAACTAAGCTATACTTACTAAATAGTTTTTAAAATCCAATCATTATTTGTTATAGTAAAATGTCTGAGCAAACGCTAAGGATGCAATAATGTTAACTTTTTTTTTTATTCTATGTTAAAAATTATTTTATTTTTATTTTCTTCTTTGATTTTAATATCGAAATGATAATGAAATTAAGTTTTAGGTGAAATATAAACAAAGAAAAAGGTTTTAAATTTAGTATGTGAAGCAACGATTGTCTTCTTAAAATGGGCTAAAAGTTCAAAGTTTGTGTTAATTTTAGTTTCCATTGTTTTAAATGAATTATGATGCATCAACATAATTAAAATGTTTAAAAAATATATTGTTTAAGAATTAACCAGACTAAGTGCATTGTAAATTGTATTGTATTGAAATATAATGTATTTTCAATTTTGTATTGTAGTATTAAAAATAATAATAAAGAAAAGAACAAGAACAAGAACAAGAAGAAACAAGTGATCATCTTGTATCAGGTTGCAGTGTTTGAACCAAGTGAAAATAAAACTCAGCGTGATCGAGTGGGCCAATATCTGGCCTGGTAGCCCAATCCTTAAAGAAATACAAAACATTGTCCTCACAATCTATTTTACATGGATAACTTAGTTGTATACTAGGAAAGACATTAAGCTGGAAAGTCTTCTACAAACTGTAAAATTTTTAGGGAAGATATCGAATGAAATTCAATTTGGATAAATGTGCTAAAGCCACAATTTTACGATGATCGATACAACAAACATCTTCTATTAGCTTAGACCCTGCTGTAACAATAAAACATTTAGTGCAAAAAGAATATTATAAGTACTTCAGTGTAAATGGGAGTGAAAGAATTCACTATAAGAAAACAAAGAAATAGTGCCTAAAGAGTACTATAGAAGGGTATGACTGATATTAAAAACTGGATTAAATCCTTAGAACAGAATTGTGGCCACTAATAACCTTGCCATTCTAGTGCTCCAATACAGTTTCAGCGTCTTGAATTAGACTCTAAATGACATCAAACAAATGGGTTCTAAGACAAGAAAGCTTCTTTCTAAACATAAGATGCATCATCCAAAGGCTGATGTAGACCGTATATACATACCCCGTAAAGAAGGTGGATGTGGTTTTATTCAACGGGAATTGTCATACAAGACATTGTCATACAAGACAACAGCTACTGGTTTACTAACATACATGGAAACAACAAAGAACTGTATAATAAAATTAGTCAAACAACAGAAAAACAGAAAGAAAAATATTCAATAATGAAAGAAAGTAGTAAATACAAACAAGATTTACATTTAGCAGATTCTATAGAAAAACCAAAACAGACTCCAAGAACCATCAGTTGCAGCAAAAAAAAAATTAAAAAGAAAGTCAACGATAAAGCTCTTGAACAGATGAAACAATGCTGGCAAGACAAACCTCTGCTTGGCCAATATCCAGAACATGCTAATAAACCCGATGTTGACAAAGTTGATAATCATCAATGTTTACGAGCATCAGGATTAAAGTCTGAGACTGAAGGCTTTATTCTAGCAGCGCAAGACCAGAATCTTTTCACAAAGAACTTTCAGGTAAATACCATAAATAATATGATTGATCCAAAATGCAGGTACTGTCACAAATACCAGGAAACAATAGACCATCTAATCTCAGGATTATCTGTACTTGCCCCAAATGAATATAAAATTGTTACGATACAGTGAACCAATATTTATACTGAACAATGTGCAAGCACTTTAGAAAATATGTAAACAAACACTGGTATGAACATCCAGCACCAGTTACAGAAATAGATGTCACCATTCTATGGTCTTACATCATTTACAAAGACAAGAAAATTAAAGAAAATAAGCCAGCATTATTGTCAGAAACGAAAAAGAAAAAATTTGCCTACTAATTGATATGGCTTGTTCAGCGGACTGTAACATAGCAACTAAAGAATTTGAAAAACTATCAAAATATAGAACACTGGAAATTGAAATAGAAAAATGTGGAAAATGGAAACAAGTGATTTTAGGTGCACTTGGAATTATAGAAAAATGGAACAAAATTGAAATAATCCCTGGAAATTTCAGGTTAAGAGATGTACAAAAACTTGTTTTGTTAAATACAGATCACAAACTAAGGAGAACTTTGTCTATGTAACGCTAATGATGTTATAGGAGATAGAAAAAATGAAATGTAGCCATAACACACCCCGACCTGCCTTAGGTCTTTCCGCTAACTTGGTAGGTAGTGTGACTATAGCAGAAATTGAATTATGATGAAAATAATAATAATAATAATGATTAAAAGAAGGCAGTAAATACAAACAAGAATTACAGTTAGTAGATTCTGTAGAAAAGCAAAACAGTAGCCAAGAACCAACTATTGCGGCAAAAAATATGAAAATGAAAGCCAAAGATAAAGCTCTTGAAAAGATGAAACAGCGCTGGCAAGACAAACCTCTGCATGGCCAATATCCAGTACGTGCCAATAAATCCAATGTTGACAAAGTTAATACTCATCGATGGTTACGTGCATCTGGATTAAAGTCTGAAACTGAAGGATTTATACTTGCAGCACAAGACCAAAGTCTTTTCACGAGAAACTTTCAGGCAAATATTATGCATAATAATATGGATCCAAAATGCAGGTTTTGTGATAAACACCAAGAAACAATAGACCACCTAATCTCAGGCTGTTCTGTGCTTGCCCCAAACGAATATAAAAATCGCCACGATAGAGTTGGGCAATATTTACATTGGGCAATGTGCAAACATTATGGAAAAGCTGTAAACAAACACTGGTATGAACATCATCCAGCACCGGTTACAGAAATAGAAGATGTCACCATTCTATGGGATTACACAATCTACACAGACAGAAAAATTGAAGCAAACAGGCCAGACATTATTGTTAAAAACCAGAAGGAGAAAACTTGTCTATTAATTGATATGGCTTGTCCAGCGGATTGTAACATAGCAATCAAGGAATTTGAAAAACTGTCAAAATATAAAGACCTGGAAATTGAAATAGAAAAAATGTGGAAATTGAAAACAAGAGTTGTGCCAGTGATAGTAGGTGCACTTGGAATGATAAAAAATGGAACAAAACAACACATTGAAAGAATCCCTGGAAACCCCAGCTTAAGAGATATACAAAAAATTGTATTATTAAGTACAGCCCACACACTAAGGAAAACGTTATCTATGTAATGCTGGGGATGATAGGGAGGATAGAAAAACATGAAATGGAGTCATAACAACACGCCACTACCTGCCTTAGGTCTCCCCGCAGACTTGGTTGGTAGTGAGACCAATGCAGAAATCGAAATATGATGAAAAATGACATGATAATAATAATAATAAGATGATGATGATGATGATGATGAGGAGGAGGAGGAGGAGGAGGAGGAAAATTTGTCGAGTTCGGTTTTAGAACAGAAAATAGAAACAACTGCTATTGTATTATAAATATGACAGCTTGAGATTTGTCCTCGTTGTATTTCTCTGAACTTTTATCTTTGCAATAATCAAGCAACTAAAAGTTCATTAAATTCCTTGTTTTTTCTAGATTTTCTTTTCAAGAGAAAGGAATCTTACATTAGTTTTAAGTGCGCTCCATTCGTTGCTTTTCTATCTCTGAAATGTAGAGTTCAAGAATTATATTTATTACCCTGTACTCTAAAATGGAGTCAACACGTTTTAGTTTTTCAAAGAAAAAACAGAAGTGTTTTAAAAATAAACTTTACTCCATTCGGTAAATTAGACACAAATCATATCTACTCTGAAAAACAGAGTGGAGTTAAGTGTTGTCTAAACTTCTCTAATATTCATTCTTTGTTTTATTCTGTACACTCTACTTTCAGCACATGACATGATTTTAGGTAAATGTTATATTGTCTGTTTTTAGACATGCCTTTTCTTTCCTTGGATGTGATTGGTTTGAGTTATTTTTTTATTTCTTTGTTACAACCGTATACTCTCTGGTTTTCCTCGGGTGTCTGTCGCATTTAGAAATGTTGGGGAATCCTTTTCTAGAGGAGATTCAAGTGAACCAATTAGGCTGATAGTTATAAGCTGATTTTGGTCTCAAGCATTTATAATGCTCAATTTATGTTATTAATATTTACCACTGAAATAAGTGCATTAACAAGGCAGGATACTTTATTGAAAAATAATTATTTGAAAAAAATCATTTTTATTAGGCTAGAAATTTGTGTACCTATGAATGCTTTTCTCTCTGTCTATCCCTATGTCTATCTCCCTATGTCTCTGCCTGTCTGTCTCTCTCTCTATATAGATATTAAACAGTTATACGTCAGATTTTAATTAGACTTAAATTAGACCAGAAAACAGTTGTATTAGAAAGTGCTCACTATATGTTTGAAAGAAAATGGAAACTTAACATCTAGAGCATTTAGATATTTAGGAAAAGAAGATCAGACGGTTACGCTAACATGGGTTCGACTATTTCGGTTTCGTCAGGCGACTTATATATATATATATATAAACGAAGATGGTCCACGTTTGCTTCATATATGACGTAGATCTGATATGCAGGTTAATAAAATTGGAAGATGTAAAATTCCGTTATCATTTTAATCTTCAAATGTTCTTCTTCTATGTACCGTGTTCCTTCATGACATAGGCGATCATGGCTTTCTTCCTTGTAGCTCTTGTAGCTCTTAACACCACATCTCCTGTTACCCCTCCCAAACATTCCTCTGCAATTTATCTGCTCAAATCTATCAAATATGTCACGCGTTAATTTCCCCTGTCTCTTATTCCCTCTAACCGTCCTATGAGTATCAGATTCTCCAAGCCCTCTTTCTTCATTACATGTTCCAGAAACTTCAACTATCTTTTCCTGGTGTTAAACATCAGTTTCCTTTTTGTTCATCCTCTCCAAAACCTTCTCGATGTTCACATGCTTGGTCCATTGTATCCTAAGCATCCTTCTGTAGAACCCCATTTTAGTTGCTTCCAGTCTTTCCCTTTGATAAGATTGTTGTCCAGCATTCGCTGCTATACTGAAAGACTGACATCACATAGAAGTCTAGCACTTTTCTTTGATTCTAGCAAAATTTTCCAGTCTCTGAATTCTCTACTCAACTTCTGGAATGCATCATTGGATATACTAATACGTCTTTGAATCTCAGTGTAGCACTTCCTGCCCTTTGTTACAACATTTCTCAGGTATTTAAATTTCTGTACCTGATTGATCTCTGTATCTGCGACCTGTAGTTGGCATTTTGGGCTCCTTTTCTACCGATGACCGTGCATTCAATTTTCTTGTAATTTATATGTAGTCCTTTCTTTCAGCTTTCTTCAGTTACTCCCTGTAAGAGGTCTTGTAGTTTACTTTCCGTGTTAGCTGTCAGTACTGTATCATCTGCATATCTTATATTGTTCAGATTTAGGCTGCCAATGACGAATGCTGGGATTATTTCTAGAGCTCTCTGTATAGTTTGAATAGATCTGGTGAGAAGACACATCCTTGTCTTAGACCCCTCTTTAGCTTTGTATATCAGCTGAACTAATTTCCTTTCTGTATGCAGGCAGTTTGCTTCCCATTCAGATTCTTGATTACTCCAACCTCTTTCACGAATATGTCAAGGTTGCAGAGCGTCTCTATCAAGTCTTTGTGGCGTACTTTGTCGAATGTGTTTGCGTCTGTGAAACACGAGTACCTATTCTTCTTTATTTGCAGTGCTCTTTTTGATGACATTCCAAGTAGAAATATCGCGTTTCTTGTTTCAGTGTTCTTGACAAAGCCGATCTCTGACCGGATTCTGCTGCGCGCTATATTTATCAGAATTCGGATTATGTGACTCGTTAAGCTGATTGTTCGGTAAAGTTCACATTCGTTTGCGCCTGGCTTCTTAGGTAGTGCTATGAAAATCGATCTGCTTAGGTCTTCCGGTATATTGCCACTGTTGTAGATTTCGTTTATTATTTCTGTAATTTTGTCTACACCAAAATCTTTCAAGGCTGCCATCATCCCTATTACAATTCCGTCTGGCTCTGCTGCTTTGTTTCTATTTAGTTTTACCAATGCAGCTTCTACTTTAGCTTTTAATATTTCCGGTTCGTCGGTATTTCTATGTATTTTCGGTTGCTCTCTCTTGTCGTGGAAGAGATCCCTTTTATATTCTTCCTATCGCTGAAGTATTTTCTTCTTCTCTAATATGAATGTTCGATCATTAGATTTTATACATCCTGTTGAGAAGCAAGTCCTTTTTTTTATTAGTTCTCTTATTCTTTATGCATGTTTCCTTTATTAGTCATGTTTAATCTCTCTATTTCTGCAAATTTGTCGTTGAGTCATTCAACTTTAGCCTGTCTGCATTTGCTTCTTATGTCTTTGTGTAACTTCCTGTATTCCGCCCCATGTCTTAGCATTGTTTTTCTGTTTCTTTTGCATCATGTGATTTATTCATTTTTTTCCTAGGTCTGTTTTACTTTGGAATGATGTCGTTTGCCGATGTAACTAACGCTTAGTAAGTTTCATTTCGAGTTTCCGTTCCCGAAAAGAAGAAATTCATTGTTTGTTGCTGTCCCTTCGATCGGCTTCCTTCTAAAAATTATCACGAGCATATAGTTATAGTTGACAGAGAATAGAGTAGATGAACGCGCGCACACTGCACACCACTCACCCATGATGTTTTTTATGTTGGAACTCCAGAAACAACTACAAAATTTAATTGAAATAATTTAGACGAAAACGGAAAACTACACAAGTTCCTTTACTCTGACCACAATGGTGAATGCCATACCTGAATTTACACACAATTCAAATGATGAAATTATTTTTTATGCTTATTTTCAAAGATACGAGCAAATTTTCAGAAAAGAATGCAGAATCTAGAAAGGCTAGAAAGAAAACGATATTTTTTTGAAAAAGTTGGGCACTGGTAGCAATTTTGTACTACAGAAAATTTTTTTATGAAGAAACAGTAAATATTCTGACAAAAAATGTTCAGTGATAAAAGCTCTTTATCCGATACTCGTTGGATTCTAGTCTATAATTAAGTAGAAATTCTTAGAGTAAATGTGACATTATAGTGTTTGTGTAAGGCAATGTTGTGTAAATTAGATGTTTGTGTAAAAGGAACAGTATACGAAAGATTGATAACTGAGGCTAGCTAAGTGTTCGGTAAGAAAAATGAAGATCACTCTCCTCATTCCTATTTTGCCATTGGGGTGTATTTGTACATTGTACATTGAAAACCAACCGTCGGAATCAGTCTAGTTTATTTGCTTAATACAGACCAGTTCAAGTCTCACCCGGTGCAGACATGATTTCGTAGCTCCACTGTTTAGAACTTTACTTTTTGCGTTTGAAAACTTGTACTCTTTGCGCTAAGTTTAAACTTTATTTTTACGTTTATTTTGCTGATTATTTTTACGTTTATTTTACTTTTTCAGGTTTTACCCAACGCCTTGCCCTGGCTCTAATTTTCTTTTCTTTTACGGGTATTTTTTCTTTACTGGACTATTAATTTTTTAATCGTGTAAACTATATTTAATTTTCAGTTATTCTTTTAATTCTTAATCCCCGCCCGGTATTAAATTCATTTTATTTTTTTTAAATAAATCTTGCGTTTCTTAATTTTCTACATGTTTTTCTAATGTGTTTTTCTTCACGTTTTTACAATTTTAAATTTATTATTTACCTTCTCTTTGTAACAGGACATTGCTTTTAATCTGTATATATCTGTAGCGTAGGGAGCTTATTTAATTTTTCTTTGAATTGGCCTTGTGCCATACTTAACCGAACTCCCTACAACTTACAAGTTTTATGCAGTTATAATCAGAATTATTATCAGAAGGTTTTCATCATTATCAGAAGGTTGATTGTCAGTAGGTTGGAATATGTGGAATTCTGTGGAATAGTGTAAGAATAAAATATATACTTTCCATTTTTAAATAGAAATTTATTAAATAAGGAATAGCAAGTATTCGTAGAAATTAATGTTCATTGAGAAAGTTAAGAGTATCAAGAGTTCGTACAAAATGTTCGTAGTCGTAATTTGTTGAAAGAAATAAGGAGAAAGAGAAAGAGGACAATGTCAGTGTCGCTTGAAGTTGAAGTTACATTTTAGATGTTTGTTTCGCGGATCCCATCTGTCTCTCTGATTGAGGCTGATCGATACCTTTTATAGTATTCAGATTTTTGCATTTGCTCGCGAAGTCTTCAAGTCTTGCAAGTCGCTCCCATTGATCAAAATCATTTTAACAACTACTTGCGAAATCTGGTTTCGATTTTTTCGTTAAGCACATGGTCAATCCTTTTTCTATTTGAGAAAAACCAGGATTTCACACGTCATTGTAATTTTTTATAAACGTGAAGAAGGTTGATTTTAATTAATTCCTTATCTGCTACATATCTTTAGCTAATTAAGTTTTTCGCGCCTTACATTTTCGTTTAACTAGTTTACGCCATATTGTTTACATTTTTCATTTGTTTAGTTAAGTTTTCTTTTTTCATGTGTATGTGTGTGTGTGTGTCGCTTTGTAGGTGTATTTAAGTGTGTTATTTAATCATTTTTATTTTTATTAACTTTTTTCGTTTTCAAAAGAAAACCCATCTTTCATTAAAAAGATATAACTCTTAAAAATAATATTAAAAATAGTCGACAAACGTCGGTTGATCAAAAAGATCTGTTCAGGTCAAAATAAAAACCCACACGATAAAATGACTGAAAGAGTGATTGCCTAGAATGAAACTAACATGATGACCCAAAAATTAAGACAAAAGAAATTATGGAGGACAAGAATGGTCAAAATCGACAAAACGAAACAAATGTCGGTCAGAATTCGAAACCAGTGACAACTGCAGTAACAAAAACGAAAGTGCAGTGGCCATGAGATTGCCCTTATGCTGAAAGTCCTCACCGAAGTGGGTCGTCAACATGACAGAGATTATCTAGAAAGCCAAGCATACGCACATCTTTTCCCAGAAGTTGGGCTCTTGTTAGTCCCGTAGAATTACAGAAGGCCAAAAAAAAGAATTGTGTCTGTCTTTGTAGTGGACAAGCGTTCATGCAAAATTTATCACTCTACAAAAGGCACAATTATTAAACATTTGGGCGTTGCTAGGGCTCAAAGCGAAAATATTTATCAAATAAAAAGGATGATTTTATGGGAGACATTCTGTATCACACACCTACGCACTGGAAGAACGCCTCCAGCCATGATCTAAACACAAATACCCCATTTTAAGAACTGAATATGAAGGAAAGGTGTTGGACCAAGTTACAGTATTTGAAGTTCCTCTTTAATTCGTAGAAGAGTAGTTAGTGGCTTATATATGTTAGCCAAATTTTTTTTTTAAATCAGTGCTTCCACCGACGACCTGAACGGTAGATGAAGCTTCGAGATAATGTTAGATCGCAAAGCCTTTGTCTCTGTTCTCAACTGCTTGAATGTAGAGGGCCAGAAAATGTCGGTTATTGTGACGGGCCATAGACTAACATGGTGAAAATGTGGAGAGATTTGTCACCTCTTCTCTTCCTACCTAGAGAAGATAGAGCCAATTCCTACCTCCTTCCGCCGAGTCTATTATTTTTATCTCACCTGTAATTAGCATGCAAATGGTCAGGACTGGCGTTCAAAATACCTCATTTGGATTCATTTCGCGGCTCCTATATCTTAAAAATTCGTTGTCCGATGCTTGTACGGTTGCGGAGAAGGAAAAGGAGAATGGCATGTCATTAGTAAGATCAAAAGGGAGCTCCAGGCACCGTGACCTCTCTCCTCGGAAGCAGACACTCATTCTCAAACCATTCACCCTAAAAATCTACGTATGGTATATCTATTTCCTACACAGTCTCCCAGCAATTCACTAAAGAAAAAAATAATCACAAAAAATGACAGCAAAAACTATCATCAGACTCAACAGAACAAGGTTCAGAAAAGAAAAGAAAATTCAAATCCATTTTTAACCCTAAGGAAAACGTGTACTGGCTGTTCAAAAAACAGGCTGATAAAGCTTTAATACAATCTTGGAAAATAAAAGACTTTTTCCTCCTAAACATCAAACTGGGAAATAATAAGGATGTTAAAAAAAACAATATCCAAAAGCAAGAATAATTCTTACTGTGGTAACATCAGGCTAGGGTACTCAACAAATATGGGTGGTGAAAGGTAAAGTGAATACTGCTTTTAACATTTATTCACCCTTGGCTTACTTCGATGAAGAAAATGTTAATCGTCTAAATCCATATTGTTCTGGGAGTCTCCCAGTTTTCGTTCACTTATACCATGTACAGAGCTTTAAAACTCACTTCTTCTGAGACATTGGTGGTTTCTTGATGGTACCATAAAGAGTGAGATGGGCCAAGGGTCAATGGAAGAAGCCATCTGTGACCACTCACTGACATATTCAATACAGAAGAACCTCTCTAATCGTGTTGGTAATAGCTTTTTGTTTGGATAGAGTGAATGCCCGGGCCTAGGGTCAGAGTATCGCAGGTCGAGTCTCACTTGCGACCTTCAGCGTCTCAGGATGAATGCACGCTGTGTACAGTAGACCCAGTTTTACTGCATTTTTGATGGTCACTCCAGAGGATTTTCCTGGCTAGTAAGCAATTCTTTGGATGCTGCGTGTGCTCTGGTCTTCGCAGATCCGACTGGCAGGTTTTGCATGTTGGATAGTATTACAAAGAGTTATGTCACTTCGTTTCATTTGGGTTTATGCGCCCAATGACTATGTTGAGTGGCCTGATTTATTTTGGTGTTTTTTGACAACATCTCATTGGGTAATCTTAGCGGTCGAATGGAATGCTGCTCTTGACTTTGGTATAGATATTAGAGAGAAAAATTCGCATACTAACAACCGGTATTAGAAACCATTTCGGAACTTAATCGACAAGTTTGATCTTGTCGATAAATATGTTGTCCAAGATTTCATTCAATGGTTTACTCGTATCATAGGCTTCTTCGGATAAACTTTCATAAGTCTAAGGTTGAGATGATTGGTTACTGGAAAATGAACACATCATTATTTGGTGATAGTGGTTTCGAGGACCTGCTACTAATGCTAGGAGTTACCGCGAGAATTAACTGGGCTGTAGTTGCGAATATGTGGTGGGATTAATTAAAATTCAAAGTTATGTCGTTTGCTGCTGATGATAGTCGTCGTCTCAATCTAGTTAGATTAGCAGCTGAAAGGGCGTGTGAGGAAAAAGATGATCGGGCGATTAAATCCTGTGACAATGAGGCCATAGGCTTAACTAGGGCAGAGTTGGCTTCTTTTAACTGGCGCTACCACCTCAGCCAGGTACCCCGTCTATGGTGACAGCGTTTCGGTTCTTGTGTCAAGCAGCGTCGAGACTGACGAAGTCGGCAAAGAAGTCAGAGGGTACGAGACGGTGGGCCGAGATTACCTGCCTTTGTTTGCTAGCTTGCAGTTGTGTGCATAGAAGTGAGTTAAAAGACTTTTTCAGCGCTTTTGGATAATTTTTCAAATTGCGTTAACTGTAATAGCTTAGCGGATCATACCTTTCTCACTGCAGTGTCGTAGTTCCGTTGAGCAAGTTTGTTGAAGATATTATGTTTCGTTTTATGAAGGTTTTTCATTAAAAACATTAATTTAAAAAATTATGACAGAGAACGTATTCAAGTATTAGAAAAAATATAAACTAACATTCGTCACAATTTTAAAAAGAAGAATTTTTATAAATGGGCTGGGAAAATTTAAGTGTTAAATAGTTGATCCTTATGTCATTATATGTAGTTTTTGGTTTAGGAAAGAAGAAAGGAAGTAGAAAGGAAGCCATATATAATACACAGGGGTTAGTATTGGATATTTTATAGAATGGTTTAAACTTATAATTATTTAAATTTAACTTATCAAATTAACATTAAAGATTAAAAATAAAATTATAAAATTTAAAAATTTTAGAATTTCAACAGTCACAATTTACAAATTTAAAACGTAAAACCCAAAAGTTTAGTAATTTAGATTTATGGCGACATTTGCTTATGAATTCCTTACTTAAATTTAAAAGTAGGTTTTGATTAGGATACTTTTTTAATTTTTTCAATTAAACATAGATTACATATATTGTAAAAGTTTCTTTGGTTTCCAACTAACTATGGGGTTTAGTTCCTCTTCCTTTATTTCCTAAAATCTTCGGGAAAGAGATGTTTGAAATTTTAGATTAGAGTTAGAAAAGGAGTGCTTGTGATTATAATAACGTTGATTAAATTCCCCAGCGGAGATACCGATATAACTTTGGTAATTTCTTCTGCTATTTGTTGATGAAATTTGGGATTGGTAGAATACCTGGGGAGATCTCCACTTGCCTTTCACTGGACAGATATTAACGGATCAACAAATACAAGTATTTAAAATTCCAGTTCTTGTGTTTGTATTATTTAAACTTGGTATTATTTAAAGAGTTTAAATAATAACTATTTAAAGTTGATATTATTTGTTTAAATAATAATTATTTAAAGTTGGTATTATTTAAAGAGCTTTTTTTAACTTCCTGTGTATGGATATGTTATTAGGCGCCTTCTGCTATGTGGAAATGTTGTACCATATTTGAATAAATAAATTGTTGCTTTTGGTCGTTACTGATGAAGCGAGAATTTTCTCGCCAAACTAGCTATTCAAAGGAATGTAAATTTTGGAATTTACTGATATATATATATATATATATATATATATATATATAATAACCTATCTCATATATTGATTATCTTTCCCACACATAGAAAATTTAAACAGAATAAATATATATAATGACATTTATGAATATGAAAAACGGATAGATAGATAGATAGATAGATAGATAGATAGATAGATAGATAGATAGATAGATAGATAGACAGATAGATAGATAGATATTTTGACCTGTTATTGTCTAGCATATATGCGTATTAATTTATATTTAATTATCATTTTACTTTATTTTACCTTTCATACAATAATTATCGAGGAATACACACACACACATATGCGTGTTTGTGTGTGAGTTGATGTAAAACTATTAGTGATATCATTTGTACAGTATTAGGCAAAACTGAAAAAATATTTTTAGTTTATTCACTTCCTTGAAAATCATCTAAATATAGAAAAATATATCCCACCTGAACCTCCGAAAGCGTTCCACAATCGGTCATAAAACGTTCTGTTTCAAAAAATTATTTTAGGAAAAATAGTCACCGAATAATATTTGATTAATAATAGTTTGGTTAAAACAATCGAAAGGAAAGATAATTTTCTCTCAAAGCAAGACAACCGTCAATAGAACCAAAGCTACTTCTTTCTTATTAGCATTCAATGCCCCACGCTAAAAGTGAGCAACTGGCCGCATTGAATGTCATATTAAATCAGAAATTACTGTTTTCTGAGCCCAAAATATCGACTGGCTTTGTAAACATGAAGATGGGAATGGAATGTTTTCACCATAAGATATACTTTTCAGATTAGTTAACTTCAGACTTGTTTTGCAAACAGTTTTTGTCTATTTCATGGTTCTAAAAAGTTCAAGATAAACAAGCTTCTTTGAATTAGTCGAATAAAAACATAACTTCTCCTTTTGTGTTTGGATCAAACTTGCACAGAAAATTGAATGCATAACAATTCAATAACATTGTGGTTGCTGGATACATTAGAAGAAAAAGGAAGAACAAATCCATTCAGTGTTGGTTTTTACTCGATTAATTAAAACCTTTGGTTCAGCCTTTTAAAAAATCGCTTAATCCCAAATGATCGCAAACAGACCTGACCAATATTTAAAAGAATGTTAATTACCTCTGGTGACATTAAATGAATTATTTTCAAAGCTTTGCTCGCGTAAATATATTCATTTCGGATCGATAACAATAAAGAGTTTGCAAATTCTCTTTCATCTCTGATTACAGACTCTTTTCTCTCAGGGCACGATGACTTTTTGCATTTTAAGGCTTGACTTACTTCACCCATTTATTTTTCTCTAAAAGGTTAGAAAGAATTGAGTAGAAGCAAAGCTATGAAGAAAAAAGTGTTACTTTTGTTCTTCATTCTTGGAGCAAGTTCTTTCTATTCACATAACGGATAATAGAGTAAGGCGCTGTAGAAACAAAATAATGAGACAAGAAATCAGATTATATGGTCGTTAATCATTTCCGTTGTCTCAAACTCTAAACCCAAACACTGAATAAAAACATCGAGAATTTCACTAAGAACATACAAATAAATGATGTCCAGGGCACTCCTTCGATTAATTCCAAAATTATTTTCTGAGTAAAACTGCAGACCCAATTCCAAAAACCTCTATACAATAAGATGTTCTCACAAGTGAAAGCAAGGAATTTACCTATTTTTCTATAAATATTTCAGACTCTGAGGACAATAATTAATTGAAAGAATATATAAAGAAAAATGAAGATATTCATCACTTAAAAGTCAGGGTACTTTCAAAAGATCTGTATCCATGTAGAAAAATAAAAGCATTTTATTCAATAAAACCACTCCCAGCATCAATGGATAACACAATGAGGCTTTTAAAGCGGCTGCATAGTCAATTTAGATGGTTCTGATTTATCTTAGTCATCTAGTCTACGTTGTTTGCTTTCAAAAATTGCTAGGAATTATAAGGTCGTTAGATGGTCTCCCACTCTACGACACCCGAACGTAGTAGTTCAGTGGATCAAAATCAAGAGAGTATGTTGGGACAGACATATTCTTGAAAATTCTTGTGTCACAGAAGTCATATGGAAGAGAGTAGAGTCTTGCTGGAAAATGTAAAGCCACTCCCTCAATCCAGGGTTTAATCACGATTTCCAAGACCTCAAAATAAACAGTGACCCTGCTGCACTAAGAGAATATCCAGGCTAGCATAACTTTGCCCTCATTGATCATGATCCCCAAAGTTATTACAACCGACATGAACGGCTACACCTGTTGGACGTGCACAGTGCCACCAGTCATTGCTTCTATTCATCTCCCCATTTTCATAATGTTTGCTATCTGCGAGTTACTCTAGCTGTTGGCTAATGACGTGAGCACTATGTTTCGTCTCACTTCTTATGTCAAATTAAATGTTACCTTGATGATTATCTGTTTACGACTGATGGAAAAATGAGAATATCAATATTTGAGGCAAACTTTGTAACATTAAGTTAAGGTAATTTCCGCTAAAAGTGCTATCTCATATACTAGGTGCACTTTATATATATATAAATACTATGTATATAAAAATACTATTCAAGCAATAATACTTTTAAATTCATCACTAATAATCCATAATTTTAATGCATGATACATTGACATTGACAGGATGTGCGTCGTGGTGCAGTGGATACCGGCTCAGAACGAGAAATCGGGAAGCCGAGTTCGAATTTCAGTCGTATTCCTTGGGAAAGGTAGTAATCCGTCTCTTCCCTCCAGTTATGGGCTAAATAACAGGACAGATTGGGTTCTATAGCCTTGGTCGGCAACCAGTCTACCACAGAAAGCAATGGCAACCTACTGTGGGATAATCTTTTTCGAGACATGATCGCCCAAGCGTGTATCACGTATGGCACTTAACTGACTGACTGACATTGACATTACGTTTACGTCATATTCATCATTGTTTATTTTGTCAGTAACAGTTGCTTTAACGTCTGGCCAGTTAAAACTCCTTTCTTTGATTTTGATGTAATGAATATGTAATGGATATGCATACACCTTGTTTCCCCCTGATTGGAATGTGATTGGTTGGTGTCAGCCATAAATACAGACAAAGGTGAGGACGCATAGAGGTCTGTTGGTCTTCCACTAGAGGTCTACGTCCATAGCTCTATTACGCCTATTGGTCTATGGTTACTGACTACGCCTACGTTTCAGGATACTGCATACGACGAGTACCGTTATTACGTCTACGTACTAGATTGTTCTACCCAGTTAAATTTGTCTAAAATTCTTCGCTACCTCGAATGATATATATATCCCTTTCCGTGACATATCAGGTTGTCAACAAAATCATCAGTCAATGTATTTAAATTATGTATATGATAGCTATTTTGTTATAATACCGATGTTTTAATAGCTGAACATTGCCAATCTCTTTCTTAGTGATTTTCAATGCTAAATATACAGATTGAATAGCAATCTTATTCAAATAAATGCTATATCGTAAAGAGCAAAAGCTGATCCTTAATAATGCGGCTAAGCGTATGGTATTCATACAAATTAATTAAGGCAGATAAATAAACATGAATACATTGTGAGAAAATCTATTTCATCAGAACGCGAGAATTCTACATCGCCAATGTATATAGAAGATTTTCTATTTACTTGATTTTCACTTTGGAGTTTGTTTTCATGCAGCAAAAATCCAAGAATTCTCTCTCTCTCTCTCCCACTCTCTCTCTCACACACACACACTCTCTCTCTCTCTCACTCTCTCTCTCTTTCTCTCTCACCCTATCTCACTTTTTCTCACTCTCTCTCTCACTCATTCTCACTCTCTCACACACACACTCTCTCTCTCTCTCTCTCTCTGTTCATACATTCATTATACTGTGACTGCACTGTTTTTATGGATGTCGCCATGCATTATTCTGTTTAATTTTTTACAATAATGCTCGAGGTAGAGGGTTACAGAGTACATACATGGGGAGACGATAACGGTTAATCGTAGACTTGAACGGATTAAGATTGTAATAATCGAGAAAGCATCCTCTTGGGAGTCGGTTTGATAAAGCGGCAGATCGAGGAAATAAGTTGTTCGAGTAGAACTTGCATTTCACAAATGTAAGACAAAAGGAATGCGAGCGGTTTACTACAAATTGGCACAGTGTGACACTCTGCACACCAGGCGGCTTCCCTCAGGCCAGATCCTGTTCGAAACGGCACTAGATGTGACGCCTCAGGGCAGCTGGCCGCCTGTCTAATGTGACGCTCGTTCTCGCTGATGGTCGTGACGGTCCCAGTTGTGACATTGCCACCCGGTTGTACGGTTGGTTTGGTCGCTGTCGCTGGTCGTGACGATCTTGTCCGATGATGTCGCCACAAAAGCTGGGTTACAGGACGTCTTTTGCAACAACCGACCACTTTCCCACATTGTGATTAGATCCCAGAGGTCACGTTTTGCAATCTTAATAGTCGTCCCTGTGAGCCAGTCAGGACACTGGTGTGCACTTGAGGTTTGAAAAAAAATAAACACGGCACCAAAAAAAAAAAAAAAAAAAAATTAATAAAATAAATGAACAAGGTCGGACACGCCTGGAGAGTTACGAAGAATGTCTTAATAAAAAAAAAAGCGTTAAAGTAAGCAGATCTCTTCACAGTTCACCAAAGTCTTGTCACGTATTTCATTAAAGTCTTTTTCATTAATTCTCTATTATCAGGTTTGTCAATTTTCTATGTAGCTTCTAAAACAGCAAAGTTCTTTCGGGTTCTTGACGGAATCTGGCGGAATGTGCCGAATCGGAGGCGGTCGCTGGTGGTGTTGACGGAGGTGGCTCTCTGCCCAAAAATCTCTCCAAAACTCCGACTCAAACTGCCACCCAACTCAACTTTTCGTGTCGAGCATCTATTTTTATAACCAATTTCGATCCTCTCTGAGGATTCGGCCGGCTCACATCTTCGGTCAATGAAATCGGTCTCCGCCCACTCGATTTGCGGAAAGTTTTAGCTCGACCAATGAGATTATGCCAACTCACATCGTACCTCGATTCACCTCGGGTAATAACCAGCGGCCTTGTTCCTTCGGGTGACCTTATCAAATCCCTCTGACACTTGTTTTGCTACGCGTTTTCAGATTAGCAGAATCGACATTTCAACTCCAAAAGAAGGGAAATTTATATGAACATGAAAGGAGTGACATTTATACAAACATGAAAGACGAGAAATGTATATTTATCCAAAATAATTTTATGCTTCCGCCTTTTATAAGTACTTGAAAAATAATAAAATTATTATTTTTTTCCTAAGCTCACATCGCGTGACGCACTAGAACTCTAATAACATTGCCAGTATCGATTTCTCTCTCCGTTCTTTTTAAACCAACCAAAGAAATGTATCCCCGCTGGAGAAGGGAAAGTATCACCGCGGGAGATAGTGTCACAATAGCATGTCGGGTTTTGAACATGAAGGTTATACTTGGGAGAATGTAGTTCGTCTGACTGCTTTCCGCGAGAGGCTTGCAACGTTTTGTCTGTGAGAAAGTGTGTGCAGGGTGGGAAATAATTTGTCACCCACAAAGGCACTCCATCAAGAATGGCCTACTACTGCCTCTATTTTTCGTTTGTTTGATCTCACTCTTGTAAATGTAGAGGAGGAGCAGAAAGAGCAGGAAAAGTCAGTTGCTTACGGGAGCGGCACAGGGAAGCGACCATTTTTCCCAGCATGTTTATCGGTGGGTCGTACGTATGACTTCCACTTGATGTCTGGGTTGATCTTATGTCCCAGCAAAAGCGCTCAAGACACAAAGGCCTCCGTGAGGGAACACCCATTCATCGTGATCGGCGATAGTCCATGGTCCGATCGGTAATAGGGGAATGTAGCTAGTCTGGTTTTCGAAACATTGAATGTAACCATTCAGTTCTTTCTCAAATAAACTAATAGAGCTCGATCAAAGAAGAGATCTTTAAACATCTTCAGACAAATATTCTTTTAAGCAATGGCGAATCTCTTTTCAAAGTCTCAAAAGAAAAAAGGCTTTACAATCATTTAGAAGTAGCATTTTCGAGGTACTGAACTTTCGCTTCTTGTCGATTTTTCTATCTGCATAAGTTTAAAATCGATGCCTCTATTTGTTTATTGTTTTTGTGAGATTTATTTTACTTTAATGACAAAATAAGAACAATAAATGAGTAATTATGCTTGTGGGATATTTTCGGGTATTAATTTTTTATGAATATCTATAGTGTCTCCTTTTCACCCTTCTGCACTTGCTTGATGACAGAATTTATTTTGGCTAAATGATAAATGACATTCCAACTAAGGTGTTTTAAATAATTCTACTCGCTATTATTTTCTGTTTTCGATTGTTTCATACGCTATTTTTTTTTACAAAAATATTATTATTTTGGTTACAGAATAACAACAGTAACACTTTATTTGATTTTTAGCGGTTCCTGGAATCTTTTGAGTTAGAAATTGTTTTGCTCTTAAGAGAACATCTCTAAGGATTACACACGACGACAGCTGGGAAAACATTTTGACGTTGGGCTTTTTTCTATTTTTATACAATTTTCCAAGTAAGAATTCAAAATAAAATGTAGAATTAAATCTTTAAAAGAGAAAGTATTTTGGTAAGAATATAAAAAAGATTAAAGGAAAAATTCTAGCAAAGAATATAATGGTATAAAAATTAAAGAAAAAGTATCAAAGAAATGACGCAAAGAATAAAGAATGACAATATATGTTAGGAAATATGAGGAACTGAGAAAGAAAATCGTTTGTTTAAGAAAAATAAATAAATAAAAACAATAATAATTCTGAAATGAAATAATATTAAACAAAGTGAAATACATTTTTTGTAAAGGACCGAAATATTTAACTGAAAAGGGAATAGAATTTAGTCAGTCGAATTTGAAAAATGGGTCCCAATTTGATTCCGGGTAAGCAATGCCGATGTTTATTGATCGATTGGAGAACAATTTTTTAAAAAATCAAGACCTAGAAAATGGCTTATTAACTTACGTAGAACGAGAAGAACGGTTTTCAACCAGATTTGATGACAGTTAAGTGTGATTAAAGCGGTCAAATGTCGAGATGTTGCAGGATTTGGAGAGGGCAAGTTGTCCAATTAACCTTGACATTCTTCGTCCGACATCGTCGAGGCTCACCAGATTCAGTTTGACAAGCTATCATCTTTTTTTTCTTATAGTTTGTTCTTTCTCTTATTTCCTTATTTAAATTGATGCCGGAACAGATGAAGTTATTTTTCAAGAACTAAACACACAATCACGTACTGCAGGTCTTACGTATTCTTGAGTAAACTAACCACCCACATAAAAATTTTAGTCTGAGTCAAAGCACCTTAAAAATTCATGAAGGAAGAACAGCGTGATACTACAACCTATATCACGAAAAATGAGAACAGCGTAAACAGATAGATAGATAGATAGATAGATAGATAGATAGATAGATAGATAGATAGGGTTATAACTCGCTGCTAAAGATTATAATATTATGTCTGGTTTGACACCAACGGTAGTTTAACCATCATTCTATAACAATTCTCATTGAACTCTCCCAAATCTCCCCACTGAGACACGATGTGATACAAGGTCGAGTTGAACGTAGGAACTCGGGCGCGTACACGCGAGTCAAGTGTCAAATTTTACCCAGCCATCGCAACCGCAGGCGTGGGCACTTTGTATTTTCTATATTTCGGCAGAAAACTTCACAGTTGAGAGCTCTCTCAAAACTCTGGATATTCTCTCAGAGACTCGAAGTAAGACAAGGTCGTGTTCAACATGCGGAAATCGAGCTCATATACTCGGGTTAAACGTCAAAATATACACAGCATTCACAACTGCAGGATCGACTACTTTGTATTTTCTATTTTCTCAGCCAAGTCTCCATCCGTAAACATTAATCTGACTGTGTCGTACTCTGCTCGAAGAGTGAGAGAGTTTCATATTTTTGAGCACTATCGGAACTCTGGATTTAATGTCGAATCTCAAGCGCGTATAAGAGGGCCAAAATCGGGATCGGGTAGTTTACATAAAACAATGTTCGATTCAGCCAGATATCTGCCTATGGACGGAGACTCGGCTGAGAAATACAAGTAGTATTTCCGAGTGTACAATTCTCCACATTAAACACGACCTTTTGGTAAATATTCAGGGATCTGAGAGAGCTCGCAATTGTCTAGCTTTCTGACTTTGAGCAGTGTTCGGTAGTTTTCGGACCAAGGGTCAAAATTTACTCTGTCCAAAGACAGAAAGCTTGTCTATTTTTCTTAGCCGAGTTTCTATCTATTGACAAATCCCCGACTGAGTTGTACTCTGACTTGAGAGCTTCACCATTGCGAGCACTCAGGGAATTCTGCAAGATCAAGTCCTCCCCAGTGAGGCGTGCGATTTTCTAGCGTTACTCACTCAGCTAAAAGTTCTGCAGCCTCCGCATACGCGTGATCGAGCTTTTCTATTTTTCTCAGCCGTGTCTTTGTCAGTATTTATTGCCCAAATGAGTGGTTCTCTACCCGAAGACAGAGAGCTTTTTAAGTGCAAGTTCTCGCAGAACTCGGGGTACTCAAGTCAGAGAATCTGACAGTTCGAGTGAAACTCTTTGTATTTACCCTGAGTTGCCACACTGAGACGGGATGTAACCCAAAATCGAGCTGTAGGTGAGGAACTTAAGTTCGAGCAAAAATTTCCCGTACACCTTGCATAAGGTAGGTTCGGACTCTTGTCTACTTTTTCCCATACAAGACTCCGCCCTTCAACAAAGCACCGTATAGATTCTTCTTCGCCCGAAGGCAAGGAACCCAACAAGACTGAGTTCGAGTGGATCTCTCGGTATTTATTGCCCCCCCCACACACACACACACACTGATGCTAGATGTGATACAAGGTCGGTTTTTAACGTTAGAATTCCGAGACCTTAAGCTCGGTTAAAAATTTCCCGTAGACATGGTCGAGTTTTTCTCTACTTTCCCCAGATGAAATTCTGCCCTTTGGTTAAAGCCTCGTATACCTACCCCACTGCTTTTTCCAAGATGAGTCTCCGCCCTTCAGTATAGCCTCGTCGGTGTACTTCTCTGTTTGAAAGTAGAGAGTCCAACAATGTTGAATTCAAGTGGAACTCTGGAGCTCAACTCTCCTTAAGTCTTTAATTTAAGGCAACTTGCCTCGTTCATTTGTCTTAGCGGTATGTCATATTTACTCTCTAACAATCCAACTTTTTGTGGTCTTTTATTTCCTGGAATATTTTCTTTTATCTCTTAATATTTATATTGTGAGAACCTACCTACAAATGGAATCGCCCACACCTTTATAATATGGCTACCAACTCTGACTGGGAGTCACTGCGTAGCAGACTTGCTTCTGCTACTGTTGACACTGTCAGCACTCTGCCTTCGGTAGAGGGCGCTCTCTGCTTCCGAGCAGAGAGCACAGACCCAGTCGTGGTTCCGCCGGAGGGCGGAGCCACGGCTCGGTAAAAATAGACAGATTTATTTTTGGCCCGGCTATATGGCTGGGAACTCCCACTTTAAAATGACCATGTGTCACATCCGGCCTTTTGTGGGGAGGCTAGTGAATATAGTCACTGCGTAGCAGACTTGCCTCTGCTACTGTTGACACTGTCAGCACTCTGCCTTCGGTAGAGGGCGCTCTCTGCTTCCGAGCAGAGAGCACAAACCCAGTCGTGGTTCCGCCGGAGGGTAGAACCACGACTCGGTAAAAATAGACAGACATATTTTTGGCCCGGCTATATGGCCGGGAACTCCCACTTTAAAATGACCATGTGTCACATCCGGCCTTGCGTGGAAAGGCTAGTGAATATAGTCACTGCGTAGCAGACTTGCCTCTGCTACTGTTGACACTGTCATCACTCTGCCTTTGGTAGAGGGCGCTCTCTGCTTCCGAGCAGAGTGCACAAACCCAGTCGTGGTTCCGCCGGAGGGTAGAACCACGTCTCGGTAAAAATAGACAAACATATTTTTGGCCCGGCTATATGGCCGAGAATACCCACTTTAAAATGACCATGTGTCACATCCGGCCTTGCGTGGGAAGGCTAGTGAATATAGTCACTGCGTAGCAGACTTGCCTCTGCTACTGTTGACACTGTCAGCTCTCTGCCTTCGGTAGAGGGCGCTCTCTGCTTCCGAGCAGAGAGCACAAACCCAGTCGTGGTTCCGCCGGAGGGTAGAACCACGACTCGGTAAAAATAGACAGACATATTTTTGGCCCGGCTATATGGCCGGGAATACCCACATTTAAATGACCATGTGTCACATCCGGCCTTGCGTGGGAAGGCTAGTGAATATAGTCACTGAGTAGTAGACTTGCCTCTGCTACTGTTGACACTGTCAGCTCTCTGCCTTCAGGTAGAGGGCGTTCTCTGCTTCCGAGCAGAGAGCACTAACCCAGTCGTGGTTCCGCCGAAGGGTAGAACCACGACTGGGGAAAAATAGACAGACATATTTTTGGCCCGGCTATATGGCCGGGAATACCCACAATAAAATGACCATGTGTCACATCCAGCCTTGCGTGGGAAGGCTAGTGAATATAGTCACTGGGTAGTAGCCACAGAGTGAGTGAATGAGTGAGTCAGGACGCCTGCGAGAAAAAGTATTCTCCAGTTCACGTTTACCTCTGGACAACGTTTTCCGAGAATACACTATTCAACCTTATTTCCGAGTCTGTTTTATCTTTATAATGGCCCTTCGGTCATAACAATTTACCTCTCCACTTTCTGGCATGTTCGCCACGTACTGAACTTTTTAATTCTTTCGTTTTGGGTCACTATATTTTCCCGTATATTTCTACGTTCAATGATTCATTGGGGTGTTGGTACGTCAAAAATATACAGAACTTGCATAAGTTTTTCCTTTGTTCCGGTTCTTTCTGAAGTAAATCTTCTCTTTAACTGATTCTAATGCCTTTTTTGTTTTTCAGTTCACCATATATTTTATTTCTTTTTTATTTATTTATTTCTTTCCTTCTTTCTTTCTTTCTTTAACCTGCATTTGAAAATACGCCTCAGAAAGCTCCAGTTTCGAACAAAATTTCTATTTAATTTCACAAAAATTTACTCTGAACTTGGTAATGGGTAGTCATGTGATTCTAAATATTTGTTTAATCCTGTCGAAAAATGAGTGCAAACACGAATTTTATAGTTTTTATTCTTTACATACTTTGCTACTTTTGAAGGGTCAATTTTTTCAATTACACTGATTTTTACATACCTGTCTGATTCTTTGTAGATTTGATCCAAAGCTTTGAACGATATGCTACGTTTCGATTTAAATACCGGCGTCATACTTTTTTATACTTGAAATTTTGCTTTGACTTTGGAAATCGACCCACTCGTCAGAGAGAATATCCGGAAAACATTTTTTCAGTTCTTCCTAAAAATTTTCCTACTGTTTGTTTTAAACTGGTGCTTATTTTTTGGACATAAATATTCATAGGTAAACCCGAATAGTTCCATAGTCAGTACGAATAAGTTTAAGGTGTTTTTAACACATAATCCTAAGCTTTTATACTCTTGTTACGATATGAAACGTTGCAAGTCATTTCATCAATAATAATAAAAAAAAAATTTCACCCGACACGCGATGTGCAATTTTCGAAGTTCTTTTGAATATAGGTTTCCGTTTGCTTTCCATGCGACTTCGTTTATTATTGTGATGTCACTACCAGTGTCCACTTTCATTTTTTATCCACATTATTATTGGTTTTTGTGATAATTATAATTGTTTTTTGTGATAATTTTTTCAGTCTCAACGCTGTGTACGAATCTTTTTCTGTAAGAAAATTTCCTTGCTCTGGTTTTGCATTGTGACTTTTTATGTCCTACTTTTCCACACTTGTAGCATTTCAAATTCTTAAAGGAACAGCAGTCCTCTCCGACATGTAACCTTCTACATCTAAAGCATGTATTACTTTTTTCCCCAGTTTTCTTTAGCTTGTATATATACGCATTCTCTTTCTTCAATTTCCTCCATAGTATCGTATCTCAGATTTAAGATTCTCTAAGATTCCTCTGATATTACTTGGGTTAGTTTTTCATTATGTTTCACTTTTGTGAGGAATATAGCATCTAAATTAATCTTTTAAACATATTCGGAGTCAGTGAATTCGTTTATTTGAATCTTTCACATCCCTTGTTAACGATTCTAGCATATGTGACAAAATGTTTGTCTTCTTTTTTCGTCCGATTCATACACTTCCAACAAGTATTGAATAACGAACTTTTCCCGCTAAAGATTTTAGCCAGAATATCTATCGTTCCTTCAAAGCAAATTTCTCCTGGTTTTCTTAGGAATATAAAATGGCAGTATTTTTCCTGTTCTACGGGTGCTAACCTTCTCCCCAAAAGTGTTGTTGCTTCTCATCTTCCCAGTTGTTGCATTCTTTGTCACTTTACTCGTATCTACTAAAATAAACAGAAATGCGAATTACATCATCTGAATTATATGTGAATTCAGCAATGGAATTTGCCACCTGATCGGGAGTGAAAGAAATTCGCGATTTTTTCGTTTTCTTCTTAATTATTTCAATTAACTTTTGTTGTTGCTTATGAAGTTCCAGCAACTGCTGTTGTTTATGATGTTGCTGTTGTTGTTGTTGTTGCTGTTGTTGTTGTTGCTAATGCTGTTGTTGTTTTTTTATCGGTTGGGAAAATAATTCTTCCATATTTTTAAGAATATTAGGGAGGTTCTTTATGCACAGAAAAAAATAATAATTACACCAACATGTTTCTAATTTCTTGTCGTCACTTTTATGTGCGCCACAGCAAAAAAAGAAAAAATTTCTACTCGGTACAAGTTCCGATTCTTCGTCATCAATGTTATAATTCGACTGACTCTAACGGCACTTCAAGGAACACTCTATTACAACTCTCTCGGAACTCAGTTGCCCAACACTCTTTGAGTTCTTTATTTAAGGCGTTACCGGGGGTCTCTTATTTACTCCTCAATAAATAGATGATTTTTTAAGCGCCGCTTAGATGTGGCACAAGGCCGAAAATATGGGGTACTAACGAGGAACGAACTCACTGTAAGACAAGCTTGCTAACCCTTACACCGCCTTGGGGTGCCCAATTATTTTCTAAGCATAGCTTAGATGTGGCAAAAGGCCAAAAATATGTGGCACCCAGTGAGGATCGAACTCACTATTCAGTCGTAATAGGTTTTATCGAGACAAATAAATCACACCATGCCGGGGTGCCCAAGATAGATAGATAGATAGATAGATAGATAGATAGATAGATAGATAGATAGATAGATAGATATCAATAGAGTGAGATACAATTTAAAAATTTATAGAAAATAATGAATGTAGTGGCTGCTCGATTCTAAGAGAAGCATGTAGTGCCAGTCTCTCTCAGATATTACAAGATCAGAAGTAGTTGCATGTCTCTAAACTCAACTCAGTGTACCTCTGCTTCCTCAGCGTGTAGATGGCTGATTTACCTAACTTTTGATCTATCAAAACTCGTATAACTAAAGCTGAATCGTGTCACACAACCTCTAATCTCCAATTATATTTCTACGAGTGAGACTGTCAACCAAGTTCGACATGTAATCCGACGGGAGAAGGAGTGGCTTCTTCAAATGAATAAAACAGCTGGAATGAAGTTGAAAGAAAAAGAAGAAAGAGCTAAGAAAACAAAAACTTATAAAACTTTAGAAAACGAAACGAAAGAAAAAAAAGAAGAATGAACGAAAGTAAAAACGGCAAAAAGAGAAAAAAAAGTAAATATGCTGAGAAATTGATCTAAAAAATAAAAAAATTAGAAATGAATCAAACCATCGAAACCACATTTGTCTTTTGCTGGTTTTGAGAAATGTTCTGCTTGTCAGTTGGTTTGCGTTGTTATTTTTCTCATAAATATTCATAAATCCGGGTCTTTTCGAGAAAAGAAAAAAAAACGGAAATTTTATTATTAGGAGGCCTTGTATCTACTTCCGGTTGCGGAGGAAACAGTTTTCCGGAAATTACTTTCATAAAGCAAATAGCATTCTTTAAAATACGAGCACACGCACTCACGCACGCACTGACAGATATGCTTATATACAGGGACACATATATAATTTCACAGCTTACTGACATAAGATGTATTTATTTTACATAAAAAAATATTTATTTTTCAACATAATCTCTTTCGTTGCAAACGTGATTGATTCATTCGACAACACAAATCCTATAGAATATACAAACAAGATGTGGCTAGGGTATTCTCGGCATGACCAAGAATATGTAAAAATATTATGTTTTTTTTATTATTTGGGTCAAGCTGAGAAATTTTCAGCACCCCATCTACAATGAAAATGCAAGATCGATGCTCAGTTAATTATGTGTCAAGTAATAGACACACTGCATAGATCTCTTCTTTCTACTGCATCCTTACGGTGTTTTATTTCCCCGTGTCAAATGCACATTCAGTATGAACTTCTAAAACGTTTACAGAAATTTTCAGGATAAAAATCATGTCTTTATATTTAGATTTAGATTTCTAGGCAATATTATTGGGTCGGCCAAAAAGTACATTCGCTTATTAAGTAGCAAATTTACTTAATAACCCGAAATAAATTTTTGGCCATCGCAATATATTCCACCTTGCAGATGCAGGGTATATTTTCAAGATTTTGTTTTTGGAAAAAAGCAGCTTCAGTGGCGTTAACTAGGCTAAAGGTAACCTGATGAAAGAAGTCCTGACTACCTTCAACCATGCATATGTCTGCCGTTATCGCCAGGAAGGCTCAGATCAGTCGCCAGCAGTAAAATCCAGCAATTTAAAAGTACATTTTAAAAAAATAAGATTCCAGGTTATGTTTTGCAATGCTAATAAAAAATAGTAACAAACACTGTTTGATAATTTCAAGAACTTTCACCAGGACATTATTCTACTCTTAAAATTAAAAAAAGATTTACTATGAAGAAAATAATTGCTATAAATAAAGAACTGGTATAAAAAATAATGAGATTGAAGCAATAATCTTGGTGAAACAACCTTAGAAACGCAGTCTATTTTCCATGTCTTGGTGAAACAACCTTAGAAACGCAGTCTATTTTCCATGTCTTGGAATTCACGGCTACTACAATGTCGTCTTTAATATCGTAGTTTAAGAACAGGTTAGGAGCGTTTTCACAAAAGAGTCGTTCATGACCGTCACATCCGAACAGATACAAAAATATTAATCGGCAAAGCAGTAGTGATTCTATCACTTTTGTATGCATCAGAAAAAGAGTCACCAAAGCGATATCTGAAAAGTGCGTGAAAAGCTCTGTCAACATTGTTTATAAATATCTTGTAAAACACATGTAAAGACAAGCCCAACATCAGCTTTCCGAATTAAACGAAATCAATAAGAAATGAAGCTTTTGTTATCAAATTCACGGCCTCTACGTAAACTGAATACACTTAGCCCACATTTATATCCATTGTTCAAATGATAATTTCAAAATACAGTACGTATTTCAGCAGAATAGCTGATCGAAACAAGTTCTGGCAAATGTGAACAAAACATTTTGATATAATTTTTGTACTTTTAGAATTTCTATTACCTAAACATTATCTGGGCGTTGGGTAGAGCCGCTTATCTTGAGATTATATACAATGCACATAGGCTATTGCTTTAAAAGTACATTTTAAAAAAATAAGATTCCAGGTTATGTTTTGCAATGCTAATAAAAAATAGTAACAAACACTGTTTGATAATTTCAAGAACTTTCACCAGGACATTATTCTACTCTTAAAATTAAAAAAAGATTTACTATGAAGAAAATAATTGCTATAAATAAAGAACTGGTATAAAAAATAATGAGATTGAAGCAATAATCTTTAACTTTCGGATAAAAAAAGTTTTCCTGTTTCAAAATTCTGGAGATAATTGGCTGTCAAGGAAGCACTTGTTCGGTGCTTGAAGTTCTATCAGAAAACTGAACAGATGTAATCAGATTAAATTCTTCCACAAAAAGACTCCGAAAATAAACCTAAAGACTCCTGATTATCCCTAAGCCTACTTGTAACAATACACTTAATTGATAAGTCAAGATCATTAACTTGATATAATGGTCTAATAAATTTATATATATATATATATATATATATATATATGTGTGTGTGTGTGTGTGTGTGTGTGTGTATATATATATATATATATATATATATATATATAGTTTGGGGTAAAATATATCTATATGGTAAAATTGCTCAATATCAGGGATAGAATGTATGTAAAAATAAGCAGTTTGTACACAAAGTTGAACACCGAATGGCAACATTCATTTTCATATATTTATGCAATCTTTAAGGCTATAATTTCGTTCAAGCATAAAGCAGACTTTCATCATTCGATATATATATATATATATATATATATATGTGTGTGTGTGTGTGTGTGTGTGTGTGTGTATGTGTGTGTGTGTGTGTGGTTACTGAAAATTTATCGCTTTAATATACATTTCTCAAAATCTGACCACATGATTTGAAAACAGATTATATTAAGAGCCCATATATTAAAGACAAACAGACACCACGACGGGAAAAAAACTCTTCGAAGCTTCTAACAAAACAATTAAAATCACTGACAAGGACCTACGTAACATGCTCATAGAAGTACAAAAAACGGATAAACTCAACATCTTTGTCGTGTTAAATAAATCTGATTATAATTCGAAACTACAGAAAATACTCGACGACCATACCAAATTTAAAACGTCAGCAGAAATCCTGCTAAACCAACTGAAATTAAAAAATTAATCACAACCAACGACACAGAACAGGACAACTTAAAACGTCTCTAAACAATCACAGATTACAACTTTGGATACGTGTCTGGAATAAATCAAAATGCACAAGCCTAACTTCCCTCTCCGTCTCATCATATCCACAAATCCCCACAACAGTTTATCAATTAACCATAATCATCAACCAACTCATTACACCATACATACCCAGAAAATACAGTATTAAATCAACTCTCGAACTAATCCAAAATTTTAAAACATAGAAACCTAAAATTATAACCGTAACCTCACTTGATGTTGAAAGTTTGTTCAACAACACACCAGTTGGAGGAAAGATTGCTATAATTATAAATAATCTCTCTCTTTCTCTCTCTCTCTCTCTCTCTCTCTATATATATATATATATATATATACTGAAAATTAAACCCAGTATATTACGAAAACTACAAAAGTCACAGATTCAATCAATTTGGTTACTTTTTTTTACTTTTCCCGACAAAAATAACTGTATTTCCCAATTTTAGAGAAATCTCTTCTTATCTTTGAAATCAATAAAAATTAATACCAGCCATCTGGAAATAGGGTTACACCAGTGCAAAGCAGTACAGCATGTCATTTCTAAATTATGGCGCAATGAATTGTTCTCACAGAGGGAACCCAACTGACCCTACTATACTATGCAGTCGACGAAATCAGAAACTAACAACGCACAAGCGCTAAATTAAAAAAATAAAAAGGTAACAATATATCCATAGAACCTATATATATATATATATGAGGGTGGACCAGAGACTGATCATCTCTGGTCGGGTCGGGTCGGCGCGGTAAGAGGGGTATGATGTTGAGAGACCAGAAACCCCCTCGTGATCCACGCAAAGACATCACTGACGACACCCTCTAGCGCCCCCATTACGGTGCGCATGTTAAAATCATTTTCATGTTCAGCAGTGACTTTCGGGAAACACCGAATGACAATTCAGGAATAGTCTGAAAGACAAATTGGAAAGACAATTGACGGTAGGAGAGACTACAAATGTTACATGATTAGGCTAGCAACCCAGCATGTAAAAATGAAAAGCGCTGCAGACACATTTACAAGTAAATACCCCCAAGGGATCCATGGCTTACCTCATCAATTGAACTTAACGTGCTCCTGTGGCAGGAAATGCAAAAATATACGCGGCCTGAAGATACATCAGACGAAAATGAAATGCATGGCACGTATTGACAATCTGCAACGCACAGAATACCCTTCTGGTGAGACGCAGGAAGAGCAGGCCCAGTCCTTCCAAGTAGGGATCAATATGTCCAGCAACATAACATCAAGTAATTTTCGGAAAAAGATCAAATGGCCTGCAGCCGCTGATATAAACACTTGGCAAGCTTTTGATTCGGACGTTAGCGAGATCCTGACAATGATTTTGAAAGGCTCCGTTATAAACGACTGGAAATTATGAGCAAAATAATCGTAAGCTTTGGAGCAGAACGATTTGGAAACAGTGAAGAAAAAAATTAGCGAACAGAACCGTGAATCGGAGAAAAATTCGAATTAAAAAAATACAGATCAGAGATAAAATCACTAAAAAAGCAATACAAGAATGCAAATCCCGAAGAAAAAGAAGCATTAAGAGAACTGAGAGACTCGATCCGGGATTTCAAAAACAAACTTTTAGCTAAATTCCCCGAAATTCTGCATTTCTGAGTTCTCTTAATTTCTTTTTTTCTTTTTTATTAATAGTACTCGTAAATAAGATAAAATGCATAAATAAGTTTTAAATTAATGTATTTAATTGTAATTAAGGTTTTTACTTGTACATAATTTATTATATATTTAGGTGTGTTTTAAAGGATTTTAAGTACTTTTGTATATATATATATATATATTTACTTTCCTAATTTTTTGGAACGATTTTAAATGTATACATATTTGTAGATACTTGTATTCATAAACGGATTTTTTTTCTTTTGATAAATTCTTAGACGAATTTTTATCCTCACATTTTTTTTTTAGAAACGACTTAATTATATATTTGTAGATATTTATTTATTTTTAAACGAATTATGATGAATTCTTAGTCGAAGGTTTTGTTTTTTTTCTCTTAGTAATAGCCATATGACCATTAAATTAATATATTTTAGGACGAGTTCATGTTCGGTTCGCCACTTGATGTAAATTGGCTTTGTCTATCGCCAATCGAAAGCGTTTGTAAGATTTTGCACGAGGCCCAAACATCATAAATTTTTTCCAGTGTCTGAAAGCGTTTAGTGAGGATGGACCAGAGACTGATCATCTCTGGTCGTGTCGGCGCGGTGAGGGGGGTATGATGTTGAGAGTCCAGAAACACCCTGGTGATCCACGCAAAGACATCACTGACGACACCCTCTAGCGCCCCCACTACGGTACGTCTGTTAAAACAATTATATATATATATATATATAGTCATCCGCAGACAGATCTGTTTCGCAGTATCGCAGCTCATCAGTACGGTTAGACTCCGATTGCTTTTAACCCAGGATTGAAACCCGACCGAATTGGCGTCAGTCGGTTATGGGTGCTCGGTATATATATATATATATATATATATATATATATATATATATACCGAGTGCTCTGTATATATATATATATATATATATATATATATATATATATATACCGAGCACACCATAACCGACTGACGCCAATATATATATATATATATATATATATATATATATATATATATATATATATATATCCGAGTGAGTACAGAACGAAGAAAGAATTTTTTCACCGTCCAAAACATTAATTTAAAAGTGCTCGATATATGATGTATTGAGCTGTGAATATTTATTATAAATTATGTTTTAGAACATGTACATAATCTTTTCTATATATGTCCTCTACAAGCATATGTTTGTTTCAACGTTGGGTGCCCAACGTTTCGTCAGGAGGAATAAGCAAGAACTGAAATCATTCGCTATCTACATTTGGTTCATTGTTGTTGTGGGGTTGGTTGGGGTTATTGATAATGAAAGGAATGTGTCTTCTGTGTTGACCGTTAGACTTTTGAAGAACTTGGTGTGTAATTGCTAAATTGTTGATTTATGGCATTATCTGTCGGAATGTACGTTTTTATCGGTCGGGTATATCTTTTGGTTAGAATTTCGAAGAAATTGGTGTGTGGAGGGGTTTGATTACTTGGTCAGTTCTGTGTGTTTGTGTGGTTTTTTTGTGATTGGGGAACTCATCTTCTTTGTTGACCTTAAGAATCTTTAGGACGGCGTCGTGGTTAGCTAGTGTTTGATTAATTGGTGTCTATTGTTACCAGACAGATTTTGTGCATTCTCTTTTTCATTTAGTGGCGAGGCTTTCTTCCTCGGGGTTCCTTAGATTGACGTGATAGGGCTGGGGTGTTTTTTCTTTTTAATTTTGATTTTCTCAGTACGGAATATTTTTGTATTTTATTTTTGTTTTTTTATATTTTTGTTTTAGCGGGATAGGGTTTTTTTTATTCAATTGTGGAGTATTATTGTATTTAGTCGAAGTTATTTCCAAAAAATCTAAACTTGTATTTTTTAGGAAGTAAATGCAAATTTGTATTTTATCAGTTTTTTATAATTTATCTAAGTTTGTATATTTAATCTTAATTTTGAATTTTGAGGATCGGTTTTTTCTTTTAAGTTTTAATTTTCATAGATTATAGTTTGGAATCCTGTTTATTTCTTTTGATTTTTCATTTTATTTATTGATGTATTTTTGTGGGTATTAGACCTTACTTTAAGGATTTATTACATCGATTTTTTCTATAGCATTTTTTATCTTTTATAATAAAAATATCAAATTTTTAGTATTTTTTAGCATGATTGTAGGGTTAGATCTTTAATGTGCTTACAGTTTATTTTTGTGTATTATATAATTATTCTGAAATAGTATATTTAATCTTAATTTTGAATATAAGAAATTGATTCTTTTTCGAGCCATTTTTTTCGTTTAATTTTGATTTTTCCAGTACGGAATATTTTTGTATTTAAGTAAGGTTATTACGGGTAGATTTCTACTCTAATTCGGAATATTAAACTTTGCTGTAGACTTTAGTAATTTGATCAATTTAAGTGTGAAGTGTTATATATTTAGGCGAGGTTATTTATAAAAAACCTAGATTTGTAAATGTAAATTTGTATTTTATCTGTTTTTTATAATTTATCTAAATTTGTATAATTTAATCTTAATTTTGAATTAAGGGGATCGATTTGTTTTTCATAGATTATAGTTTGGGAGCCTGTTTATTTCTTTTAATTTTACATTTTATTTATTTAGATGTTTTTTTGGGTATTAGACCTTACTTTAAGGATTTATTAGATCGATTTTTTTCTATAGCATTTTTAATCTTTTATAATAAGAATATCTAATCAAACTCCTAGTATTTTCTAGCATGATTGTAGGGTTATGTCCCTAATGTGCTTACAGTTTACTGTGGTTTCGTGCCTCTGATTTAAAAGCTTGTTACTATTTATATATTTAAGGATCTCTATTATTCTTGAAGGCAAAGAAAACATGGTTCTTTTATAGATTTTGCTGTTCTTGCTTCTTTGAGGATTTTCCGTTTAACCTTAGGTGTTTTATCTTCGTCTTTTAACTTTCAAAAGTATTTGGAGAGAGATGTCATGCTTTGTTTTTCTTTGATATTGAAGGATGAGAGGTGATTGTAAAAGCGCTTTTTAAATACGTTCATGGTATTCCCAATATATATTTTTTCATCTGTAGGATTTTCTATGGATGAAATCGAACACATATATTCAGAGATTTCGTCAGACATTTATTGGCCATGGGGCATTGGTTGGGGTTTCTACAGTTACAGAGGTTGTTATGACGGGGCGGACTTGTATTAGTGTTAGATTTATTTTTGCTGTTTTGTTTTTAATATTTTGGTGTTATGCATTTTGATTATTTTTTCTAGATTATTGGAACAGCTATAGCTTAATTTTATGGTATTTTTATTGAAGATTTTGATCAGTGGGTTATTTTTGGGAAAGTGCTTCTCTACTAACTTAAGAAATTTATGCCGTCCTAAAAATTCTTCAGGCCAACAAAGAAGATGAGTTCCCCAATCACAAAAAAACCACACAAACACACAGAACTGACCAAGTAATCAAACCCCTCCACACACCAATTTCTTCGAAATTCTAACCAAAAGATATACCCGACCGATAAAACCATACATTCCAACAGATAATGCCATAAATCAACAATTTAGCGCTTACACACCAAGTTCGTCAAAAGTCTAACGGTCAACACGGAAGACACATTCCTTTCATTATCAATAACCCCAACCAACCCCACAACAACAATGAACCAAATATATAATTCAATTTGTTTGTTTTTTTATTTAAAATTAATATTGTTTATATTGCGATACGGAAATTTGTATGTTTCGAGATATTTACCGCGTCATCAGGCAATGTTAGATTATTGTTACGAAAATGATTTTCATTTGAATATAAGTAACAATAAGTTTGATTTTTATAGATGTGAGAAGACATAAAAATTTATGAGTGTGTTCAATTTAACTAATCAGAATAGAGATCCACTTTAAATTTGAAAAAAGTTTATATTTTGGGAGAAATACATGATTTCCTCTTTCAATCTTTACGGCAAAAATGTCAGTCGATCAAAACCCATGTCTAGACTCCATTTCCGTTGATGTATTCATTATTATTACAAATATTTTTCCTTTAGTTTCCTCTGTATCTTACCATTTTCTAAAACAAAAAGAAAAGAAAGAAAGAACACGTTTTATATTTTTATCTAACTTAAAGGGGAATTTTGAGCGTAATTATAATGTTTTTATTTCGATTCAGAATGCATTTTATTCTAAAACTCTAAATTTGTGAAGAAAGTTTTTAAAATATCTATTTATTTATTAAATTATTCTATTATATTATTATTATATTCTAATAAAATTCTTAATATCATAATAATTTTTTTAAATAATTATTTAATTATTAAAAATTTAAATATTAATTTAATTATTTTGATATCCATTTAATTATTATTCTTCCATAATATAACTATAAATTATTAGATATATGCAAGTTAATATTTGTATTTTTTATTTTCTAAGAAGATCTTTTTTAACATTATATATATATATATATATATATATATATATATATATATATATCCGAAAAAACGGATAAACGTTAGAATGCTGGAAAAACTCAATAAAATATTTTTCCAGGCTTCTAACATTTTCCCAATGTTTAAGAGTTAAAGAATATAAAAATTATCCATAGTTTTTATTGTGCCGAGCTCTTTCGGTCAGTACTTCAGTCATTCTCAAGTGTGATGCATTCAATATAGTTATTCTCCAAGTGTTGTATGACATAGTAGTTTTCACTGTGTGAAGAATCTTGTAGAAGAGCAACAGTTTTCGGCAGTCACGTGCCACGCATGGTTAGTTGAAGTAAGGGTTACTTCTGATTTTAGAAAAAAAAATAACACGCCATCGCCGCTACTTAACAGTGTCAGATTGATATCAGAGAAACGGCGTAGTCAATAGACCTTCTCTATTAGTAAGATATCAACGATTATATGATTTAAAAATATGGTTTGCTATAAACTAGAATTTTCTTTACGGTTTCTTGTGAATTATAGGTTAATAAATGCTTTTTAGTAGCACTTGATTCGCCAGGTGTCGTGTAAAACGTCATTTAATGAGGTCGTAATATGACCGATATAGGCAATTGATTTGTGACAAGCCTTTATGAGTTCAATGAGTTGTGCGTTCAATACCTGGATGCAGTAGAGGGGAAGAAAAAGCCTAGACAGTTTAGTTAAAGGGAGACAAAAAAGCTGAAACATCTAGAAGAGGTATAACACATGGAACTAGAACAATCTACCCCGGTGAACAAAATAAGTTTCAATTTGAAATTTCAATTACCTATAGAACGTAGAAAGAGAAAACAACTGAAAAGTCGTGAATATGGACACAAAGTGTTATATACCAATTCGATATATTTACCAATTCTATGGCCGTAGTTAGAAATGGGTCCAATGGTATACAGCGAATGACCAGATAATAACAAACATTTGATTCCAAAAGCACCCAAGAAGACTATGGATATGGAGGAGTCCAGGAGGAGAAATTAAGAACCAAACTGATCTGATTTTATTACTGTCAACAAGACATTCAGAAACGCAGATGCTGACTGCGGAAGTGACCACATACCAGTTTTATGCAAACTAAGAATAAAACTAAGGCGGTTAAAAAACCCTAACACAACCCTTAGAATGCAGTACAATAGACATGTGAATAACCCGAACCTGCAGGAAATGTATAAGGACTGTGTGAAAACGAAATATGAAGAACAAATTGAAAACGGAAGCTCAAAATGGGACGCACTAAGAGTGGCTCTAGTGACATCGGCGAACGACATCATTCCAAAGAAAAAAGCACGTTGGAAGAAAAATGACTGGATCACTGAAGAGATTCTTGACCTGATGCAAAAGAGATAAAAAGCATGCCAAGATATGGAAAGAAATACAAGAGACTACAAAAGGAAACAAGGAGCAAATGTAAACAGGCTAAAGAAAGATGGCTCAACGACAAATGTGCTGAAGTAGAGAGACTGAGCACAACAAATAATGGAGATATGCATAAAAAATAAAGGAACTAACAGGACAAAAGACCTGCTCAGCAACAGGATATATAAAAGCAAAGGACGGTACACTAATATTAGAAAAAGAAAAATCACTTCATAGATTGGACGAGTACATCGGGGCTGTCTTCCACAACAAGAGAGAGCAACCAACAATACACAAAAATACGGATGGACCAGAAATATTAAAAACCGAAGTGGAATCGGCAATGGCCAAATTGAACAGAAATAAAGCAGCAGGACCTATTGGGATTATAATAGAGATGTTGACACCATTAGAAGATTTTGGCATAGACAGGCTCACAGAAATAATAAGCAAAATCTACAACAGTAGCAATATACCGGAGGACCTAAACAGATCAATTTTCATCGCATTACCTAAGAAACCAGGTGCAAAGGAATGTGAACTCCACCAAACAATCAGTTTAATAAGTCACATAACAAAATTCATAATCTAGATTCTGATGAAAAGGGCGCGCAGTAGAATTGGTCCAAAGATAGGACAAGAACAGTGTGGCTTTGTTAAAGATACCGGAACAAGGAATGCGATATTCATGCTCAGAATGCTATCCAAAAAAGCAATAGAAATTCAGAAGGATTTCTATCTGTGCTTTATAGAGTACGCAAAGGCATTTGACAAAGTATGGCACAAAGACTTGATAGAGATGCTCGGCAACCTCGACATTTTCGGAAAAGAAGTTAGGATAATCAAGAATATCCATTGGCAGCAATTCGCTTGCGCATGGATAGGAAGTGAATTCAGTAGATATACAAAAATAGACAGGGGCGTAAGACAAGGGTATGTTTTCTCACCAGATCTATTCAACTTACACAGCGAAACAATTCAAAGAGAAATAAAATCCTTGCCAGGATCCGTCATTAGTGGCCACAATTTCAACAATGTAAGATACGCAGATGACACAGTGCTGATAGCAGACACGAAAAGAAAAATGCAGGACCTCCTACAGAAGGTAGCGACAGGGAGCGAGAAGAAAGGAATAAGCATAAACTTTAAAAAAAACTGAATGTATAGTCATCAGCAAAAAGAAAACCCCAAAATGCCAACTGCAAGTCGGAGAAACTAAAATATAACAAGTAAAGAAATTTAAATACCGGGGAAACATGCTGACAGGGGATGGAAAGTGCTATGTTGATATCCTGAATCGCATTGGCATGATCAAGGGCGCATTTCAAAAGCTAACCAGACAGGAAAATTTCATTGGGAACAAAGAAGAGAGTGCTAGATTGCTATGTGATATCTATCCTTCTGTATGGCAGTGAATGTTGGACAATCTCCCCAAGGATGAAGGAGAGGCGTGAGGCAGCAGAAATGCGGTTTTACAGAAGGATACTTAGGATACCATGGACTGAGCACGTGACTAACGACAACGTGTTGGAGAGTATGGAAACGAGGAGAAAACTCATAATTAATATAAGGAAGAGACAGAATAGGTTTCTGAGACATGCAATGAGAAAGGAGGACCTGGAAAATTTAATACTCACAGGCCAGAGCAAATGGGTGTCAGAGCAGGGTTTGGGAGAGATACCAAGAGCAAGAATGTTGAGGTAACAAGAAACAGTGCCAAGTGGATGTCCATGATCGCCTACGTCCTGAAGGGACACCGCACATGAAGAAGATGTGGTAACGTATGCCAGAACCATGAATATTACAGTGACATATGCTGTATAGCCCGGAAACCAAAATGACCAACGTGTTGTATAACCTGAAGCCAAAGATGACGAAATTTAAGCTGCAACTTAACTTATGTTGCTTACTCTTCGATGGAACAACGATTATTAATTCGACGACTTGTTTTCTCCCTTTAAATAAAATCACTTGCCTTTTCCACGCGAACAAATTATGATATTCTCACTTAATAGAATGACGACCGTAACACTTATATAAAAACAAACGTATACAGCATGTCATTTATTCGCTCTTCAGGTGACGCGTTGAAGAGTAAAATGTATGTTCAAAGGTGACAGTACACCCGCATCGAGTTAGCCAGAGGATAAGCTCGTGCGCGGTTTTCTCCTGTGTCTTTCTCGGCTTGGGTTCCGATCTCAACTTCCGACCAAACGCTTACTACTACTAATTTCTGTCTCTTATATAAGCAATTACGTCATATCCTGACACATTGTTTACATAATTCCAAAGCCCACATTATCTGACCTTGGTACACTGGTTTCAAAACAATCAAATATTTTCCTGACATGGAGAATTTTGCCCGCATTCTTAATTTTGACAACAAACAAATATTTATCAGAACAATGTCTATTTTTCTTTTGCTAGCATTTTGCCTATTTTTTCTGTTTCATAAAAATACATTTCTTCAAGTAATTATTCACTAGCTTAAATAACCTACAACAAAAAATGAGGACAGCAGTTCAAACAATGCAAATAGTCTAAATAATTACAATACCTCATGCCAGAAATATAAAAAAATAGAAAAAAAATAATAGTCTAATATTGATATTTTAGATGCATACGGGAGGAAGTGGGGAAAGAATACAGATTTCGTCAGTGACAAAGACAGGATCACATATGCAGGCTGAATGAAAAATGAAAGAACAGTAGGTTTTCTGTTAGAACAAAACAGGAAGTAATATCTTCTGAGATACTCTCAACTATCTGAAAGAATTCTTATAGTTAAACTGAAATGGAAGCAATTTAACATATTCACCAGTAGTATATGCACCGACAGCACAAAGAACGGAAGAATAAATTGAAAAGATACTGTATGCTAGACAACAACAAAGAAAAATATAGATAGCAGGAGAGAGAATTATATTTCCTACCAAAATTCACTATTAGCGATTAATGTTAGACATGTAGATTATACCGTGTTTATAACAGGTACAAAAGGGAAACTACAAGATGTCTTACAAACGGTAGTAAATACAGCAAGAAAGAAAGACAAAGCATCAATTGCAAGAAAACAGAATATATGCTTGTCAGTGAAAATAAGAGTCCAATACACGTATTACAAATTGGATATGTTAAAAACAACTAAATACAACAATTAAAATATCTAGGATGTGTTTTAACAGATGACTGTAAGACACATTGGGTTAGCCAAAACGGATTTCTGAAACTAAACAAAGTATGAGGAACAAGAAAATCTCTTTAGAACCAAAGAAAAGAGTACTTTTCTGTTTTGTAATATCGATCCTCCTATATGACAGTGAATGCTGGACAATCACAAGGCACAAATGAAGAAAATCTTGAAGCAAAAGAAATTTGGTTCTACAGAAGAATGCTGAGAATACCATGAATTGAACATGTGAACAATGATAAAGTTTTAGAAAAAATGGAAACAAAAAGAACACTTCTGCTTTATATTAGAAAGAGAAAGTTGAAATTTCTAGGGACAGAAACCAAAAAATGAAAACAGCGAAACACCCACCGAACAAACTTTATGTAAATAGTTATCAGAATAGAAATTAAGTGGAGTCAGCTAATAGGCAACATTTACTAAAAGTTACCAAGGACAAGAAACTGTAAAGAGTGTGATCACCTACCACACATAGAATCTAAAAATTCCTATTGAGATGAATCAAGTACTGTTATTTCGAATGAATACAGTGGTTATACAATTTAATACACGCGGCTTCTATTGTATTATGGCAAAATAAGATTTTAAAATAATAATTTTATTACAAAGTTCTTTAATTAGAGTGAACTAATCAAATATAATAATAATATAACATATTTAACTTCTTATACGCTCATACGGTATATCATCCTTTCTTATAAAATTATTACTAACAGACACAATTTCAGTTACTAGTGAATTGATCTGCAAGACGCGATTGCTCATCATCACAATATATTAGGCATAATATATATGTGTTTATCTGTGTATCCATGAATGTGTGTGTGTGTGTGTGTGTGATATCAGCTCAGAATCTCCAGCGTTCACATTTACATCTGGTATTTTCTTCAATTGCTGATATATTAAGTTGATAATGTCGTCTGCTCAGAGGCAAACTGGCGATGATTGATTGTCGTCTGTTATCTACGGCAGCCGTCAATGCAAATGGGGCGAAAATTGAATTCGAATCGATAAGGACGCGCAAAAATTCCTTCCTGTGATTATTTGATCTTTTATTTTTTTTATTTTTTTCGTATTTCTTTGTTTTTCTCTCGTTTTTCTAGCATATCCAAAGCCCGGTTTATATCTCGCATTTTCTTTATAAATTGATTGATTTGAAATATAATTATGAGTGACAAGTGAATTCTAGCGCCATTCTCCCTTCGAATGATCGAAAGGAAGGACTCAGCCGACATATTTACATTAGCAACTTTAACGCATCAGCAGAGATTACATCTTAAGATAGATGCACAGATGAAAGGAATAATAATAATAATAATAATAATAATAATAATAATAATAATAATAATGTCCACCCTGTAAAAGTGCGGAGAAAATATTAGAAAGAATGCTGGAAACGAAATAATGAAATATAAATAAACGAAAATTAGTGAAAAAATTTGAGTCAAAAAACCAGAAGAAAATGCAGAGAAAATACGGAATCAAATCTTAGGTGTATAAAAAATGTTGAAAATTAAATATATACAAAAAAAACTGATGAACATCTGGGTATTTTCGATTGAGGAATAGAGCAGGCCATTTTTCAACTAAATAAAAAAGAAACAAGAAATCAATGCAATGACAGACTAAGACACTCATTGCAAAGCCCTATTCTCCAAATACGATACAAACAAATTATATATGACAAGAAGAGAGGAGTGATCCGAATCGAAGATTGTCAAAATGGAAAAGGATAAATATATACATGACAACAAATATTATATGCTCAATGACAACACACACACATATATGTATATAAACACGTACACACAAAAACGATATATTTTATATAACTAGAACACTGTTGGGGAGAAAATGTATGACAAAATGGAAAAAGTTTTCTTGTGACACGTTTCATTCTGTAGAACTTCATCGGATTTAGTCCTAAAGGACCAAATACATCTCAAAAAACATTTTTACACTTTCTCATACATGTTCCCTATATATATATATATATATATATATATATATATTAAATTAGAGAAAATTTTCAAAATTCAAAGGTGTCGGATGTACATTTCAACATAGGATCTCTAATAGCGTCAGCGACATTTTTATCCCAAATGGCGAAGGCCCTGGGTTAGAGTGTGGAGTGGTTTTAGGTTAACAACGGCCACAAAGTGGAAAAGGATAGAGCTGGTAGTCGCGGGGTTACAGGGTGTTGAAATGGTATATTTAGGAAGGGGAGGAATAGGAGTTCATATTTTACAAAGATAGACAACTAAATGAGTTAAATTACTTTTTAAAGTTAAGATTTTGGGCTGTTTGAAGAGGTGTATTTAGGCAAGAAGGAATGGCTTTCAATATAAGATTTAAAAAAAATTTTATTTAAGTTTATTTAATTAAACCTTTTAGGTAGAAGCGAGATAAATGCCAATTACAGGAAGTTATCAGTATAAAAATTATTAGAGAAAAAATATTAGAGAAAAAAATTAGAAAAAAATAGAATATATATATACATATATAAACAAAGAAAAAAGGGGTTTAGTAAAAGAATACATATTTTCTAAAGATAGGCAATTAAAGGAGCTTGGGATAGGAAGGTAGGGGGGTTAAAATACTTTTAAGGTTAACGTTAGGGTAAAATTAAGATTAAAACTTAAATTGAATCCTTTTAATTTATATTCTAACATCTAGTCAACGGGGATTTAAATTCTAAATTTAAGTATTCGAAAAATTTGCCTTGTGGCGTCACTTACTGATGAATTCCCTCCTAAGATTCAGTAGCTGGTGTTGGTGGGGGTATTTTAATATTGAAATTTTTTCCAGTAAACATAGACAGCACCTATCACGAAAATTCCTCGGAATACGGGCTAAACTTATCAGTTTCCAGCTAATTTCAGGACATAGCCCTTCCGCTTTCATTTTCCAGAATGCCCGCGAAAGGGCTGTCTGGTACCTCTGACCGGGGTTCGAAAAGGAGTACCTGTGGTTATACAATCTTTGTTTGAAAGGACCGGCAGATATACCGATATAGGTATGTCCGGCGGTTATGGTTATGGTTATGATATATATATATATATATAGAGAGAGAGAGAGAGAGACATCCGCAGACAGATCTGTTTTACTGTATCACAGCTCATCAGTACGGTTAGACATCCGATTGCTTTTTACCCAGGATTGAAATCCGACCGAATTGGCGTCAGTCGGTGATTCTACCTCTGAGCTATGGGCGCTCGGTAGAAGGAGGCAGACTTTTTAGCGTCTATATTATTATTATACACGCTTAATAGCTGAATGTTCTAATTTATTACTGAATGAACGATGCGTATATGCTAGAGTAGCTACTGTTTTTCAAATCTACCATTCTTCCAAAGTGATCAATCAATCAATCAATCAATCAATCTATATATATATATATATATATATATATATATATATATATATATATGTATGTATGTATGTATGTATGTATGTATGTATGTATACTACAAGCGAATGAGTTAAGAATGTAACAAGGAATAAACTTCTAGGGCATTTAAAAGGAAAAATATCGTTTCATAAAATGGCTACACAGAAGTTATAAGAGAAAAAAAACAAATGACTCACTATAGGAGGCCAGAATATTTTCATATGAACAAATTAGATCAAGCCGATAATTAACAAAACCTGGAAAAAGGGTCTCTGTTGAAAAAAAAATGTAAAATGTTAAATAATATAAACAGTGAATGTAGCAAACTAGTTGAGAAAGAAATATTGGGAACATTCTATTATCTCATAAAATGTGCAAGCCACTTGTGTCAGGCTTATGTTGACAAATAGTATCAGCACAAAACAAGGATCACTCTGAAAAATAAAATCTACTAAATAATTTACTGTTTTGGTATGCAAACCGACAACACACGTAAAAAAATGGATGTAATAATAGTAAATAATGAAAAAAGCATCTGCCAAAATGCGGTCGGGAAAGACAGTGAGAAATTGAGACATGTACCAGATCTTTTACAGAAAACTAAGAAATGCATTAATTATGAATAATAAATCTGAAGATTATGGTTATGAACCTATTTAAGAGCACGTGAACCTGTGATAACGACATCAGATTCTGAATGAGGTGGCTTGGAATACGTGAAGAATTGAAATGACGCATGATATCGAGGTACTGAAGATTTGAGGAAATCTTTTGTCATTCAAGCTTCATCGATGACCATCAGACATCTGGTGGGGGTAGGCCTATAATAATAATAATAATAATAATAATAATAATAATAATAATAATAATAATAATAATAATGTGCTCTCTTACTGTCATGGTAGTCTCTGTCATTTATAATGTTTCGTTGATGATCTTCAAAGAATTATCAAAATACAAACAACATGAAGTAGAAATCTCAATAATGTGGCACATGAGAACAAGTAATTCTATTTGTAGTTAGAGACCTCTAACTGATTGGAATAGGTTCCGATAGACTCATTAAATGGGTTCCTGATATCCTATATCTTAAAGAAATACAAAAGTAAAGCTTTATCTATATATGTATGGAAAGGGCTTGATTTTTTGTTTTTGTTTTGTTTTTTGTTCTTTTGGTTTTTTTGGGTTTTTTTAAAAAAATGAACAGTTGAAAATGTCAGGAAACCATTTCTGACATTAGGTCTCTGTTTGGGGCCCAGAATGAAATGTGTATATAATAGAAACCCAAGAAAATAATAATAATAATAATAATAATAATAATAATAATAATAATAATGAATGAAATTTAATTTAATTTGAATAAATGTGCTAAAGCTACAGTTTTACGTGGATCAATACAAGAAACATCCTCAATTAGCCTAGACCCTGCTGTAACAATAAAAGAATTGAAACCAGAAGAAGCTTATAAATACCTAGGTGTAAATGAGAGTGAAAACATTCACCATAAAAAAATGAAAGAAATAGTGCGTAAAGAGTACTATAGAAGGCTACGAATGATATTAAAAACTGAATTAAATTCACAGAACAGAGTTATGGCCATTAATAGCCTTGCAATCCCAGTTGTCCAATATAGCTTTAACATCTTAAACTGGACTCTAAACGACATCAGGCGAATGGATGCTAAAACAAGAAAGCTTCTTTCTTAGCATGAGATGCATCATCCAAAGGCTGATGTAGACCGTCTATACATACCCCGTAAAGAAGGTGGAAGAGGTCTTATTCAGCTGGAATTGTCATACAAGACAACAACTATTGGCTTACTAACATACATAGAAACAACAAAGGATTGGATGATACAATTAGTAAGGCAACATGAAGAAAGAAAGAAAAAATATTCAATAATAAAAGAAGGCAGTAAATTCAAACAAGATTTACAGTTAGTAGATTCTGTAGAAAAGCAGAACGGAAGCCAAGAGCCGGCTATTGCGGCAAAGAATATGAAAATGAAAGCCAAAGATAAAGCTCTTGAACAGATGAAACAGCGCTGGCAAGACAAACCTCTGCATGGCCAATATCCAGTACGTGCCAATAAATCCAATGTTGACAAAGTTAATACTCATCGATGGTTACGTGCATCTGGATTAAAGTCTGAAACTGAAGGCTTTATTCTTGCAGCACAAGACCAAAGTCTTTTCACGAGAAACTTTCAGGCAAATATTATGCATAATAATATGAATCCAAAATGCAGGTTTTGTGATAAACACCAAGAAACAATAGACCACCTAATCTCAGGCTGTTCTGTGCTTGCCCCAAATGAATATAAAAATCGCCACGATAGAGTTGGGCAATATTTACATTGGGCAATATGCAAACATTATGGAAAAGCTGTAGGCAAACACTGGTATGAACATCACCCAGCACCGGTTACAGAAATAGAAGATGTAACCATTCTATGGGATTACACCATCTACACAGACAGAAAAATTGAAGCAAACAGGCCAGACATTATTGTTAAAAACCAGAAGGAGAAAACTTGTCTATTAATTGATATGGCCTGTCCAGCGGATTGTAACATAGCAATCAAGGAATTTGAAAAACTGTCAAAATATAAAGACCTGGAAATTGAAATAGAAAAAATGTGGAAATTGAAAACAAGAGTTGTGCCAGTGATAGTAGGTGCACTTGGAATGATAAAAAATGGAACAAAACAACACATTGAATGAATCCCTGGAAACCCCAGCTTAAGAGATATACAAAAAATTGTCTTATTAAGTACAGCCCACACACTAAGGAAAACTTTATCTATGTAATGCTGGAGATGATAGGGAAGATAGAAAAACATGAAATGGAGCCATAACAACACGCCACTACCTGCCTTAGGTATCCCCGTAGACTTGGTTGGTAGTGAGATCAAAGCAGAAATCGAAATATGATGAAAAATGACATAATAATAATAATAATATGGTGAAGCCCGAACCGTTGCCTTGGATATCTCCAAAGCATTCGACAGGATCTGGCATGCTGGCCTCTTGTGCAAACTGCGGAGCTATGGGATAACTGGACATCTGTTTGACCTCATCCAGTCTTTCCTCTCTAAGCGCACATTGAAGGTGGTATTAAATGGCCATGCCTCCCATAACTGCCATACGAACGCGGGCGTCCCTCAAGGTTCCATCCTAGGTCCCACGCTTTTTCTGATCTACATTAATGATCTCCCCGACACCATTAGATCCCAAGTTGGCATGTATGCCGACGACACAACAATCTACTCTCGCATCGATCAGAAACCAGGTCTGGACGACAAAGTGAACCTCGCTGCCGTACTTGAAAGGGACCTCCAATCCGTAGTGGCCTTGGGTAGGAAATGGTTGGTAAATTTCAATGCCTCTAAAACAAAGCTGTTATCAACTAACCACCATAGACAATCGCATCTACCTCCCATTAGCAGGGGACAGGCTCGCCTCCCAGAGAGTAAAATACTACGCCTCCTTGGCCTTACACTCTCGGCGGACCTGAAATGGAATGACTATATTGAATCCATTGCCAAATCTGCTGCTATGAAAGTCGGCTCCCTGTGCAGGGCCCGGAAATTTTTCCCACCTGAATCTATTCTGCACATATACAAATCTACCATCCGCCCGTGTATTGAATATTGCTGCCATATCTGGTCGGGTGCCCCTGCTGCTCTCCTTGGGCTTCTTGACAAAATACAAAGGAGGATCTGTAACGTGGTTGATACTGACTTGGCAGACCAGCTGCAGCCGCTCTCTCACCGGCGTGATGTGGCTTCCCTGTGCCTCTTCTACAAGTACTTTCATGGCTTCTGCTCCGATGAGCTTAGATCACTGGTGCCGCCTAAGCACGAATTTACACGAGATACTAGATTAGCAACTAGGTCCCACCCTTTTACAGTTAAACAAATAAGATGTAACCGTAAATTCTACTCCAACAACTTCTTTTCTCGCGCTTCCCGCCTGTGGAACTCCCTTCCACAACTCTGCTTTCCCGACAGTTACAATCTTCAGGTGTTTAAATGTACGGTCAATAGACACCTCCTATCACACTCCCAACTATTCTCAGAACACTCTCATCTACCCAACCCTCATTCTCAGTATCCTTACCCGCCTATCACCCACCCTCTGACATTTCCTATATTTAATCAGCCTTTCTCCACTCTACGTAGCTCCCTGCGCAGTAGTGGCAGTGACATGCCTTGCTCGGGGTGAAACGCTTATAAAAAAATATATATATATATATTAATCCTGTTGAACAAAGAAAAATAATGTCTTTTCTGAAAGCATACTTTATTAAGTATTCTATTAAATCAAAATTTGATTTGTTGCGCTACCTTTGGATAAGAACCTCGCGAATGCGGTACCGGCGAAAATACAGATATATCAAGCGCTGGCAGAGCAAATCAGAAAAATGTACGAAGCATTAGACCAAGTAATTCCATTTTGTGGTTAGCGCTCTCATCTTCGAGATATCTGGGGATTATGCAGGTGACAGCGCTGCATGAAACAATTCATGTAACGAGGAAAGTATATAAACTAAACACCTCTTAATCAGTGATGAACTCAAATAATAAACCAGATTTAGTCCAGCTTGACAAACAGAAAAAGTATTGCGATCTGACAGAAGTTTTTTGCTTATTTAACACGAGAATTAGATGAAAAGAAAAGAAGCTCGAAAACTTCAATGGTTTAAAGCATGAAAAGAAAATAATTACAGGATCAATTATCATCGAATCACTATTCTATGTATTTTTATGGTTTGTCGATCCTTTGTTTTTACATTTAAATCCGAAACAATTTTTGTATTTCAAAATAACGTCTTTTTTTGCCAATGAATGTTGCCTTAACATTTTTTGCAGACATAACAATGATGTTTCTAGACAGAAATCCTACTATTTAAAAGTGGAGATGGATTCAAACCTTTCCCAGTCGAATTTGCGTGTAAGTTGAAATTAAAACTCGGCCCCTCTGACTTTCATTTCAGAATCGCTATTCATTACAACACCCACACATACATTATTGGAGCACTCGAGTATTACACAAAAACACTGGTAAATGTTGAATTGGGATTTGACATAAATAAAAAGCTTTCCTGCTCTGAACAGCAAGCATAAAAAAAAGAAAAACGTCTCAGATTTTGGACTTCGCTTTTCCAGAAAGTCATAGAGTAATAATTGAGTCAAAATGAAAATTTGGAAATATATATAAACATTGCGTCAGTATATAGAACTTGATATTGCCGATTGTTCCCATCCTTATTAGTGTTCATAAAACAAATCTGTACAGCTTTGCAAGAAGAAATTAGAGGAGAAATAAAAACAAATGGCACCAAATACGAAACTAATATTATTTTAACTTTTTTTTATTATTAGTTTTATGTATGTAAGTTTTAAAATATTTTCCAGTTATTACTGTTAAAAAAACATTCACATCACTAAGACAATGCCACTCGACGATACCAGTATAAGAAGGATAATCTCATTCAGCAAAAAGTTACAAGCATAAAGAGTAAATATGCAAATGCACCTAATGTATACATAGAAAACTTTCACAGAAACACGTTTTGTACTGTGCACACAGTCTGCTTCAATAAAAGAAAAATGATAGGATATTTTAAAAATTGTAACGAGTGCATATTGGTATGGCCAGGGATACATTCCAAAGTCTGAATAGAGTATTGAGAGTTAGGAAGATTTCGCTGGAAATAAAGAGAGTACTGCACTGTTATGTGATGTCTGTTCTTTAATATTGCAGTGAATGCTAAACAATCTCATCAAAGACGAAGGAAAGACTTGAAGCAACCGAAATGTGGTTCTGCAGTAGGATGCTAAGGATACCATGGTAGTAACACGTGAGCAAAGACGTGGTTTTGGAGAAAATGGACACGAAAATGATACCTATACTTAGCATCAGAAAAAACAGCTGAAGTTTCTGGGACCTGCAATGAGGAAATAAGGTTTCGAGAATCTGATGCTCACAGAACGAATAAAAAGAAGGAGAAACAAGGGAAAGCAACGCGTGGGATACTTAAAAGACTTGAATAGTTCGACGGCGGAGCAGGGTTTGAGCGGGATAACAGAATGGCTGTTAAGAGCTGCAAGGAATAGGAAATTGTGGAAGGCCATGATCACCTACGCCCTGAAGAGAGACGGCATAGAAGAAGAAGTAGAAACGGCAGAAATTTGTATCCAACAAACATGAGCTGCAGATGATTATTGGTTTCTCCAATTTCTTGTTCTTTTAATTTCTGTTAATTCCCACTGCTGTTATTTTGGAATCTTCAACACTGTTTTAAGTTTAGAATTGTCCTTCTACTTAATTGTTAACAACGATTAGATTACTCAGCCTGCTTTGCTACTTACTTCAGATCTTATGTATTCCTTTCCCAATCGTATTCATGCAAATTGATTGCAATTTGGGTTGAAATTTGAACTCATCCTGTCAATATATTTTTCATAATCGAGAGCCGTTATACTACCTGCATATCTATTATGCTTATTGCCCGATTAAATTAGCTGTCTCGATCTGGTATAATCAAAACGGGTAAGACCAGAGATAGCATTTTTATTTTAATTCCTCAGTTCTTACAAAATTCATGAAAATTCTAAGATTTAACTTCTATTTCGAAATTTTAACATACGAAAAAGGAAACGCTTCGATGATCACAAGAAATCTTATAGCCGAAAAGACTTCTTTCTAACAACTATAACTGCAACGAACGAAAAACCTTTTGAATTATTTTCTCTTTCGGCTCTCTCTCTCTCTCTCTCTCTCTCTCTCTCTCTCTCTGTGTGTGTGTTTATATATATATATATATATATATATATTCTTCTGTCTCTGTTTTTTCATCTTTCCGTTGTTGCAAATGTTAGCGACGTTCGACTTCCGTCTGTTCATCAGCGTCTCTTCACTCGACTCCCTGGCAACCAGGACTGAAGACAAGAGAGCTTCATTAACGCGTGAATGTCAAAGACAATTGCGTGTCAAACATCCGGGCACCTAGCCCCCAGCAACCACCTAGATTTCTTACGATCAAAGTTATCGTTGATTTTACAAGTGCGTGAACAAATTAGTATTACAGCAAGAAAATAGCAAGATTATTTTTTACTCACTTTCTGTATTTCTCTGTGAGAGAGAGAAAGAGAGATAATATCAAAGAAAACCATCGCCCCAAATGGCAAAAACTTTATCGAAACTAAATAGTTATTTTTGCCAATGTTAAAAAAGAATTTATTTCTTGTTTGAAATGATTGTTTTATTAAATTATTTAATTTTCTTTAAACGATTATTGACGCCGCCTGAACATTTACCAGTTTTTAACAAAACCCAAATTGATTGTTAAGCGAAAAACTTGCAATTGATGGTCATTTTATTTAAGTTCGTTTTGACGTGCAATCTGTATTTTTTCCACTGAAAATCTAAAAGAAAAGGAATTGTCAACTGTCAGGAACTAAAACACAATAATAGTCGTTAAATTCACTCTCACAATTATTGATTGAAAAATGGCTTGTTTATTATCTCTTTTGTCAATTATTAATAGAAAAGTATTAAAAATTCAGAAGTGACAAGTTTCACAATCTGAAAAATAAATAAACTTTATTTACATTTTTTCATCGGAGGATTTTTCCATTACAAAATGAAGATTTTCAGCTATGAGTGTACCAGTCAAAAAATACAAAAAGTAAATAAATATTTTTATCACTAAATATATGTAAGTTGATAAGAAGGAAGAGTTTACCTCAGATAAAAATTGATCAAGCGTTAAATAAGAATATGTTAGCTGAAAAACCTATTCTGAATACCACATAGAATATTAAAAACAATAGCCAACCAAAATTTGATATTTTCTTCTTGTAGGCTTCGCATGACAATACGATTGTAATAGCCAATGATTAACATTAACGCGTGTTTCAGACGATTTTCTAAAAATAAAAGAAAGAAGTTAAAAAAATGAAAGGTCATATGGAATATGAGGAATAATTCTTGGGGCATATTCATAGAAAATTAATGTAAACTGACAGTCTTTTTAATATATTATTAAAATTCTACTAAAATATTAAAAATTGGTCATTTAGTACGTTTCTAGCTTAATTTCTGTACACACATTAGAACAAATACACACCTATATGTACATATATACACATGCACAGGCACATGCACAGGCACATACACACACACACACACATATATCTACATATTTTAAGATTTAATTTTTCGCGAGTTGACGAGACGGACGCTAACCCACATGTCAAAAAAAATATATATATATATCCAGGTGAAGAGTACCAGAAGTTTTAGAATTCCGAGTTCTCCGACATTTCCCTTTTTAAAAAGTACTCAATACAACATATATCGTAGAACCTAACACAATTATAATTATATTCGTTTTTTATTAAAAAATTAATTTAATTTACATTGCAAGACAGAGATTTTTATGTTTCGATGATTGGTGGTGATGATGATGATGATGATGATGAAACAAGGCAGTCTCGCAGACATGAAGATCCACCTTGGAAAAGAAAAATAGAAAAAGAAATTGAACAACTTAGAAGTGAACTATCAGTACTGGATGAACTATGCAAAGAGATTTTACAGGGAAATAGGTAAAAAAGAATTGAAGTGACAGTCCCCCCCCCAGAATGGAAGAAGTTACACAGTTCTGGGAAAAGATATGGGCTTGCCCTAAAGAACATAGCAAGGAAGTAGATTGGATTGCACAAGAGATAGAACGAATGAAAAATAAACCAGAACAGACATGGGCTGGAATTACAGAAGAGGATGTTAAATTTGCACTAAAAAAGGCACACAATTGGAAATTCCCAGGTATAGATAAAATCCCTAACTTTTGGCTATATTATTTAAATACAGCACATAAAACTAGCTAAAGAACTTCAAGAAATGGTTGACGATCCCACTAAAATTCCTGCATGGATGACCAAAGGAATTACATTTCTTCTACCCAAGAATGGTGACACAAACAACCCGAAAAACTAGAGACCAATTACATGTCTTCCGACAACATATAAACTATTAACATCTATTTTAACAAAACAGACATATTTATTCTTAGAAAGAAATGACACGATACCGCTTGAACAAAAAGGGTGCAAACGTGGCTGTTATGGATGTAAAGACCAATTGATTATTAACAAAATGATCCTGGAAAACTGCTACAGTACAAAGAAAAATCTTAGTACTGCCTGGATAGATTATCGTAAGGCATTCCATAGTGTGCCAAATTCCTGGATTTTAAAGACTTTCAATATATACAAGATATCACCCGTCATCATCAATTTCATCAAACAGTGCATGTCTATATGGAAAACAACCCTTTACCTCAATCATATAAATGGAACCTATAATTCTGATGAAATAAACATCAAAAGAGGTATATTTCAAGGTGATTCTTTGTCTCCATTACTATTCTGCATATCATTAATAGCACTAACCAGTCAACTTAATAAGACAGAATGTGGTTATAAAATAGGACAAAAGAAAATAAGCCATCTATTTTACATGGATGACTTAAAGTTATATGCTAATAATGATAATGAGCTGGAAGGTCTTCTGCAAACTGTAAAATGCTTCAGCGAAAACATTGGAATGCAATTCAATTTGAATAAATGTGCTAAAGCTACAGTTTTACGTGGATCAATACAAGAAACATCCTCAATTAGCTTAGACCCTGCTGTAACAATAAAAGAATTGAAACCAGAAGAAGCTTATAAATACCTAGATGTAAATGAGAGTGAAAACATTCACCATAAAAAAATGAAAGAAATAGTGCGTAAAGAGTACTATAGAAGGCTACGAATGATATTAAAAACTGAATTGAATTCTCAGAACAGAGTTATGGCCATTAATAGCCTTGCAATCCCAATTGTCCAATATAGCTTCAACATCTTAAACTGGACTCTAAACAACATCAGGCGAATGGATTCTAAAACAAGAAAGCTTCTTTCTAAGCATAAGATGCATCATCCAAAGGCTGATGTAGACCGTCTATACATACCCTGTAAAGAAGGTGGAAGAGGTCTAATTCAGCTGGAATTGTCATACAAGACAACAACTATTGGCTTACTAACATACATAGAAACAACAAAGGATTGAATGATACAATTAGTAAGGCAACATGAAGAAAGAAAGAAAAAATATCCAATAATAAAAGAGGGCAGTAAATACAAACAAGATTTACAGTTAATAGATTCTGTAGAAAAGCAAAACAGAAGCCAAGAACCAACTATTGCGGCAAAAAATATAAAATAAAAGCCAAAGATAAAGCTCTTGAACAGATGAAACAGCGCTGGCAAGACAAACCTCTGCATGGCCAATATCCCGAACGTGCCAATAAATCCATTGTTGACAAAGTTAATACTCATCGATGGTTACGTGCATCTGGATTAAAGTCTGAAACTGAAGGCTTTATTCTTACAGCACAAGACCAAAGTCTTTTCACGAGAAACTTTCAGGCAAATATTATGCATAATAATATGAATCCAAAATGCAGGTTTTGTGATAAACACCAAGAAACAATAGACCACCTAATCTCAGGCTGTTCTGTGCTTGCCCCAAATGAATATAAAAATCGCCACGATAGAGTTGGGCAATATTTACATTGGGCAATATGCAAACATTATGGAAAAGCTGTAGGCAAACACTGGTATGAACATCACCCAGCACCGGTTACAGAAATAGAAGATGTAACCATTCTATGGGATTACACCATCTACACAGACAGAAAAATTGAAGCAAACATTATTGTTAAAAACCAGAAGGAGAAAACTTGTCTATTAATTGATATGGCTTGTCCAACGGATTGTAACATAGCAATCAAGGAATTTGAAAAACTGTCAAAATATAAAGACCTGGAAATTGAAATAGACAAAATGTGGAAATTGAAAACAAGAGTTGTGCCAGTGATAGTAGGTGCACTTGGAATGATAAAAAATGGAACAAGACAACACGTTGAAAGAATCCCAGGAAACCCCAGCTCAAGAGATATACAAAAAAATTGTCTTATTAAGTACAGCCCACACACTAAGGAAAACTTTATCTATGTAATGCTAGGGATGATAGGGAAGCTAGAAAAACATGAAATGGAGCCATAACAACACGCCACGACCTGCCATAGGTCTCCCCGCAGACTTGGTTGGGAGTGAGACCAAAGCAGAAATCAAAATATGATGAAAAATGACATAATAATAATAATAATAATAATAATAATAATAATAATATTCAATAATGAAAGAAGACAGTAAATACAAACAAGATTTACATTTAGTAGATTCTGTAGAAAAGCAAAAAAGAAGCCAAGAACCAACTATTGCAGCAAAAATATGAAAAAGAAAGCCAAGGATAAAGCTCTTGAACAGATGAAACAACGCTAGCAAGACAAACCTCTGCATGGCCGATATGCAGAACGTGCCAATAAATTAATGTTGATAAATACTCATCGATGGTTACGTGCATCTGGATTAAAGTCTGAAACTGAAGGCTTTATTCTTGCAGCGCAAAAACCAAAGTCTTTTCACTAGAAACTTTCAGGCAAATATTATACATAATTACGTGGATCCAAAATGCAGGTTCTGTGATAAGTACCAAGAAACAATAGACCATCTAATCTCAGAATGTCCTGTACTTGCCCCAAATGAATATAAAAATCGCCACGATAGAGTGGGGCAATATTTACATTGGACAATATGCGAACACTATGGAAAACATGTAAACAAACACTGGTATGAACACCACCCAGCTCCGGTTACAGAAATAGAAGATGTCACCATTCTATGGGATTACACCATCTACGCACACAGAAAAATTGAAGCTAATAGGCCGGCCATTATTGTTAAAAGCCGGAAACAAAAAAATGGAACAAAGCAACTACGTTGAAAGAATCCTTGGAAACCCCAGCTTAAGAGATATACAAAAAAATGCCTTGTTAAGTACAGCCCACACACTAAGGAGAACTTTGTCTATGTAACGCTAGGGATATTAGAGGAGATAGAAAAAACATAAAATGGAGCCATAACAACCCACCACGACTTGCCTTAGGTCTTCCCGCAGACTTGATAGGTAGTGCGACCGTAGCAGAAATGGAAATATGATTAAAAATGACAACATACTAATAATTACTATATATATATATATATATATATATATATATATATATATATATATATAAAATTATTTAATTATCTAGTTTTGGACAGGATTAAATTGGACCAGTACACGGTTGTATTAAAAAGTGTTCAATACAATAACATTGTAGAACTTTTGAATATTTTTCATTTTTAAACGAGTTATTACGCAACCCAGTCTGGTGTCTTCAGATGATTTACAAAACACCAGATGATAAAAACCTGGGTTGCGTAATTACTCATTTAAAAATTATATATATTTATATGTGTGTACTATTTACATTATTCGGACTAATGTCCTCATTTTTGTTGTCATTTATACAATGTTCCGACCGTTGTACGCTCCGGCCTTTATCAGGTATTAGGAATTCCGACTCAAGTCCTTTATTTGGAGTATATCATTCTCATTCTTTGTGCGAAGCCTTCTTTGGTAGTCAAGTGTTATCTCTCTCTAACCCGACTCTAAGTAACTTGTGCACCACTTGTGTAGCCTGGTATTGAACTCTCCTTAAGAACACATGACTCAACGGATATAATCATCGGTTATTTCCAGTGAATTGACCCAAAGGTTTGTGAGTTCAATCTTCTTTATATGTTTTTTTCGTTTATGAAAATTAAATTGACTTTTATCTGTGCGTCTTATAGATTACTGGTCAACAAATAAAACTTTTTAAAATACCAAAGACGGTTTCAGTTACGAATAATCTTCGTCTTTCGTTGTGTTTCTTATGCATCTATTTCTATAAAACGCAATGTCAATTGCTTGTAATGTTAAAAATATCGCTGGCTATGTTTTGTAATTATACATGATACGCCTTTCATGTTTTGCTATATAATCCCAAAGTATGTTCGCGCATAAAACCGTAAAATTTGTGCTTTACGTCTAACTTCGGTAAAAACTAAAAAAATTTTAAAATTTTATCAATGATTATAAATTTTTTTTATAAACAAGATTAAACTTATTTCAATCATTTAAATATCTTCCTTTCATTTTTTTTAATTATTTTTGACTCATGAAAATGACTTCTGAACTTTGTTGGATTTTGGTGGCTTACGTCAATTGAAGGAAAGATCATGAGCAAAGGTTACTACGGTAAATATTTCAAGTAGATTTAGGTTTAATAAACTCCATTCCTCCATTTTCTAACTTCGCTTGATCACCGGAAGTTTAGGTAGGTTTCAAAAAATTTTACTACCACCGGAATTCTACTCATTACCAGTCATTTTAAAATTTAAAATTGAGGAGATAGATTATGGTTCTACTTTTGTGTTTCCCAATTATGTTAGTTTGGTGATATGTCAGTGTGGTGCTGAATATAAAGGTAGAACTAGTCAGAGGTTGAAAGTGAGTGTTGAACATAACGTACGAGATATGCTTCCTAGAGGACAGTATGACAATTTGCATACGTTAGTCAATGTTTCCAGAGCTTCGATTTCAGAAATTCTCATTAGTAATACGATTTCAGACTTGTCTTTATCCGGATATTTTTTCTCAGAAATTAGCAGAACATATTCAGATTATATATTTGAAAGTACTTGAGATTTCGCTAAATTTTTGATGTTATGTTTATGACGAGTATTGCTGATTGTCTTTAATAATTTTTTCTTAATTTTATTTCAGCCATTGTGCACAAATTTATAATCTTTCTTTCCTCGACTAAACTTTGAAGACCAAGAAACAATACATGATTAGCTTTTTTTTATATCATTTTTGAGTTTACCAGTTTACAGTAAATATTTTTCTTACTCTTCTTTCTCTTTTTTTTTTAGGATATTTAATGTAACTAATAAGTGTATACTTTTTATACTTTTAATGCTTTTTAATACTTTTAATATATTCAATAGTTTTAATACTTTTTAAATAGTCAATTATAAAACTAAAGTTTTCAATTCCCCATAAATGATTTTTTTAATATACCCTCCTTGTTATTCGTCCATTATTGACCAAGTGTTTCATATTATTTGAAGAGATGTACTGAAGCAAGTGACCACTTTTGGGATAGATAGGAAGAACCATTCTGTTACCCCAGTATTTCAAGTGGAGCGAACCAACTTGCCTCAAAATCATTATTCGAAATGCTACATTTTTACCTTGTTACGACTACAAGCCAATGCTTTCATTCAGAATTGTGCAGTTCTATAGCCTACCACACTACGAATGGTGCAGACTGAATTTTAAAATGTACAGATATATAATATAGCTATAGAGTGTAAATTCTTTTCTTATACACTGGTTGTCCGTCGAGAAATCTCTTTCTCTATCTATCTATCTATCTATCTATCTATCTATCTATCTATCTATCTATCTATCTCTCTCTCTCTCTCTCTCTCTATATATATATATATATATATATATATATATATATTTTGTTTTAGAACATGTACATCATTTTTTCTATATATGTCCTCTCCTCTACAATCATATGTTTGTTTCAACGTTGGGTTTCCAACCTTTCGTCAGGAAGAAAATGCAAGAGCTGGAATCATCCGCTGTTTATATTTGGTTCGTTGTTGTTGTGGGGTTGGTTGGGGTTATTGATAATGAAGAGAATGTGTCTTCCGTTTTGAACGTTAGACTTTTGAAGAACTTGGTGTGTAAGTGCGAAATTGTTGATTAATGGCATTATCTGTTGGAATGTACGTTTTTATTGGTCAGGTATATCTTTTGGTTAGAATTTCGAAGAAAGTGGTGTGTGGAGGGGTTTGATTACTTGGTCAGTTTTGTGTGTTTGTGTGGGGGGGGTTTTGTGTGTGATTGGGGAACTTATCTTGTTTGTTGACCTTAAGAATTTTTAGGACGGCTTTATGGTCGGCTAGTGTTTGATTAATTTATGTCTGTTGTTACCAGGCCTATTTTTTGTATTCTCTTTCATCTTGTGGCGAGGCTTTCCCCTCGAAGTTCCTTAGATAGACGTGATAGGGGTGGGGTGTTTTTTTCTTTTTAATTTTGATTTTTCCGGTACGTCATTTTTTTTGTTTTTTTGTTTTTTCTATTTTTATTTTAGCGGGATGTTTTTTTTTATATATTTTTTTATTTTATATATTCAAGTTTGGAGTATTATTGTATTTAGACGAAGTTATTTCCAAAAAATCTAAACTTGTATTTTTTAGGAATTAAATGTAAATTTGTATTTTATCATTTTTTATATAAAGTTGTATATTTAATCTTAATTTTGAGTTTAGAGAATCGTTTTTTTCTTTTATTTTTTTATTTTTTCTATAAATTATCGTTTGGAATCCTGTTTATTTCTTTTAAATTTTTATTTTATATATTTAGATTTTTTGTGGTTATTAGATCTTGCTTTAAGGATTTATTAGATGGATTTTTTCTATAGCATATTTTATCTTTTATAATAATTTTTAGTATTTTTAGCATGATTGTAGGGTTAGTACTTTAATGTGCTTAAAGTTTATTTTTGTGTATGATATAATTATTCTGAAATAGTATATTTAATCTTAATTTTGAATATAGGAATTTTTATTCTTTTTCAAGTTTGGCAGCCATTTTGTTCGTTTAATTTTGATTTTTCCAGTACGGAATATTTTTGCATTTAAGTAAAGTTATTACGGTAAGTAAGGTTATTACCGTAGACTTTAGTAATAGTTTGGGAGCCTGTTTATTTCTTTTAATTTTACGTTTTATTTATTTAGATGTTTTTGTGGGTATTAGACCTTCCTTTAAGGATTTATTACATCGATTTTTCTACAGCATTTTTAATCTTTTATAATAAGAATATCTAATCAAACTCCTAATATTTCCTAGCATGATTGTAGGGTTAGGTCCCTAATGTGCTTGCAGTTTACTGTGGTTTCGTGCCTCTGATTTAAAAGCTTGTTACTATTTATATATTTAAGGATCTCTATTTTTTCTTGAAGGCAAAGAAAACATGGTTCTTTTATAGATTTTGCTGTTCTTGCTTCTTTGAGGATTTTCCATTTAACCTTAGGTGTTTTATTTTCGTCTTTTAATTTCCAAAAGTATTTGGAGAGAGATGTCATGCTTTGTTTTTCTTTGGTATTGAAGGATGAAAGGTGATTGTAAAAGCGCTTTTTAAATACGTTCATGGTATTCCCAATATATATCTTTTCATCTTTAGGATTTTCTATGGATGAAATCGAACACACACACACACACACACACACACACACACACACACACACACACACACACACATATATATATATATATATATATATATATATATATATATATATATGCCAATTTTGTCACTAATATTTAATTCGTTAGCAAATTTAGCTGTATCTATATTAATTTCAGATAATGTTAGGTTTCTTCTGTCTACTTTGTAATTACTAGTTATGTTATTTTTAAGAATACTTAGGTAATTTGAAGGATCACATTTATAAATGTTATTAGATTTGTCGGATTTTACCCACAGGTACTTAGAGTTTTTTAAAGTTCTAATATTTGACTTTAACAAGTTCTGGAATTCATTAGAAGCCCCACGAAAATTGATTTTTGGGATCAAGTCGAAAAGGTCATTCGTAAAAGAGTTCAGAAATTTGCATACAGGAGGTGTACGTTGAGTTTTCAGCATAAAAGATTATGTAGAACAAGATGAAGAATCTGTAGAATTATATATTGGCTCTGTAATTTTAATTAATTTTAATTGCATTGAACTCTCCTCCTGTATCATTTTTTAATATTAAAATTTTTAATATTAATTAGGATCAAGTTCTTGGAATTTGCCTTCCTACTTTTCCGTTTCGGATTAATGTAAAATAAATACATATATATATTGCTGTTATTTGTAGTTATTTTAGGAAGTTGTTTGTTTTCTTCTTTTTTCTCATTATTTATTACTGATTACGTCATTATTTGTTGTTGATTATTGTTATTATTACATTTGCTTGTGTTTATGTGTGCATTCAAATTTGTTTATTATTTATTTAAATTGTTTATTTATTTAGATTTTTTTGTTTTTTCTTATTTGAATATTTTAAAGTACAGTATTTTTCTAAAGCATGTCACATTATCTGAGTTGTATGTAGAGTATATATTTACATTTTTCCATGTTTGTATTTTACAAGCTTTTCGTTTTTTGTGTTCGATTTTTAAGTTACGTAATATAACTTTGTGTTCGCGTCTGCATTTTGAGACAAGTTCTGATTGTTTATTTAGCAATTTTTATTGTTTCGAAAAAATGATTATAGTATTTTCTCCTCCAGATATATTCGTGAAACCCATACACAAACACTCCTTCATTCCCATCAAGCCCTCTTTACAAGGTATTCAACAAAACATTAAAAATCGACTACAATTGCAGGAGGACATGACACAACTTATAAAAAGTACAACAGAAAAATAATAATAAAATGACCCCAACAAACTCAACACAAATCGAACCCATCTTTAACGGCAGAGAAAAGAATGAATGTCTTTTAAACGGTATTTGCTTGTTCAACAATGTAATATACCAAGCCACTGTAAAATCAGGAAATAAAGAAGGAAAAAGATGTATACGAATAATTGAAACAGAGAAATTACTCACAGAAAATATCCTTTTAAAATAGTAAATGCACGAACAGTACAATGTTTTCTAAACATATATTATTAACAAAATATAATTATAAAAGAAATAAATCACACCAGAAATATAATAGAAAATCAAGAAAAAAGCATTTGCCTAGAATAATAAGTCTAAAAACTGCAAACTCTGGAGGAAAAAATAACGATAATTACATTCACAAACCAACACAAACAACGAAGTAAACCGATCAAAACTCATTTAAAAATGAAGACACGAAAACATTTTTTACTACTTTACTTAAAAATGGAACTAAAAACGAATACAGAAAAAATAAATTAAAATAAAAAACAAAAAATCTAAATCAATAAATAAATGAATTATGTAAATAATAAACAAATATCCGAACTTCTAATGCACACATAAATACAAATAAATATAATAATAAAATCAAAAACTAATTAAAAAAAAGTAACCAATAATAAATAATGAGTAAAAAAAATGTTCACAAATAACATTATACAAGAGTTACATTTAACTGCATTTGGATCCTCAAATATTTCTACTCAGTAACTTCTAGAATAATTTGAAGCATAACCTTGAACACTTGTCCAATAACTGTTAGGGTAATACAACTGACCTTCTACTCATAATGCACCATTGATCAGCATATATAAATAGTCGAGCCAACACAAAACACAGAATTCTTGAATATACGTTTAAGTACGAAACAATTTGTCGCCACTAGGTATTGTTCTCAATGTCTACTTTTATATTTACATACGCTGTAGTTCTGATATTGAGCACTTTAAAGCATACATTAAAACTATATTTTATCATACATACATGTGTGTGCGCGCGTGTGTGTATGTGTGTGTGTGATCAGACCCTGAGAATCCCACTGTTGAAACAAACCCTTTCTAATCTCGTTCAATGGCGATAGTAACTGTGCAATTTTCTTAAATGCCTCACAAAACTCTTTTTATCCCGTTTCTCCATGATCTGTTCAATTTCTTATTCGCTATTCACTGACCAGCCAATCCTTTGCTTCATCTGCTTTCTTTTCATTTCCCGTGGAAGCAGCAAAAATGAATTTTTTTGAAGATTCATTCCTTATATTTTCTGAATGAAACGGAAGACTACTTACCCCCAAAATAAAGAAACATGGCAAAGCTAAGTTTTCTAACTTCTTACTCATCACGTCACAGTCAGGCATAAAAACTGTCTTAAAATTGTCGTGGTGCCTAAACTTATATAAAATTAAATATTGGGAACTTTTGCAATAATTGTAAACACCGTAACTTCGAATAATAAAGTTTTGATAGGATGGCATTGTCAACAGAAATATTAGCGCTATAAAATCTTATTATTATTTTTTCTACATCTGTGAAACATAGGAAAGCATAGTGAATATTTAATTATCTACAAAAATATGATATTATTGTAATTATCTTAGTTTTGTAAGCAAAGACATTATATTTAGTAATATTGATTGATTTTTATTAAATGGAGAACGATTTTTAATATAATTTTAACTGATTTTCGTCACTACTATTTGTTCCGTCAGTCTACAGCAATTAATAAAAATCTCACATCGAAAATAGAGGACAAGCTCCAGACAAGAATTGATTTCTTATCTCATTTACGTTGAGAGGTTTATCGCTAATGAAATTGCTCTACTGATTGAAATTTCAGTAATTTTGCCAAATTTTATAGACCTATTGTTTTATTAAATGCCATAAAAAGCAACTGAAATTAGAATGCAACACTTTCAAGCAACTTTTGACTAACTTTCATTAGCCAAGGAATGATCTCTAAATGTCTGTGATGTTCTCTTAAATACATTTTGTATTCAGTCCAAAAATATACATATTTCATTTTCGTCGAAAGTTTAAATTGTCACAAAGTTACATTTACAGAAACGCAAGAAGAAAATGAAAAACCATATTTATTGGACAGCGAAAAAAATGTTTCTTATCAAACTTTTGCATAAACTTGAACAGAATGAAAGGGAAATAAAAGGAATAACGAAATTCCGAAATGAGAATAGAAATTTAGAGAAACAAAGACATACATAAATGACGTAAAAAGTTTGAAATAAATATAAACGCTATGCATAGCTTTGCTGAATATATATAGATATATGGAGATAAATCAACATGTAGATGGAAAAGAAATATTAGACGAGAAGATAGATAGATAGATAGATAGATAGATAGATAGATAGATAGATAGATAGATAGACAGAAAAAATAGAGAGGGAATATAAAAATGCAATAACAGAAGGTAAAAATGAGATGATATTAAGACAAAAAGCAGACAGGAAACTTAACAAGAAAAATTAAAATAAAACATATTAAATTTCTATTTAGCAATGTTAAAACAATTATTGTTTTAAACTGATTTTCTTGCAAGATATTCAGTAATGAAAGTTTATCAGTTTCGTTTTTTTCTATTAAGAGTGGGAGAATAAGAAAGAAAGAACACGATTAAGAGAGAGAGAAAAAATGTAAACGCCGCCATTTTTTTTTCTCAGTTTCTCTTCCTTACAGACTCCGCATGCGTATACCGCTAGCCCAAATGTCAGTCGGCCATGTCATGTATTTTTTCTTATTTCTCTTCTTCTACTTCTAACGTCAAATTATATATATATATATATATATATATATATATATATGTGTGTGTGTGTGTGTGTGTGTGTGTCTGTGTGTGTGTGTCTGTGTGATAAAATATAGCTTTGTTGCCACTCGGCGTTGATGTCAGAGTCTACACTTCTCTTTCTCTCTCTCTCTCTCTCTCACACACACACACACACACACACACACACACAAATATATATAGATTTTCTAAATCATTATCATCACCGGCTTAGTTAGGTATACCAGCAAAAGAGCTCTTACCTGATCAGGAATTGACTCATAAAATCTCCAAATACTTTAACCGCTTCAAGTTATGCGGTAGTGCTTCGGTCGGTCGAGTTTCTTGGTGCAACTCATTCAACGAAAAAACACCTGGGAGTGTTTTATGGCTCGGAAAACAAAGTAAACCATTTATGTTCTTGAAATTGTTCACGTACAACTCGTGCAGTGTGACAGAGCAAGTTGTCCTGCACAAAGCTGTCACGTCCATCGTGACAGATTATTGCCATTAATGTGTGTACTTACTCTTTAATTCAGTTGAAGTAGTGGTTACTTGATGAAGTAGCTTATACATGAATGTTTGGACGCAATGTTTATCACACTGCTTCTTCGTTTGGGTTGTTTCCTTATAAGCATCTTTTGTGTCGTCGCTTCTCCAGAAAAACGAGCCAACATATCCTGTCGTCCTTATTCATAATATAGCGAGAAATTTATTCCATTGGTATATGATAACTTTCCTGTACCTTAATATACATCGGAGATGCTCGGGAAGATAGATTGTCATTAATATGATCATTCTAACTGATGTACAATGTCCCACAACTAACAAGTTTCAGTGTACTGTATGTTATTCTTTGCTGCATCCTTATTAAAGCTACTTGAAATGTTGTCTTAGTTGCCCTTTCTCTTGGCTTTTGTACTTGGCTGGAAAGACTCAGTATTCACATCAGTAACTGCGATAAATATTCACCATAAATGAACGTGACGTTTTAAATTTCTTAACTGAGCAAATCGTTTGGATGAAGTTTGGTCAAAGACCGATGAAAGTTGTTAACGATTATCTTCTTTATATTTTATCTTTACGCGTCGTATCATTTTTTAACGATCGTGTTTGCACGTGTAACTTCATTTTTTCGTATTTTTTATTTATGAAATACATTTCGTGTATTTGTTCCTAATTTTAACAAAATTTTATTAATCTCGAGTTGACTGATTTTTATGCGTAGTGCTCCTTGTGTTTGTCGTCGATTCTTGCATATTATGTTATTGTATTTATGTTTTATTGATAACAATTCATCAGATATATTGCTATATTTTGTTTGTTATTGAGTTGGTTGGTAATATGCTATTTAATTGATCCCTTATTAGATCATATTAGCGTGTGATTTGTTTATGGAATCGACCTTAGTGTTTTACTATAAAAAGGCATTTTGAAACGTCTGTGACGAGATTTGTTTTTGGTTTGTTTTTTTTTGTGAATTACTGTCATTTCAGATGGCGAGCTTTTAAAAGCTTAAATCTTCTTTGCCGTCGAATTAGCAGAGTACCATTGTTGGTGTTAATTAGAAAAGGCGTCGTAGATTTGTGGTAAGTGTGTATAAATATGACTCTGTTCGGAAAGGTGACAGATTAGTCTACTCGTTAGAAATGTTTGTCGAATGAACGATACGTGAGCGTTAACAACGTAAGCATTCCACCGTTTATCTCTCGAATCTTACCTTCTTTCCTTGAAACTCACTAATGATTATCGAAATGCTCATAACATTGGACACAATTTTTGAAATTGTTTTGTTTCCATCATACGGCCCCAACAGACATTCTATATACGTTTTATGTAATGAGACATAAATACACACACACACACACACACACACACACACACACACACACACACACACACACACACACACATATATATATATATATATATATATGAATAAATATATTTTTTAAGGTGTGCTATATTTATAAAATAAAGTGCTCAATATCAGAGATAGAGCGTATGAAAATATAATGCTAATCACAATCATCAGGCCAGCTGATGATTGCGCTTAGCATGAAACAGTCTGTCGCCCTTGAGTGTTGACTTCAATGTTCACTCTTTTATATATATATATATATATATATATATATATATATATATATATATATCGTGTATGTGTGCGTGTAATATATTTAGACAGAAATCCTTCTTTTAAACATAGAAGTTTTCTGTCTGCGATATTTAATAATTTTTTGTAATATACAAATATCATTTCTTAATATCCTTTGCAAAAATATATTTGACCCATTTTGTGGCATCTTCATAAGAATGAAAGTGCTGCTCAGCCAGGCCATGTGCCATCGATCAGAACAAGTGATAATCGGATGGAGCTATGTCTAGTGAATACAGCAGTTTGGGTAAGATTTCTCATTTAACCGTTTCCAAATAGGTTTTTACCCATTTTGCAACATGTGACTTAGCGTTGTCAGGTTGCAAAATCACTTTGTCGTGTCTCGGCCGTTTTTTCTTCAATGTTTGGCTTAAACGCATCAATTGTAGTCGACATCGATCTCCCGTGATGGTTTTGGTGGGTTTGAGCAGCTCATAATAAACTACATCCAGCTGATTCCACCAAATAAAGAGCAGAAAATTCGAACCGTGGATATTCGGCTATGTCTCCGATGTTGATGCATGACCGGGCTTACCTCACGTTCTTTTACGCTTAGAGTTATTGTAGTGTATCCGCTTTTCATTGCCGGTCATAATACGATACAAAACATTTTCCTTTTCTGCCGTCAAAGCAGCTGTTCACACGTGACAAGATGCCGTTCGACGTCTCGCGGATTCATCTCGTGCGACACCCAACGTTTTTACTTTTGGATAATTCCTAATGCTTTCAAACGTTTTGAAACTGTTGTGTGATTATCTGATAATGATTTCGCAAGTTCACCTTGCGCCTGACAGGATTCTACATGAAGTAATGTTTCTCTATTTCTTCGTCTTCAAACTTTTCAGTGCGTCAGAGCATTCTTTACTTTCAACATTAAAAACTTTTGAAAAGTTTAAACACATCACTGCATGTTGTTTCTGACAGAGCATGGTCGTCGTACGTTTCAACAAGAAATCTGTGTGCTTTAGATGCAGATTTCTTTTACATAAAGTAGTGCTGTAAAATTCCCCGCAAATACTATTCCTTCACCCCGAAATCCGACATTTTTAATGTTATAAAAAACAAAGTTGTTTACACTTCGGCAAAATGACATACACTGAATTTGAAGCTTGCTTATAGGACTTCTTTACAGATTTTTTTAATCATATCACCCCGAGTAAGGCGGTAACGATAATCCACACTTCCAGTAAGTTTGACTGCCATATTCTGGCCCTCTACAGCCAAGTTAGAGATGGAGGTAAAAACTTTATAATTAATCATAATTTTGAAACTCTCCACCCACTTTCAGGTCATCGGAGGAAGCACTGAGTATCTGCCCAGTTTGGCCAGAGAAGCAACCATGTACTCTCCTATATATGTGAAGGGACCTCAAATACTACATTTATCTTCATAATTCGTTCTTATGATAGGATCTTTAGTGATAAAGTGTTCTCACAGTCGACAGGTGTAGGTAACAGCACATATCACCTGAAATGTCTCTTGCTTCTTATGTCTCTTTGGAGTTTAACCCCTAGGAATGTCAATGATTTTATCACTGTGTCTTTTGTAGAGGGACACGATTATTTTTTTAACCTTCTGTAGTTCCTAAAACTCTACTAAGAGCATTTGCATATTTTCATCAGAAACTGATGCTGATTATGCACTTCCTTGGGGAGTTCCAGGCATTTTCGGTTTTGCTTTTGCTTTTGCTGTTGCCATTGTTACCAGGGTCAGTTGGCAATATTTCTTCCTGATTTTGGCTATTCTTGCTATCCATACTTTTCCTTGAATCTATTTGGTCACCAGTTTTCTTTGGGCAATGGCTCCGTTCTCAGAAGTCACTGTTAAACTGAGTAGGGGGTCTTTCTTTTTCGCAGGTATTTTTATTGACCAATTTTTACCGGCCATTTTTTGGTTATCGTAAATTATTTTTTAACGAAAAACAGGAAAAAATTAATAACTATAAAAATAAAAATAAATAAATAAACAACGTAATTTTTTCAACAGTTACAGAACAATGAAAAACAAATTTACGAAGGCGATGAAACAAAAATACCTACCAAAGCTGGTTTGACCAAAAGGGTTTTTGACATAAAAAGGTTACAAATTAAAATAAAGTCATTCTCGAGAAGGAAAAAATTAACAATGAAAAAAGAAAAAGACAGGCGAAAAAAATAACGTTTTATGTAAGAAAAAAAATAAAAGGAATAAATTTACTAAAACAACGCAAAAATCTTCTTTTTTTTTCTTTTTTGTAAAATTAAAGCCAGGAAAGTGAAGAAATTATGAAATGATTGCTACAAATGAAAAATTAAGACACATATAAAAACAAAAAGAACAGAAAAACAGGGTGGAAAACTTTTGACGTAGGCAAATAAAAAAATGTAAATTTACTGAAAGAATGCAACTAAAATTATTCCCTTCTTAAAAAATTAAAATCAGCCCAACTAATTAAGAAATATATACTACAAAAGAAAAAAAAGAGACACGTGTAAAGATTTTGTAATAATTAAACAAATGGCCGACATAAAACGAAATAAAACAGATTAAACAATAAAGTAACAACACGCAGAAAATGAAAATCAAAAGAATTAAACAAAAAGAGAAGATATAAAAAAGTTTATAGACGGGTTTGAAAAATAAAAGAAAATTAAAATACAATATACACAAAAATCAATCTTCCGAAAAAAAAAAATAACAGTAAAAAAAACGTGAAAGATGAGATAAACTTAACTTAAAATATGTTAACTCCGGATGAGAAACTGCACAAAATAATGAAAACAAAAACAGATATGGAGATAGAAATGTAGGTTATATTGAACGTAATATAGAAACTTGAACGCAAGTTAGTAAATCCAGGAATACTATTAGTAAGAAATAAATATATACAAGTCTTGAAGTGAAGTCGTTGGAAATAGTATATCCGGGTATATTGTTCTAGCTGAGTGGAGCTCAGAACCAGTCTGACTTCTGATGCGGTAGTCTCTGGATAACTTCGGTAACTTACGTATCAGTTTCGGTACTCTCCGATAACTCGCACAGATCTCTACGATTACTCTCAACCCTCAAAAACTGCTATCTCTCTATGGCAGAAGTATATGTACACTCAGTCGAGTCCATTATCATAAACAAAAGGGAGATCCCACAACAAAATATAACAGCTCTTCAAGCACAAATGTATGAGTTCCCCATAGGAGACTCTGCCCTTAAGCATAGTCTTGTCTGGGTTCCTCTCTGCTCGAATGCAGAGTTTGCTGCAAAATCATAGCTTTAATAAACTCAGCATTACCTGAGCCTCTCCGGAAAGGCGCGATATGGCATATAGCCGATATTTCTGTAGGGTATTCCGAGCGTGTATGCTAGGGCAGAAATACCTCACAGACTCCACATACGCGGAGTCGGGCTGTCGTCTATTGACAAAGATAAGCTTTTGATGAACTCAATATTTAACCGAGTCTCTCCGCTGAATATGGTACAAAGCCTATTTTACTGTGGAGTTTTCCGGGCGCGCATGGGAAATCGTGTACTCTGTTACAATTCCCTCTTATATTCCGCATATGCGAGGGCTACAATCTTGTCTATTTAGCCAGACGAAACGCTGCCCTCAGTATAGCTTAGTCTGGATTCTTCTCCGCTCGAAGGCTGAGAGTTCGACGAACACGGACCTTTGATAAACTCGGTATTTATCTGAGCCTTTCCACAAAAGCGTAGGGATTTCAAAGTGGATACGCTCGGGAAAAATATCCTCATAGACCTTGCATTCGCGAAGTCGGGCTTTTTCTCTATTCTGGTCAATTTAACCCAGATGAGACTCTACCTTTCAGAATAGCCTCGTTTGTGATCATCTCGGCCCAAAGGCTTAGAGTCCGACAAGGATAGATTTTTGATGAAGACTGTATTTACCACGATTTTATTCTAGCGCTTTCCGAAGGAGCATTCTCGGGCAAAAATTCCCCGTAACCCCACATATTATCATTTCTTCAAATGAAACTTCGCTGTCTGGGTTCCTCTCTAGACGAACGCAGAGATTCCGACAAAGTTAGAGGTCTGTCGACCTCGGTATTTACCCAACCCCCACACATACGAGATGTGGCACATGGTTGATTTTACCGTGGGGCGTTGCTTGCATACGCTCGGGTAAAAAAGCTCTGTAGACTGCGCATACGTGGAATCGGGTTCTCGTCTATTTATCTCAGTGGTTTCCGATATAATCTAATTTCAGGTCTTCTCCACCCGAAAACAGTGACAAGGACAGCGATTTCTCTTGAATATTTGTATTCTGAAGAGATCCGTTAATGGGGAAAAGGGATCATACCCTAATGGTTACCAGTCTTGTCTGCTTTGATACTTAGTTTATCTGATTTTTTTCTTTTTTTTTTGTTTGTCATAAAACGTCTTTTTCATTTATTGCTGGAGATCGTTGGTAATTTTAATGACTTTAATTTTGTCTATTACTGAGAATAGATCTTTTTCGAAGATCAATAATTGTTCGTCTCATGGTAGTGCTTTCTGGGACTTCAATATATAAAGTTCGGCATCTTTTAAATTGTTATCGTCGTTCAGGTGTTAAACGAAGAAGAGTTTCAGCCTCATTCTTTTATGACGCTCTTGATCCTTTGTAAAAGGTTCAGTTTATAAGATCATTTGTGAAGAACCATGATGTTTTTAGTGAAATAGTTCAATTTAATCGATTTCATATTCCGATAAGGTTACGATACAAAGTATAAATACTTTTATTACATCTATAAAAGCGCTTAACTAAAAGAAGCAAAATATAATTATAATATATCGCACATATAGTACTGGTGCTAATAAAACAGTGCTCGATGTAATAAAATAGAATTAATAATTATATATTGCTAACTATGAATATTATCCGTCACCGGTAGCCCAACTCACATTTTCATGCACAACACAATCTTCAGGTGCTGAATATAGACTAAATGTAATGTAATTTAAATTTTAATAGAAAATATCTGGTTAGCACAATATTTGCACAGTCAAACATAATATGCGGAGTAAGGCTTAATGTTTTAAAAAAATTATCTATCTCATCTTGCTCAGTAATAATCTAGCGGATTGACGTCGCTCCTTGGGACTTCGTGAAAGCCCCCCTATCGAAAGAAGAAAAAATCTTATATAGAAGGAAAACTCTAATCTCAAACTTTAAATCTCAAAAAATTAAATATTTGAGTATGTAGCCCTGGCAAAGCTTGTACCATAGAATCATTGAAAAGATTATGAAATTCAGATAACTGCGGGGTGAGGTGGTGGAGTCTATGAAATCAACCAAAGTAAATGATGGTGATGATTCTTTATTTTAAAAAAAGCCATGTGTAAAATGCCCAGTGAAGATCGAACCCGTAACATAAGCATGATTTATTTGATAGACGAGTTCTATAACCTTAACCGCACCAAGAGTTGCTCAATATATCAGCCGAACTTAGTTGAAATTGGAACAATGCTGAAATGGTTTGATATCTAATGAGAAACGAACTCATTTCACTGGTGCAGTGATCTTAAAGACGAATTTGTTAATTTTGACGGTATAAGCATTTATACTTTTCACTTTATTCTTTCCTATTTGGAGAAAAAACTGGTCTCTTCTTTTCTATTCTCTCGCCTTTTGTCTTTTGTTCTAATTTTTTTTTTGGGGGGGGGTATTTTATTTTTAAGTTTTTTCTAAATGTAGTTCTATATTTCTTTTTCTTCTTTTCCCTCTACGAATTATTTTCTACTTTTCTTTTAACTCAATAATTTATTGGTTTCTTTCTTTCTGTTTCATCTCATTTGAAACTGTCTTTCTTTTTAGTCTTATTATTCTCTATTTCCTTCCTTCTTTTTCTTTACAGAATCTTTCTTTATTTCTGTCGCTTTCTCTCTTTTTCTCTATTTTAATCTAACATTTCTTTAGCTCTCTTCTCTTTCTTAATTTCCTCTCACATAATTTCTTCTTTTATCTAAAGCAACCTGCTAACCAGATTATCACGTGATGTACAAATATTAAAAAAAAAAACACGGCGATAAACTATGCAACATAATTCCGCGCCAAATGTCAGCTCAACAGGATAAAGAGCAACCATTTTATCTTGGCATCTAAAGATATTAAAAAACAAATGTATTGGTCCATGAAAAAGTTGTCATATCTAAAGTTGTCTGAATTCTTAAATGAAGTATTTTCATTATTTAGTTTTGATTATATTTTCTTTCATCTTTTTGCTGCTCTTCATCCTTTAGTCGTAGTAGTATATAGCAGTAGTAATATATGGTTTACTCTTTGAATTAGTATTTTCATCTTGGTGGTTATACTCATAACGTTTCGGTTTTTGTATCATCCAACCTTCTTCAGGTGTGTCTGTTATCATACTCGATAAACTTCTTTACAATTTGAGCATAATTCAACATGTATTCGTTCAACTTTCCAAGCGTATGCGATATTTCATTGAAGTATTATTTTAACTCTATGTTCACATGGATGGTATTAACTTTAAGTGATTTTGAAGATGAGAAGATATTTCTCTAAAATTAGAGAATACAATCATTGTTGTTGGGTAAAATAGCCGTAGTGTTAACAATTGGAAATTACAGGTGCAGAGCACAATGAGTGCAAAATTATTTTAAGCGAATTTTACAAAGCAAATCTAGTCAAAATATTTGTCAGTGGGTTTTGTCGATATGTGACTCTAAGTCAAAATACGGCCTTGATGATTACCAGGACATTTGATAAGAGCAAGCAGACAATAACAGGGAGTGAGTTTTGAATGTAACTGTTTTCATTTAGAGCTGGTAAGAGTTATACAGTGAGGGAAATGGAAACCCTATACATCACTTTCCCACCCCGGTCTAGGTGTCTGTATAACAAAACTAGGGCGCAAGACGAAATTAGTTAGCTTGGCTCCCGTGTTTTGAGATGAGAGGTTGGGAAGAGATTTGAATGGCAGATTGAATAATATGGTTGGATTGAAACGGGCCTCTGATGCTAAAAACAAGACGGGAGAGAGAAATTGCAAGAGATGATCAGTCCAAATTTAACCAACTTGAAGTTGAATAACCATCGTCCCGTAGAAATAATGCAACACGAATATTATCGTGCTACTGAAATATCAGCAAACTGATATTTATTTTTTGTCACTTACTTTGACTTGCTAGTAATTTTGTAATTTATCAGTATATATAAATATCTATAAATCTACACCGTGTCGTTGCGATCTTAAATCTGGTTTTCATTATATACCGATTACTCCCTCGCATGTCTGGAGCAGCCTCTTCAAGTGGTACTAAGCGGTCCTACTTTGGCTAATCCGAGATCAACAAGACAACGTGGTCGGAATCGGCCAAAAGTCAAGGGGGTTAACTTGGACGCAGCCAGCGGTTGTGTTATATTATTGCCATATCGTGTCATTTCTTCAACCGACCTAGTATATATATGACTTCACATCACTACCAGATTCGGAGATTGAACGTACAACTATCAGAGAACCAGATATTTTAAGTAATCTACTTGACAACCCAGAGATGTCATTTTGGGTTTAAAACCTAATGTTTCTACCCATGTGGTGGGGGTGTATGTGTGTACTTACTCCGGTGGCAAAATTTCTCTTGAATGTACATTCTTGACCCGAAGATCGCAAATAGTACTTATTTCTATGCTAGTTCTACTGAAGAGATTTTCTATGCTAATTCTTTATAGTGATCTTATACACCAATGTTGCTCTCTGTTTAATATCTTGATTGACTTAAGTATGGCAATTTGTGGACTGTGACAGATTGTTTTATTGCTATTTTCGACATTTTTCCCTATGCTCGTGAAAGATGTTATTCATAAAATGGTAGTTGTTACATTAATGAATGCTTCTAATGCTGATCATGTCAATGTTGGTCGAAGTTATGGCCAGCCCTACACAGTAAGGTTGGTGGAATTATCCGGTGGGATTAAAATTTACAGAAATCTACACATTGTGTTAGTTATTAGTACTTCGAGAGAAGCCTATTAATATTCAGTTTCTTATTTTATATTGTAAATTGCGTGGATGGTCTTACCGAGTTCATATGGTCCGGCAGTATATGTAAATATTTCTGGTGTTATCATCTTGGAGACTGAGTGGCCTGTTTCTATCCCCAACAGTTATTTATCAGAAACATGGTGTTAAATACCTGGTTATCACACCTACACTATAACATCCACACTGTCATAGCTGCATTACTTCTTTACCTATTATGTCACAATTATTTCATCCGGCTGAGATGATTTCTCCAATAAAGACTGGCGAAAATTTAATGTGTAGCTGCCTCAAAATTTATACAGTTCATCTTACTAATTTAAAAATAATAATTATGACTATAATGCTTAATCAAAAGAAATTTTGTAAGAAGTTATTTTCTCCGTAATTAAGCCAATGCAGTTAGTTTTAATGATGGCATTTCTATAACCATATTATGGAAGTATTACATTAATGATGACGTTTCTCCATCCATAATATACAAGTATTACATTAATGATGACGTTTCTATAGCCATATTATGGAAGTAATACATTAATAAAGAAGTTCCTATAGCCATATTCTGGAAGTATTACATTCATGATGATGTTTCAACATCCATATCTTTGAAGTATTGCATTAATGATGACGATTCTTTAACTATATCTTGTAAGTACTGCATTAATCATGATGTTTCTATAGGCATATTATAGAAGTATTACACCAATGATGATGTTTCTATAGCCATATCATGGAAATATTACATTAATGATGACTTTCCCATCGCCATAACACAGACATACTACATTAATGATGACGTTCTAGAACCATATCATGGCAGTCTTATATTAATGTTGATGTTTCTATAACCATATAATGAAAGTATTCCAGTAATGATGTCGCTTCTATAGCAATATCATGGAAATATTATATCAGCGATGATATTTCTACGACCATAATATGGAAGTATTATATTAATTATGACGTTTCTAGAGAGATATCATGGAAGTATTACATTAGAGTTTGTGATTTTTATTGTCATGTCATGCAAAAATAACATTAATAATGACCTTTCTATGGCCCTATCATGAAAGTATTATATTAACAATAACGTTTCTATATACATAATATGAAATTATTACATTAATGATGACGTTTCAACAGCCATATAGTGGAGGTATTACATTAATGATAACAATTATTTAGCTATATCATGTAAATAATACATTAATGATGATATTTCTATAGCCATATCATAAAAGTATTAAGTTAATGATGACGGTTTTATGCCCATATCATGTAAATATTACAATAATGATGGCGTTTTTATAGCCATATCATGGAAGTATTACACTAATGATGACGTTTCTATCGCCATCTCATGGATGTATTACATTAATGATGACGTTTCTATAGCCATATGAAGGAAGTGTCAAATTAATTATGACTTTTTATAGACATAATATATAAGTATTAATTAATGATGACGTTTTCTATAGCGATATCATGGAAGTATTACACGAATGATGACGTTTCTATAGGCATAATATAAAAGTATCACATTAATGATGACGTTTCGACAGCCATATCATGTAAATATTACATTAATGATGGCGTTATTATTGCCATATTGTAGAAGTATTAGATTATTGATGGCCTTTCTATAGCGATATCATAAAAGTGTTACATTATTGATTGCGATTTTTATAGCCATATCATGAAAGCGTTACATTAATGATGACTTTTTTCACCATATACAGGAATTATTATATTAATGCTGACGTTTCTGTAGCAATATCAGGGAAGTATATCATTAATGATGACATATCTATAAACATATTATGTTAGTATTACATTAATGATGACGTTTCTGTAACCATATCATGGAAGTACTACATTAATGATGAAGTTTCTATAGGAGGATTTTTAGCTATATCATGTAAGTATTACTTTAATTATGACGTTTCTATAACCATGTCATGTAAGTATTACATTAATGATGATGTTTCTATAGCCATATCTTGAAGGTATTACATTAATGATGACGTTTGTATAGTTATATCATAGAAGTATTTCGTAAATCATGGCGTTTATAATGTAATGTCATGAAAGTATTATATTACTGACGGCGTTTCTTTAGCGATGGAAGTATTTCATTATTGCTGGCGTTTTCTATAGCCATATCATGGAAGTATTTCATTAATTATTCCGTTTCTTTAACCATATCATGGAAGTATTACATTAATTATTATGTTTGTATAGCCTATGACGAATGTATTATATTAATGATGACGTTTCTATAGCTATATCATAGAAGTATTAGATTAATGATGACGTTTCTCTAGCAATATCATGTGTTACATTTAAGATGGCGTTTTATAGCCATATCATGGAAGTATTACATTATTAATGACGACTCTATAGCCATATCATGGATGTATTACATCAATGTTAGCATTTCTATAGCCATATTATGGAGGTATTATATTATTTATAGTGTTTCATTATAGGTATGACGTTTCTATTGCTATATCATTAAAATATTACATTAAGAATGACGTTTCTATAGCCATATCATAGAAATTTTACATTAATTGATGACGTTTTTTTGGCCTTATCAAAGAAGTATTGCAATAATTAAGGAATTTTATAGCCATATCATTGAAGTATTACATTATTAATGGGGTTTTTATGGTAAAATCTTGGAAGTATTACATTAATAATAACATTTTATAGCCATATCATGTAAGTATTATATTAATGATAACTTTCCTCTAGCCGTATTATCGAAGTTGTTCTAGCTATCATGGCACTCCACGACTTCTTCTTCTTTGTGGCTCTTTGTGAGGTTTGTCTTCTCACCATCCATCGAAATCTCTGATCTGCCATTCATTTACACAAGCTCATAGGGTAAGTTATTCATAGCTTTGCTCTGTCTTCAATATCCTCCAGACCCTCTTTCCTTATTATGCGTTCGATAAATTTTAAGTGTCTCTTTACAATTCTAAGTATGAGCAACCTTTTGAAACCTGTTTCCATTAAAACAGTTTCGTTACTCACATATTCTCCTCTCGAACGACATTTCTATTGACTCACTATTTCATTAGCCAATATTTACTGCTTTAGAGAAATACTGATATTTCGTAACAATTCAACACTCTTTTCTTTTTTACTAACGAAACTTGACAGCTTCATAATACTTTGCTTAGCTTTTGTAAGTCATTATTAGCTATTCCAATGTCCTTAAGGATTTTGATGTCACCTTCCCTGTTCTCTGTTAGAACATATCCTAAAAACTTAATTTTCTTACTTACCATTTTGTAGCTCACATACTGGGCTGTTATGTCTTTTGATAATTGAGGGTCAGTTTTCACTTTCCTTCATTACCTTCTGTAGGAATTCTTGCAGTTACTTTTTTGTGACTGCTATCAACACCGTGTCACCTGTAAATCTTATGTTGGGAAGACTGGATCCACCAATAATAAATCTTGGTAGGACTTCCAGTTCTCTCATGACTTCCCCGCTGTAAAGTTTGAATAAGTCATATGAAAAGATACATCCTTGTCTTAAGCCTCTTTCTATTTTAGTGTTTTTACTGAATCCACTTTCTATCCGGATGCTGTCAGCTTGCTCCCAGTATAAGTAGGTATCATTTTTATAATTATAACTAGGTTATTCTAATATCTTTCCCAATTAGATTAACTTTACCTGGTTGTTTCTGCAATTGAACCTAAGGTTCAACGCAAATAATTGTTTGAACAATGATAAAACTTAAGAAAAGCTTCAGCCTAATCTATAAAACACAAGTAGACATCCTTCTTTTTATAATCATTTCACCCCAAACAAGGCAGTACTGCCACTGGTGCATAGGAGGTTACATAAGATGAGAGTGATGAGAAAAAGGAACAAGTTACAGGGGGTGTCAGAGAACAAGTAAGAAAAGGATAACAGCACTAGTGTGAAGAGAGCTGCATGAGAGAAGAGTGGAAAGGAAAAAGAACATTATGTAAAATCTGTCAGGGAAAAGATGTGAGTCAAGGAGATAAAAGATGGCAATTGACATTGCATTTGAATTCTTGGAGATTGTAGCTTTCAGGGAAACAAGTATACGGAAGGGAGTTCCACAGACGGGAAGTGTAAGAAAAGAAACTGATAGAGTAAGAATTGCAGCTACATTTGATTAGTTTCACTGTAAAAGGGTGGAACCTAATTGCTAGTCTAATAGCGCGAGTAAATTCATGCAGAGGAAGAACCAGGAGCTAAGCTCATCGGAGCAGAAGACGTGAAAGTAAATGAATAGCGGCCGAGCAGGCAGGAGAGAACCAAGAGGACGAATGAGGTTTAAGCCGTAACTTCATGACTGAAAATGAAAGCATTGAAGCCAGTTTTAATCGAAGAAGAGACATCGGATGCGCAGTCTTAAACGGGAAGACTAAAAACCTTTGTTCCAAGGAACGTCACACAGGAAATAGCGAAAGAACTCCCAGTCTGTTCTTTGGTAGCAGTAAGATATTCTTCTGGTCGGAGGTTCCATGGTGAGAGGGTAAGTGGAAGGAAATATTAACGGAAACCACGGCATGATCAGAGTTGCCAATAAGGCAAAGTTGCATGACATGGTAAGAGTAAGAGATAGAAGTGAAACAGAGATCTAGCAGTGAGTTAGGTTCATTAGAGAAACGCGTAGAGGAAATTCAACACTTGCGTAAGGGATTAAGTGATTGAAAAGTTCATGATATGGATACCTGCAATACCTGTGAAAAAGTTTTTCAGCGACTTAGCGTGATGGGCATTAAAGTCTCCATGCACAAATATATGAGCGGACGTCTTACCTATTTTTAGAGATGCTGTCAAATAAGCAACAGTCAGGAGATAAAGAGGAGCGGTAGAGAAAGAAAAGATAGCTGAGCGAGCTTAGTAGAGAGAGATGGAGACACATGAAGAAATGATCTGGAGATTCAAGAAAAAAATCACACTAGCTAGCGGGACATAAATGCCAAGTTCATGCATATGGGCATTGGAGTCTTCCTAAAGAGAGGAGGGTAACCAGGGATATAGAAATCAGAGGAAGAATAAGAAAGGTCAAGGTTAGTTTCACAGAGAGATAAAATGTCAGGTGAGTTTACTTAGAGGAAGGATTTAGTGCTGAAAAGTTGGTACGGACCTTCGAGAAAGAGACGTTAGCATGTTTACGTGATGTTTGTTTAGCTGGTTTAGTTTTAGTTTTTACTTTGTGTGATGTCATAATTAGAAATATTTTAGTAATGAGAAGCCTAGAGTAGTAGTATCGGTCAGTCGATAAATGCAACATGTGTAAGACGGAAACTGGCGCAAACTGCAGCATAATATGGTCTCAGGGTTGCCCACCGGAGGCACTTGCAGGGACACCTATCCATGAGCAACATGGCACTACAAGAAACTACGATATTATTCAACTGTTGATTAGAGTAGCCACTCAAGAAGCTACACAAGAGTTCGGGCTCCTAACTACCAGTCGAAAGTATCAACCCGGTATCCTCAGAATGAAGAGATGTTGCCACAATCTACGTACATTACAAAAAGCTTGCTACAACACCACTATTAAAACCTGAGGAGAGGAAAGAAACCGGGAACCCTTTCCTAAACAAGAAACAGGGGATGAGCCTCTACTCCTGTACAAAAGAAGATGAAAGTGTATGAACCAGGCAATTTTTATTTATTTTTCTGACACACACATACTTTTTTAACCCTGAGATCTGACCTATTCTCGATATAGTTTTTCTTTCTAGAAAACAAATTAGTATTGACGAGCAGCATATGTTTTGATCAAAGAGACTCATTTGAAGAGCCTTTTCTATTTACATGGAAGGTTTTATAATTCCTTTCAGTGTCAAGATGTCAATGTTTTTTCACGAGTAAACGAGTGTCTCTGCCTCAGTTGGTTAATGATCTCAAGAAAAAAAACTTTATGTACAGTAGTGTCCTTTCATCAATAAGAACCGCGGCAAATACCTTAAAGCGTGGATATCAAATAACCCTATTTCATTCTTTTGTTTATACGTACAGATTAATTCATAAATAAAGGACGGTGATTAACAACTAATGACAATGTAAAACAACCATAAAAACCAACCTGGAATGAACAGTAGATTATTTCACACCGTAGGGCATAGTAAAAAATGTTTACTGTTTTACTTAAAATGAAAACTGAAAACAGCTTCTCTTTGCCAGCATTTGTGATTTGCTTCCATTATTAAGTAAAATTTACTATTCGTTTATTTCCAGGGTTAACCTGAGATGATTGAAACTTCGGAAAATAAAACCACAAATAAGAGAAATTACTGTATTTAAAAGGATTCTCTTATTTATGGTTTCAATTGGAATATTTGTTATTTTTAGATTCTATTACATTGTAACACCCTGTGCCCGGGGCTGGCTCGTTGATTGTGACGTTTGTTCTTGTCGATGGTCGTGACGATCCCAGTTGTGACACTGCAACCCGGCTGGCAGGTTGGTTCGGTTGCTGTTGTTGGTCGTGATTATCTTGTCCGATGAAGTTGTCACAAAAGCTGGTTTACAAGACGTCTATTGCAACAACGCGCCACTGTCCCACGTTTTGAATTGATCCCAGAGGTCGCGTTGTGCAATTTTAGTAGTCGCCTTTCTATTAGAGCCAGTCTGGACACTGGTGCACACTTGTGGTTAAAAAAATAAATACGGCAAAAAAAAAAAAAAAAACGAATAAAATAAATGAATAAGTTCAAACACGCCTGGAGAGTTACGAAGAATGTCTTTATATATAAAAAAAAATGTTTTTTCTCACAGGTGCAAACAATACAGTTATAAGAATGATAATACAGTTGCCGGGATGTCGGTTTGCAACGGAGAGAGAGAAAGCTTGTTTGCAAAATCTCAGAGTTTCCAATCTTCAAAATAAGAATGTCTTTTCTAAGTTTCGTTAAAGTAACAGAACTCTTCAATTCTCGTTAAGCTCTTTTCACGTTTTCTCTAAAATTGGAGCTGTCCGTTTTCTAGGTGATGTTAAAAAAAAATAACAAAGTTCTTTCGGGTTCTTATCGGAATTTGACGGGATTTGCCAAATCAGAGGCGGCTAATGGCGGCAACGTGGTGGCGGCGGCGGTGTGGCGTTGGTGTCCTTGTCGTATGGAAGCTCGCTCCCGGCTTAAAGTGGCTTTTTCTCCTCGAGTCTCTATTTTTATAAGCATCCTCAATCCTCTCGGGGGATCTAGCCGACACGAAGCCTTCAGCCAATGAAATCATTTTCCACCCACTCGATTTGCGGAAGAGCGTAACTCGACGAATGAGATATCATCAGCTCACGTCATATTCAGATTTTTCAGTTTCCCACAAATTTTGTGTTCTCGCGGAACATCTGTTGAGGGACTTTAACCCCGCGTGACTCCCATCAAACCAATCCTGGCACGGTTTTGGCTACTTATCAAATTTTAGCTTTACCCAAAAAATATCCGCTTCGAAAACGAAAGAAGAAAAATTATATTTTTGCCTTTATTTCCCCCAAAATAGTTAATTGTTCTATTTCCCGGATTTTAGTAGTACATGTTAGTATTAAAATAGTCATTTTTTTTTATTCCCTGGATTTTACAAGTATATGATACTATTAAAATAGTTAATTTTTCTATTCCCCAAGTATATGATAGTATTGAAATATTTTTTTACATAAGCTCACATTGCGAATACCAATAATACTACTAATATTAATTCCTCTCTCTACGTTGCATTAAATCAAACAAAAGAAAGTATACCCGAGCGAGATAGCGTCACAACATATTATACTGAATTAATATTTGAAAATCCTATTATAAAAAAGTTCAAAGCAAGATGCCGAACTCAATTTTAAAATATCAGTATTACATGTTTTTTCTAAAAAAAAGCTTTCACAAGGAAAATTATCCAATCTGAAAAAAATTAATTTTTTTAAATACGCGATTTAATTCCTGACTGAAAATATGATTTCTCTCAAAAACTAAAATTCCTACATAATTTTGATACAACACTCATATCTTTGTATGTTCGTGGAATATAAAAACATTTGCAGATTCAATCTTTAAAGTAAAACCGAAAAACTGTTTATACTGAAGATAATCGTAGAGAAGTCAGCAGTCTTGTGCTACTTTTTTTTTACATGAATCAACCAGCATTCTAAGACAACGTTTCCCAAATTAATAGGGGACAGGATGGTAAGAGTAATCATTAGAGTCGTGAAATCGATTTTAAAAAATAAGAAATTATAAAATAAAATAAAAATTATTGAAAGTAAAAAAAATAGGGAAAATATATTTGCATCACTGTTTGGATTAATATACGTCATTGAAATTATAAAACAGAAAAATAGTTATTGTTGGAATGTAATGTCCCACACTCCCAATCACCTATGGGAACTGACTATATTAGTAGCCATATACAGTGAGCATAGAAGATGCTTGTGACTTGCTTCAGTAATTACTAGCCTTCAGCCAGATTCCCTGTCTTGTCGTAGTGTATTCTCTTTACAATAAAATTCTCTTCGTTTATCTACGGCATGTTGCTGTTCTTTCACTCGAGTACAACCTTGTCTGTTTAAAGAATACAACTGCTATTAAATGATTGGTTGGTTGGTTTGTTTTATGGCACATTTTATTTATTTATTGCTGGTAATACCTTTTTCTTTCAACAATTTATTGTTGTTTTTATATAAGTTTTGTATCTAGTAATACATTTTTCTTTTCGAGTATCAAAATTCATTGGGATTTGTTTTTAAGGGCAGGGTCCCCAAGAGTCCTACCCTGTTATTTTACCCATAACTGGAGGGAAGGGACAGGTTAATACCTTTCCCAAGGGTACCAGTGCTTAAGTGAATGCAGGGTATTCAACTGGAATTCAAACTCGGCTCACCGATTTCTCTTTCCGAGCCGTCATTAAACCTTACAGCACCTGGTATTCCCAAGCGGTCACCTATCTAAGTACTGACCAGGCTTAACGTTGCTTAACTTCGGTGATCGAGCGAGAACCGGTGTATTCAACGTGATATGGCCGTAAGCCACTATTAAATGAAAATGATTGATAAATATATGAAAACTAATGCACCCTAGTTAACGTTCAATATTTGTACGATGAAGAAGCAGGTGCCTGATACAATCACAATATAGTTCATTACTCACCTATGACAATGTTAGTTTGGACAATTGACGCCCACGGTATATATTTGCAAGAAGTTGTGTCGCTAATTTTATTTGATCAACATAAATATCTGTCCTGGGTATAAAGATAAACTACATCCGGCAGAAGGGCATCTGATCGGGAGGATATAAGTTTTGAGGGGAGTGTAACCACCTATTAACTGTTGTTGTTCCCAGATCCATTCTGACCCAGGATGGTAGCACATGTTAAGATCCTTACGGGCAAATAGTGACCCCCAAAACAAAAATCAACAGTACACCTTTTATAATAAAATACATTTTTATAGCAAAATGAGAATCAATGCAACAATATAAAAAATATATTTTCATAGTAAAATTACCATAAATAAATTTTATGATCTACAAACCATCTATTAAAAAAGATACCTTTACACTGAAAATATAGAATTATGTACAAAATATCTGTAGTTGAAAGCATACAATTGTGTTCAAATTAGATGAAGTCATAAGATTTTCTTAAAAATATGTTGATTTCAGTATTAAATAACCGATAGAGGTTGATATGCAGCTAAACAAAATCAAACAATCAGCCAATATAATAAATATATAAAAATCCATTGATTTTTAAATTAAGGTAAAAATTTTGTAAAATGTATTGAATAAAAGTAAATTAATGCTCCGTTATTACTGTGAGGCATTGCCATAAAATTACTACTGTGCTATTTCAAATATTCCATTTAAAATTATTATAGATACATTTAGTTCAGAATTTTTTGCTATATGTAGTCTTGAGTTTTTTTGTTCATGTTTATGGAAAAAATAAAAATTGAAACACATGTTTCATTTTGAAAAATCGAATTAAAGACCAGTATTTAAATGAATTTATAATTATTTTTATTTATTTACATTGTTCGGGCAGTTTTTCACATCTTTGTTTTCGTCCGTTGTACACAGCAGCCTTCATAAGTAGATTGGAATTTCGAACCGAACACTTTATTTCGTTCACCGAGTAGAGTGGTCTATTTACGGATATCTCCGTTTCAATTATTTCATTCACCTTTCCAAGTTTTTGTTCATTGAGCTCACAACTCTTTGGGCCAAATCACAGGATTACTTCAACCAACGCTTTTATATATTAAGACATGTGCCCTTGAAGACATCAGTGTTATAAATCTTTGGGATTTATAATCCTAATGTCTCAGCGGCTGACCAGATGTGAATGGGAAAGGGAGATCACTGTGGGATGTGGTTTGAAATAATAAACAGAGAACATCAGTAGAAAATACGAAAACTTAAGGAATCAGCATATATGCTAGGTCACAAAAAATATCCAAAGCCTGCTAAGCATAGACTTGATTACAATGTGGGAACCAGTAATACGGACTGCAAACAACGATAACAATAACAACTTGTAATATGAGCACTGGTAAAAATGGTAGGGAAAAATTAGATTTATAAGTCCCTAAAATTAATCCACTGGCGTCTTAAAGGGCATATGGCCCAGTAGATAAAGCCGTTGATGGAAGTAATCTAGTGAATTTCAGGGTTCAATACCTGGCTACAGCAGAGATGAACTTGGAGAGCTGAGTTAAAAGGAAATAACCGATACTTAGATACGCCGAAAAAGCATAACACTATGATTTTAATAAGTGAAATTCTTCACCCAAATTGGATGAAAACAGAAATTCTTCAAATAAACAGAAAACGAAATTTTAAAATAAACACAGAATCAGTTATATTAAGAATAAATATATGAGAGAGAAATGTAATAATTACTTTCTTTGTTGTTCTTCTTCTTGTTGTTTTGAAATGAACATCGAATGAAACAATTATTTGTTTTAGTTAAGATAGCTGAGTTGTGACTTTTTGTTTTAAAGCTAAGGAGAAGCCCCTATTTTGTCACGGTTGCAACGCAAAGAAAAAAATAAAAAGAAGGTAAAATAAATAAAAAATAAAATCAACGCTTTAATTTTATAACAATAAAAATAATTTATTTACAAAGTTAAAAATATAAATATATTCTAGTTAAATATTCAAAACCAATAATGAGTTAATTTAGGTGAAATTTAAGAATTAAATTAAACCAGAGAAAAAATAAAAGGTAATATTTTTTACAACAGAAATTCAACTGTAGTCTTAGTTCCAAATATGATTTAAGATAGAAATGTGAGTTTTAATGACAAGTCTGTGCTAGAACTGAGCGAAGACTGACCGTTGGGAATTAGGGTCAGTTCTTTGATCTTTTCCGTGATAGTAAAATTGTCTGCAAGTGAATTGAACTGGTGAGATAAACCAGCCCTTCCATTTATATAGGTGGGCGGTCTCTTTGAAGAAAGATCTCGTCATTTCCAGTTTCTTCTGAGTCAAAAGGGGACATTCTCACATTTTCTTTTTATTTGAGGACCACTCAAATGAAATAGATAACTCTATTATGAAATATATTTTCACCAATCTCAATACGCGTGCCTTGTAGTAGTAATTTCTGCTCTTAGTAATTTCTTCAAAAAACTATTACTAAACATACACAGATTAATATGGAGCCTCTATGTTCGTAGGGGCCTAAGGGTAAGTGGCCATCGGACCCATCCATTAAAACGGCTCTGCCGTAACATCATGAATACAGCAACAAAGATGTCCAGCAGTGTGCACAATGTAACCAGTGTAAATATTTACAATACCTCATCTCAGAAATATAGACAGATATTGTAACATTAAAAAATGAAATTATGCAAAAACAGGTTTTATTTTATTTTCAGTAAACAAATAAAACATCTAAAATTATGACTAAAACCAGAAATTTCTTGATAAAAATATCTCGAGAGTTACTTCGGGGTTAATCATGAAATATTTATAAACATCTTGCTAAATATTAATGAAAATCTTTTTGTAGTCTTTTAAACAACGGATGTGCATTGCGGTGTAGTGGATACCTGCTTGGAACGAGAAATCGGGGTGCCGAGTTCGAATTTCAGCTGAATTCCTTGCGCGCAAATACCATTGGGAAAGGTATTAATCTGTCTCTTCCCTCCAGTTATGGGTTAGATAACAGGATAGATTGGGTTCTGTAGCCTTGGCAACCTACTGCGGGATAATCTTTTGCCCAGTCAGTCATGTCTCTTTCGAGACATGATTGCCCAAGCGTGTATCACGTACGGCACTTAACTGACTGGCTGAATATAATAGTTGAAAACATGATTAAGGCTTCTACCGGGCATAAAGTGGGGGATAAGTTTGATATTGTTATGAAGTAATAAACTGATCCTCCACTAATTAATACTTAATACATCTCTTCCCCCTATAGCTATGAATCAAATAACAGGACAGATTGAGTTCTATAGCCTTGGCTGGCAACCAGTCTACCGCAGAAAGCAATGACAACCTACTGCGGGATAATCCTTTGCCCAGTCAGTCATGTCTCTTTCGAGATATGATCACCTAAGCGTGTATCACGTATGGCACTAAACTAAACTGACTGATTGATTGCAAAAAATGCTTGTTTAAACTGCGATACTAACGGAAGGTAATGAATACTGAAATTTTTACCGTTTTCAGTATTACCCCCGCACACTCATCCAAGGAAAATTGCAAGGAAACGACTTTAAATCGTAGACAATGCACCACACTGTTCCGAAAGAGATAGAAGATCCATGTGTAAATAAACTCGACATTTTTACAAGTTAAAAGATCTGCTCCAGTACATATCTCTAATGGATGAATGGAAGACCTGTATTAAAGATGACAAAATAAAGTAAGGAAACGCCTACATATGCGAAGCAGTGAATCCTGATAAAGACAGCAGCAGCTATGATTACAAAAAACGAACGCAGAGTGGAAGGGCGAAGAGTTCGGCGAAAAGGAGAAACGTTGAAGCCCAAAAGTATGCAAGAGCCCTACCCAGACTACAGTTTCACAAAATTATTATCCTTGTATATATCAACCTACAAATTTTATTACACCGTCTGTCCCTTAATAGTTGTTACATCTGCCTATTTTTTTTTTTTTTTTTTGTCGGCAACAATTAAATGTTTTCGAGCAACGAGCTCGTTCTCTTACGTTTAAGCCTCTCAAGTAATTTCGTTTTTAATAATATGACGTGTCATAAATCGAACTGCACAAAACTAAACAAAAATTGAAATTTTCAAAATTATATATTTATATTTTAGTTCTTAATATTGTCCATTGACTGAAATTTAAGAACACGTGGCACTCGAATGTAGAAATGTCTTACAACGTTCAAAAAGGAAAAACGTCGCCATAACTGCTGCTGGATCAGAAAAATGTAAAATGCATCACAAATATAAGGTTATTTAAATTACCAAAAATGCCAAAATGTAAATTATTAGAATATTTCTCAAAACGAATGTTTGAAAGTGTCAAATTAGTAAACTATTTCATTTTTATTATATATATTGTCTAATTTGTTCTATTTGCAAATGTAGCAAGTCTTTTGGTGCAGATTTTAAACACTAAACAACTATTAGGAACAGTTTTATTTTACCATGTCTGTTCTCTGAGAGTTATTACATTTGTATAGATGTTTCATATACTAAATTTAACAACTCTTATAGGAAGTAAGGGCAACTAAAAATAAAGGCTTGCCAAAAAAATCCCACACCAAAAACTTATAGAAAACATCAAGATGCACCGAATGACTTTTTTTTCTTTGGTTGGTATTTTTTTTTTTAACCGATTTAAAATTCCCCGAACCGCAAACAAGACTGGATTTGGGAGTTATCAAAATTGTTTTATCTTCCTTCGAGCCGTTTTAAAACCGACTAAAAAATAGACGATGAAGAAGCGGGGTAGCTGTCGAAATAGAAAGAAAGACAGAAAGAAATGTGTATATACCTTGAAGGGACTGTTTACAATTAACCACAACCCCAACGGTGTTATGAAATATTCCATAACGCACTTCCCATTCCTCGACATCCCTTTTATACCCGGCATTTCCTCAAACGTTCTTTCTTGTACAGTGTGTTTGATGTCAAATAAAATGTTTTTCGGTATGCCGTGTTTGTTTGTTAGTGTGAGTTCCTCGTCATCCATATTTGTTTATTGCTGCCGGGAAGTGTGAAAGGATCGCTTCGTGAAAATCAAATTACCTGAATTAAGGAAAATATTGTTGTGGTAATCTACATGCTTTCCTCGAGGGAATTAAAGGATTCTTTCTTTCTTTGTCCATATTTGTCTTTCCCCTCCCTTTTTTTAGTCAACATTTAGATAAATTTACCTATCATTGACTGTAGTGCTTTTCTTTTGTTGTTTCTGTTGTTTTGTCTCGGTCTGTTTGCAGTTTTATCTTTTTTTAGTCGATTCATATCTAACTGAATCTACTACTGTTTCATACTTTTTTTTCTTTTCTTTCTTTTATTTTTTCGTTTTTTCTCAGTTTATTCCTATCTATCTATCTATCTATCTATCTATCTATCTATCTATCTATCTATGAAATAATCTATAAATCTGTAATATAACATGCATATTTTATGTAATCAATAATTTATATTTATAATGTTTATTGGCGTGGAGTCATGTTTTGTCAAAGAGCAATTTTTCCTCTTGAACCTTCAGCATAATGGGTAAAACTGCGAATTCATTCAAAGGCAAAAATTTTGGTTAAATTTCTTGGTCACTTCAAATCTTTTGAATATTTTATTGCTTTTCTATTTTTTGTGATATTTTATTAAATGCTGCTCCCATCCATAAAACTTCATTCACTCAATCAGTTAAGTGCTATACTTGATACACTCTTGAATAATCATGTGTCAAAAGAAATATAACAGACTAGGTAGAACATTTTTTCGCAGTAGGTTGCCATTATCTTCTACGATAGACTAGTTGCCAACCAAGGCTATAAACCCAATCTGTCCTGCTACTTAACCCATAGCTGTAGGGAAGAGATTGGTTATATAATATTATTATATTAATAAGTATTAATTAATGGGGGATCAGTTTCATAACAATAAAAACGGATTCTCCTTTTTTATGTCCAGTAGAATCTTTAATTACATTTCCACCTTTTATATTCAGTCAATCAGTTAAGTGATATACGCTGGGCCGATCATGTCTCTTTTTTCCGTAATATAATATAACACTTGGATGTGCGTTGTGGTGCAGTGGATATCGGCTCAGAACAAGAAATCGAGGAGCCGAGTTCGAATTCCAGTTGAATTGATTGCATTCACTTACGCAAAATTACCCTTGGGAAAGGTATTAATCCGCCCCTTCCTTCCAGTTATAGGTTAAAAAAGGACAGATTGGGTTCTATAGCCTTGGCTGGCAACCAGTCTACCGTAGAAAGCAATGGCAACCTACTGCGGGATAATCTTTTGCCCAGTCAGTCATGTCTCTTTCGAGATATGATCACCCAAGCGTGTATCACGTATGGCACTTAACTGACTGAATATAACACTATATAACACTTTGTAGCGTAACTTAGACGACAATTTATCCATCACATGTAAGCGTCACCCTAACCCGTACAACTCAGTCCGGCAAAATGTGCGCATTGTCCCGCTGAAGATTGTTATTGTTCTTGAACAAGAATTTGTTGTTATTTGTACGATGTTCGATTTCGATGCTCGCGTGCTCATTAAAGACTCCTTTCGCGATGTCCATTGCTTAGTGTAGATTTACTGACTGTTCCACAGCTACAGATCCAGTTACGCAGTAAAGGTTAAATGTAGTGTGTGTTGCAACGTATGTCATCCTTACCTTAACTTAAAGTTGTTTACAATCTCTTCGGCAGTAACTCTACTGTTGGATCATACATGACGGGAAATCCTGTGTTTATTTTACTCGTTGACGAATCTTGACCGTCTCATACGTTGTCGCTAATTTGTTGTTGTTTTTTTTTCTTTTATCTCCTCAGAACACTTCCGAGAGATACCCACGTCAAGTGAATGTGAACATCCTACAAGTCGTATAATTTTCGAAATGCTCTGATTTAGCTTACTGGCAATAATAAGTTAGCCGTTACCAAAAAGGCTGTTTTTCAATATGAAAAAATTAAATAATCGAGGCTGGCTTACTTGCTAATTTCTCTCTGACTCTGACACAGTTCCAATTTATCTGTTAGAATAGAATCTGTCTGACATCTCTTTATTCACGAAAATTAGATCTAGTTTTCTGGCTTAGATTGGGGGAACCGTTTCAGTCAAAAATGCCAAAAAACTTAGCATTATTCAATTCAGTCGTTTGCATAGTTTTCAGTAGTTCTACTCACTCATGCCTGCTTCTTAAAGCTTTCTGAGCTCATTTATTCATTTTCTTATTAAATTAGAGATTTCATTTCTATTTCCACTTACTTCTATGTGATTAATAAAAGAGGGAACATTTGGGGAAAATTTTCCGACCCTAACCCAGAAATTATTAAGATTTCCTGTTTTTTTGGTTTCTTTTTTTACCATTTAAATGATTGTGAAATCCATGTTTTATTAAGCATCCCCGTTTATTGCATGCTAAGAAAAATTCAGACTCGTCCAATTATTAAGACATCTTCCCTTTTACTGTGTACCTAAAAAAGAAAAACATTTGTTATTCGTTTCATCCTTGCATACCTTAATAGCCTGTTGTAATACACTTGTTCTCGGTTGGTATTAATATAGACCGTTCTCTACCGATAAGCATAACCATAAGGATTTGCCGAATTATTGCAAACCAAAGATATTTCGCTTTCGGTAATAATTTTTAGAGAATACATTTAGATCACTGATAGCATCGTAGTATAAAAGATGATGCCATCATTACTTAGAACCTTTAGACAGTCATTCCAAAATATTTTACCTAAAGAACTTACATATTTTCAAGATATCAATTAAGTATTATTAAGATATCATCGCAAAACAATATACCCTGATCTTATATATAAGCTAACCATCATGAAACACAAAAGTGAATTTACTTATGACAGAAAATTAAACTCTAGATTACTGTTTGTTGATATCGTGTGTTAGAACAGAAATGATCTCATAAGCTGCTACTAAACATGACGGCAAAACATCTAATCAGGAACAATTTGTGCGTATAGCATCCATCAGTCTCGAGAAATCTTGAATCTGCAGCACAAGTGCTATGTCTCAGTTGTTGATCTTTTATGGCTGTACAGGGATTACAATGAATGCATGTGAAGATTCTCACCCCCGATGCCGCCTTGTTTTCTCTCTGTCGAGCACGCTTTTCCCCAAGCCTTCATTTTTCATCTCCTTGGAAGCAGTCCTTGGTGCAAATCGCGTATTTAGCGTGAGCGATCGCTGGTGACGTCTTTCCACCTACGGATGCCGATAACCAGAATAAAAGGTGCAGAGGTGACTCTCTTGTCTCGAGTTATGGCTACAAGTTTCGCTAGCGTAGAGCAAAAACACCATTAAAATAAAATCTAAAATTCTGAACCCTTGTCTCATATTCATCTTTTAACCTGAAACCTAAATGTCTTCGGTGAACTACAAAAAAGAAAGGAATTTACTTTCTAATAGTTTTGGAGCACTATATATAAATGCAATACCTAAATTATTCTAGATATATAAAAAATATCGTTATCCTATATATATATATATATATATATATATATATATATATATATATATGCGGATGGCGATATATATATATATATATATATATATAGGATAACGATATTTTTATATATCTAGAACAATCTTAGGTGTTGCATTAACTTAAACGTAAATTTAGTTCGTTGAAGTCGAAAAGAACAAAACGTGTCGATCAAAATACTTTTCTATTTTCCCCTATTATATATATTTTTTTAATTTTTCATAAGAATGAAATTGCTGCTCAGCAGGTTATGTGCCATCGAACGACAGAAATGATAATCGGACGAGTCAATGTCTGGTAACTACGGCTGAGAAAGACTAACCATTTAAGCGTTTCTAAGTAGGTTTTCACCGAATTTGCAGCATGTTGCCTAGTGTTGTCATATTCCAAAATCCCTTTCTCGTGTCTCTGTTCGTATAGCGGCCGTTTTTTTCTTTCAATTCTCGGATTCAATTGTAGTCGACAGCGATTTTCCATGATGGTTTCGGTCGGTTTGAGCAGCTTATAATAAAGCTGATCCGACCAAATGCAGATCAGAAGCTTCGAACCATAGATATTTGGCTTTGCCGCCGATGTTGATGCATAGACGGCTTTACCCTACGATCCTCAGCGCTTAGTGTTATTGTACTGTCATCGCCGATCACAATACGAAGCAAAAACTTTTCTGACAATATAAGCTCCTGTTCCCACGTGGTAAGACGCCGTTCGACGTTTCTCAGCTTCAACTCGTACGGCACACAGTGACTTTGCTTTGAATCATTCCCAATGTTTTCAAACGTTTCTAAACTGTTGTATGATCTGCAAGTTCAGCTTTTGCCTGACATGAGTCTTTATGAAGTAATGTCCCCAATTCTTCGTCTTCAAACTTTTTCTGTACGCCAGAGCGTTCTTTATTTTCAACATCAAAATCATTATTTTAGGAACGTCTAAACCAATCTCTGCAATTTTTTTTAGATAGAGCATGGTCACCGTAAGTGTCAACATGAATTCTGTATGCTTCAACTGCAGATTTCTTTTGAATAAAGTAGTACAGTAAATGTGCGTTATGGTGCAGTAGATATCGGCTCAGTACGAGAAATCAGAGAAACGAATTCAAATTCCAGGTTAAATAGCAGAACAGATTGGGTTCTATAGTTTAATTTGGCAACCGCAGAAATTAATAGCATTCTACTGCGGGAAAATCTTCTGCCTAGTCAGACATAGCTCTTTCGAGACAGGATCACCCATGTATAGCACTTAACTGATTGAGTATAGTAAAATTCCCCCCAAATAAACTTTGTTTGGTACAAAATCCGACATGTTTAATTCTATGAAAACAAAGACATACACTGAATTTCAAGTTTGCTTATAGTACTTTATTATAGATGCGTTACCATCTGAAGGTACAAGCACGCAGTTTGGGAAGGCCAACTGTTGGAAAAGAGCGATAATTTATTCAAGGTCCTAATATATGCATATATATATATATATATAGAGAGAGAGAGAGAGAGAGAGAGAGAAAGTACAGACAAAGAAAATGTCTCAGGTCTTCACACACACACACACACACACACACACACGTGTGTGTGTGTGTGTGTGTGTGTGTGTGTGTGTGTGTGGAAGATTTCAAAACACAGTATAAACGATTTGATGAACTTTCAGAATCATACATACAGGAGAACGCACACAAAATAAAAAACAAATCCCTCTGGAATCAAAAGAAAAACAAAGCAACAAGAAAAACATGAAAAAGCAGAAAACATTCTAGCATACTTTTCCACATACAACAAAAACAATCCAGAATTACCAAAATACAGACTACGAAATATTATTAATGCAGGAAGAAAGATTCATAAAAAAATACAAGCCTTTGCTCAACAAAACGACATAAAAAACACACCGAAAAGCATGCAAACACATACGTGCATGCACAAACGCATGCACACATGCATACATGCATACATGAACACACACCGAGTTCAGATGAAACAAAACGATCGTTCCTCTTTGCAGTTTATATCGGCAATGAAATTTCCTAAACGCGTTTGCGCGCTGGTGAAGGAAGAAAAACGTTATAGTTTGCTTGTCAACTATATAAACAAAGACTTAGCCCCCATAAACAAAAGGAACCCGATATGTAAAACACAAATTTATTCGCCTGAGAAAAGTCAATCTTAGACTCGAAACACGTGTAGCGTCAAAAATATCATTATGGACACTTAAAAAATCATAACATGTATAATATTTTTGAACAGTAATAAATATACACTTTAAATAAAACGTTCACGGGCTCTCACACTTTTTATTCTATACCAATTTCTCTAATTGGAACAACCCTATTTCCTGTTCTAATATATATATATTGTTTTTTTTTAATCAGAAGTGGAAGAGTAGGAAGGTAAATTCCAAGAACCTGATCCTAATCAATATTAAAAATTTTTAACATTAAAAAGTGATGCAGGCAGAGAGCTCAATGTATTAAGAATACAGAGCCAATATAAATTAGAGAACATTTTCAAAATTCAAAATTCAAATTTTCGTGAAATTATTTTAATAAAAATAATGTTGTATTAAAATCCAGTAATCGTTTAAATTACTGGGTTTGTGTGTCCTTTCTAATAACCTTGTTTAGTTTGGCCGAAAGCTAATGGTTATAAAGCTCACTTAAAATACGATGAATTCGATAGACCTGCTTGCTGACTAACAACTGTTGCATATATAGTTTTTAAGTTTATCTAATTTTTAGTTCCAGACCATAAGCATGATGCTTCCACTGAAAGATCTAACACACTATGTAACACAACGACGACCTTTCTCACTCATACTCTAGCTATAAGTGTTATGCTTTCAATGCAATACGTAACGGGTCTCAATATTTCAATTTATGGAACCAGTTTTTCTCATTCAAATAAAAATCACCTTAAAATTTTACTCAGGGTTAAATGCTACATGACAACTTTTACAAATATTTTAGGATGCAAGGCAAATTATAAAAATTGTAAAAATAATATTGTACCCCAAATATTCAGTTATAAAAAAAAGCAAAACTATGAATGAATCCCAAAAGATTTTGGCACTGCAAATTAAATCTGCCAAAGTGAGTATGCCAAAACCAGATGAACAAAAAGAAAAAAAAATTTAATTATTGAAAGAGAAAAAGAATACAAGAAAAATTTAATCGAACCCGTACATTGTGACAAGTGGTATAAGGAAGCAGCATAGAAAGTGAGAACATTTAAGGAGGCGAAGTAGAAATAAAATAAATCCGAAAATTATTAAAGGAAAATAAAATAAAATGGCGGGAAAGGATGTTAATAAAATGTGACAATCACGCCAAGATTTTTGCTTGACCAGAACGCAGAAATGTATAAAATGAAACTTAAAAATTCTGATTTCCATTTCTAAGGTCTTAATCCTTTTTTTCTGTTTTTGCCAAGAAATTAAATTTTTCTTTTTAATATTTTTTTTATTTTTTTCCACATTTGTATCCTTTATCCCTAACTACTTTCCTTTGCTTAGTCTCCCTCTCGACTCTTTTTGTCTTTTTATTAGTTTCCATGATATATCAATTTCTCTCTTTTCACTTCTCTTTTCTCACTCTCTCTCTCTCTGTATATATATATATATATATTTAGGAGTAGGCTCTCTGACTGATACTAATTCGATCCAGGCTGGAAGCAATTGGATATCTAGTCACACTGATGAGCTGTGTTACAGCGAAACAGGCTTGTATGTGGATGGCTATATATATATATATATGTGTGTGTGTGTGTGTGTGTTTCGGAAAACCCCGAAGATTAACGAAATAGTTTTAACAAATGACATATTTAATTTATTTGTTTGAGCATAATTTTTAATCGATACTCGTATTTGAAGAGATATTCTGTTTTTAATCAAACAGTATATTTATATATTTATTTTTACTGGCCTGATTATTTACGATAAATTTTGTTACAAAAATGTGTGTCATTCGAACCTGCGACTCCTACCAACATAGCGTAAGTTACCAATTGATCTGATGCGTCTTAGACCACTCAACCATGAATTATTATACAGTCTAATTGAAATCAAATCAAGCCTTATATAACACAATTTTCGATTCTATGTAAATAACCATCTCTGCTCGGAAATATATCGTACTGTCAACAAATGTAAAGACACAATGTTACGAAAAGACCCAGAGATATGTAGAATCAAAAATTGTGTTATAGAAGGCATGACTTGACTTCAAATGGATTCTGAAATCATTCGTGCTCGAGTGGTCTAAAACGCGACAGATCAATTAGTGGCTATAAATATATGAATATACTGTTTGATTAAAAAGAGAATATCCACTGAACTATTAAAAATTGTGTTAAAGCAAATAAATTATATATATATATATATATATCTGTGTGTGTGTGTGTGTGTGTGTGTGTGTGTGTGTGTGTGTGTGTGTGTGTGTGTGTGTGTGTGTGTGTGTGAAATATTCAAAATTAAAACGTATCTCCCGACACACATTTGCAAAGGTAAGAATGAATGCACTTCGGGGTTAAAATGAATCATATTTACACACACGCGCGCAAACACACACACACACACACACACACACATATATATATATATATATATATATATGATTACCAGTATGACCATCACAAGTACAGCTGATACTGTCACCAGTATATCTATCTGAAATGGTGAGTTCATACTTACCTGGCACATTTTAGTGGCAAGTGTATGAGACCAATTAAGACAAGCTTAGACATTCTGTAGTCAGTCCTGACATGTTAAGACAAGCTTTGTACCTAGTTACCAGGCAAGCGGGGACTTGATAATCTTTGATTAGTGACCTGAGCGGCCGTACTCATGTTACCCATGTTTAAAAAAACAGTTTTGTGTCGCAAGTCACTCCTGTGGGGAAGTAGAATAAATCAACATACATGGTGATTTCATTAATTTTATTAAATATTTTATTTTCACAGTTGGCCACACAAAAATTTTGAAATTAATGGAGCAAGAGGATTTTCCATAGCGACACCGTCAGTCTGGGGTATAAATATTACTTGTGCCGAGGACGCTATCAGGATTTTTTTATATCATGGTGTTAATCTCTATACGCTGTAAATACTTTCTAGCTAACAAGTTGTAATTTTTGACCAGTGTCTTAAATTTTGTGGTATCTCCTAGTATTGTAGTTTTTGTGGTATTCTTCTTTATTTAATACTACGAAAAATTTATGATAATAATTGTGGGATGTTATTTGTCTTCGCGTGCAGCATTTTTTAAATTTGGGTTGTTTAAAAGTAAATTAGTGTTTTTAAAATCTCTGTTTTTCAAAATTTTTTTTAATTGATAGTTTCGGTTTTTATAAGTCTTTTAGTCCTGAGTGAGATGCGATAATGTGATCTTTACCATATGAACTAAACATTGTTAAAAAAAAAATCTCATTTATAGACATTCTCATCGAATATAAATGCGATAATTTTACTACATCTGCGTACGAAAATTCTACTCGTTCTAACTCTTGCCTTATAAGCTATAACAGTGAATGTACTGAAAAATATAAATCTACTGTTATTAATAACTTAATCCAAAGCGCTAAATTTTTCTTAAAATGAAATAATGTAAAACAAACACTTACCAATAATAGTTATCCTAACTACATAGTCGATAATCAAATCGCATTTCGTTTAAGCAACAATAATTTTAATAATCACAGACATAAACATAATATTTAAAGTAACGCTATTAATATATTTTACGAAAATCAAATGCACCACAATTACAAAACATATGAAACAGCAATAAAAAATCTATGCATAGATATATAAAACTGGTCGATAAACAAATACATCAGATTCATCATTCACTACAAAAACTTCAAAACCAGCAACCTAGTTAGTAAAAATAGTTCATCTCTTTATGTTTTTACAAGACAAATCTTCAGTATGAATATACTTGCTCACTAAGAGAATGTTTCTCTGCAAATATAAAAACCACAAAACGTCTTCCATAGGATGCACAACAACCACACTCTCATGGTAACTCAACTGCCACCTATCGACCCAGATTGCCATCGAATAAAACATTAATAAGCAACATAAGGATCATAATAAAATTAGACAGCTGCTCACAAACAATACCAAACTACAAGCCAAATCAAACAGTAAAAACAGACTTATGATCCCCGAAGCAATACTCATACAAGAAAAGGAATCATCTTTGAATAAAAAAACAATCATAGTTTAAGAGCCCGCATCCTCAAATGTATCCAAACAAATAAACATAAATGAATAAAATAGGCACTTAAACACACCATGTCACACTTTACTCACGTGAGTAAACTCATCCGTTCTAGGAAACTCGCCATTTGTCTCTACCTACCCTGATGGTGACTTAAGGAAGTCGAAAGTTTGGACCATATTTCTTCCATAATTTCTTCTCACGGAATATCTTACTTATCTGAGCAGCATTATTCGTAATTTGGAAGCTTCAATCAAGAGAATTAATGTACCTTAAAGAACATTTTCTGTCTAAATACACACAGTATACATTGCGAATTTAGGCAGCAGTCCATCTTTTATACATGTTTCGTTAAAAACAACTGAGAAGGTACAGCGATCGATTAACCTTTTTTTTTATTTTTCTTGAGTTCGTACAAGTGTTTTCTTTTCTGGACATAAAATTTATCAAAACATGTCCAAAAGTTCTGCCTATCAAAGCGCTTTTGGCTGTTATTTTAGTTATTATCAAAGGTGATTTTAATTTTTTTAAAATTTTTAACTGAAGTGTGGGTTTTTTTATGTATGTGTCTAAAGTTATAGGAATGTTTTATTTTCTAAACACGGTCTGCACATTATAGCCATCTTCATAGTTAATCTTACTGAATGTTAGCTTTAACTTTTTTTTTAATGTTTGAACTTCCATAATTTTTAATCTGTTTCACATTACTCATGAGAAATTAATTTTATAATCAAAATATTCGTTATTATGGAAAATAACAGATAAAAGAAAAAAATTAAAGCCCTTTTTTATTAGATAGATAGATAGATAGATAGATAGATAGATAGATAGATTGTTTAGACATTAATATTTTATAGGCAAATAGTGCTCAATATCAAAGAGAGAGACATGATACATTTTTAGATGTCAACAATATGAACTTAGTAATCAATATTGCATTAAAACTAGCACAGAAGGAACCATTGACATAATTATGGGAAGCTATAACGGAGCGTCGTATGAATGTATATACTACATACTACAGTAGCGAGGATAATTAACACAAGATACACAGACCTGTACAGAGATAACGGCTTCACAATGTTAAGGAAACAATAAAACGATATAATCAGGAAATAAATTATAAAAAATATTATTAAAGAAATGCGTCACAAAAAGTCTAATGGAATTAATTTTTCTTGTATCATAGAGATTTTATTGTCTTTCTTGGGGTGAAATGATTTTAAAATGGCACTAAGGAAGTGTTGGTTTATCGAAAACATTCACACCAAACAGAACGATAGATGTAACAAAAACAAAAAACCGTATACTAAAAACAAATATCGGTAAAAATATTCATTAAAATTTCCAAACACACTTTCCAGAATCAGATAAAATGTACGAAGTATTCTAAATGAATATCTAAAACTCAACTATTACTGTAATTAAAATAAGCTTCGAATCATTAAAACATATACGTCAAAAAACAGTGGTTTATTTATTTGGCATAAAACTACCAGATACCATGTAATGTTGATTTGTTTGGCCCATACATATAAAATAAAACAAATTTCATCTTGATGTGATTTCTCTCTCTCGCACGCACGCACACACACACACACACACACACACACACACACACACACTCTCTCTCTCTCTCTCTCTCTCTCTCTCTCTATCTATCTATCTATCTATCTATCTCTTTCTCTTATTCACTTTCTCTCTCTGCATTTCTACTTGTCCTTTTTTGTTTGCTTATCCCTCTTTTACATAAGTCTAACTTCGTTTCTTGACATGAACATAACACGGGAAAATGTTTCGCCCTAAAGTAACACGCTACATTAGTGATGACAAGCGACACGAAGGCGCAAAACTTAACCGTAAATCAGAAATGGCGGGAAACAAAAGTTGTGGAAAGGCTTCAGCGAGTGGAAGTAGAAGTGAGGAAGAGTCGGGAGATGAGATGATGAGGGAAAAATGATAGAATATAAATTAGTATCCAACAACTTAGGGGAATGAGAAAGAAAGAAAGAAAGAAAGAAAGAAAGAATATTTGAAGATGTCTAGTGTTATTTCTCGTTAAAATGAAATGTCTGGAATATTTTCGAACAGACGTAAGATATTTAAATAACAAAAGAAAGAGAATGAAAATACGGGAGAGAAAACTGAGAAGAAAAATATATTAAAAACAAGTCGAAACATCGATTACAGTGAAACATCAATTAGAATCGAATTTCTGAAAAAATAAAGACAGGAAAGAAAATTTTAAATATTCCTATCCGCATCATCAAAATTCGGCTTACGCTGAACAGATTTCGCTTAGATAGTCGGATTCTTACTTTTGATAAAGTATCGTATAAACATTGTTTCTTATGATAACATTCTATCTTACAGGTTGTGCGAAGAGTTAAAAACGTTTTCGCTTTTGTCTGAAGTATTGCTGTTATTTCCGTCTTATTCAATCTTGTGCTGTGTATCTAACGAGACAATTCTCTTATCGAAACGAACATCTTTCAACTGCTTCAAATGATCTAATATTCAAAAATACAAAAAAAAATGGGATAAGTTCATTCTCTGTTGTAAATGCCAAAGACAATTCAACAGGTGACAAAGATTTCGGTCTTTTGCTTACTTTGGCGGGGGGTAATTCAAGTAGGCGTGTTCAATAGAATTTGTTGTATCAAATGATTAAAACTAATAGAGCTATTAGTAACATATCGTAGATTTTAAGTGATCATAAACGTACTTTCTTGTGTTTTCTTACAGACATTCTGCGTGGATTTATAATCAATATTTCTTGACATTTCCAACGAAGGCCCACCCGCTAGCGTTTGAGGCAAGTAAAGAGATCAGCAAAAAAGAACTGATAAACAGAAACTGTAAGATTTGCACAAAATTTGAAAACTGGAACTGGATTAAGTTAGACGTGAGAAGATTACATAGATAAAAATAATACCGTGATATGAATAAACTGAACAATATATATATATATATATATATATATATATATATATATATATATATATATACTACAGGCCATAATTATTAGGCCACCCTAGTGTTTTTAAAAAATTATATATTTTATACTATTTTTTAGTATTTATTGTCACGTCAATAATTGTAAATTAAAATAAAATGGTTCTTTTGTTAATACTGAACAATAACATGTGAATCAAATGAATCTATAAATATTTAATAATTACCTATATTGCAGTTTTATCAATATATTTGTTTTAAATTTTGTCATTTTTTTTGTAAACAAATACGTTGCTCGAATAAATTCATATTGGTTATTTTGTCCACACACCGAGGCACAAGCTTCAGTTTTACTTCTTTTTCGGTATAAGATGATAAATCTACCCAAGAAATCAAAGAAAAGTAATCATTGCATCAAAATTGATTGTTGGTAATCCGAATTGTCGAACTCCATTGTCTCGTTCTTGTCTGGCTTTGAAAATTCGTCTGATAGCTAATTCTAGCACAAATTCTTGTTCATCATAGAGCATAAAAACGAGAATGTTCTCCGGATGAAGTACAATATGTACTATTTCTTTTCGGTCATTGGGCAGGACTTTAGATCTCTGAATCATTTTGAGAATATCAGGAGCTTCATGAACTAGTGACCAAAATCGTTTAATATCAAGCCTTTCATGATAAATTTTGCAATTGCTTTCAGTTTTCTTTTGGTTCTTCGGTCCCAACATAGAGACGTAATGTTCGATTTGCCGGTTGTGTACCAGTGTGAGTGGGAAAGTTTTCCTTGATGATTTCCAGTCAAGGCATCTGAAACTTCTCCTTTGTCAATAGCTCGATACATGTCAAGAAGGTATATTTGATCCGTGGTTAATTCAATATCATTGTCTGGAAACTAGTATTGAAAAGAAATCTTTTCAAACGTTTTCAATTTTAAATGTTCACATTCTGTTAGTGTTTTTCCTACATTACCAAAATGGCTTCGAAGGCCTCTAGTTGTTCCATCCAGGTATTTAAAGATTTGATGCAGAGATAACTCATTCATCTGAATAATACAAATGATTTACTGCATTGATTGCTGCATTTTGTCCTCCAATTATTGCTCTTTAATAACCGGTATTCACGGAAGTACCTCACATTCAAGGCAAACAAGGTTTTCAAGAGATATACTTTTATTATAGCAGAAGTCTAGTATTGATTGAGAGATATCTTTTGCTGTTCCACTTTTTGGTGCAACAAATCCCTGTATATGGATTGTGGCTCTTGTATTAAATAAATATTTTCCTCTGTGAAAGCTTTTTGTTTGTTTTTTCTATCACAATTGTCTTATCCTTTCTTCCAGCAAAATATATGGCCTTTGGTGCTTTGGATTGGTGTGATTCGTTGTTCCTAGATATGTCCCCCGGTTTAGAACGGTCTCTTCGTAGTTTTCTTCTGTCAATTACACTACCTGTTTTTTCAGAAGAAACTATTTCTATGTCTTGCAAAATGGAGGATGATAATGCTACTGCATTTCTATCCGACGTATTGAATCTGTTACAAGTCATAGCAAAATTTGGTAGTGATTTACGCATCTGCTTGAAGTTCCTGCCACACGTTGTGGTTGCTCTTGATCCATGTGCTCTGATTCTGAATCATTTGTTGAAATATCAAGAGATTTAATTGGAGAAATAGTAGTTGATTTCTTTGCCATTTTGTCTTTTTGGCCTTCACGTTTTCGTATTGTCTTGGTTTCTTCTACATCAATGTTTCCTATGATCATTTTTCGTGCAGACCTTTAGTCTAACAAAATGTCATATTCCTTCACAAGAACGCTTTGCAGAACATTTCAACAAGTCAGCACATTTGCAGGAGCATATGTCAACCAATCGATATAAGTCATCTTGAAATTGTCTTAGTTATATGTCGCATTATTCTTAAGTTTCTTACATGATTTCAAAACCCTCTGTACTTTTTATTATATATCTTCAACATTTCTATGACGCAGGCCAAAGATACAGTTGGAAGACTTGCTGAATCCCATATTAGCATGACAGTATTGCAAACCTTGGCTGAAATGTAAAAAAACAACGAGGCTCTTGCTGGTTTTTCTCCACTTTGGGTGCCAGTTTGGTTAACAACTAACATTTCATAACATCATTATACGTACGTAATGCATTCATTTTCAAAAGTTGTGAGGATCAAAAGTTAGGCAACTTACTATGTTGAATTTTGGGACGAGTAGTCATTCTGTAAAATGTGTTTTAAAATTCAAATTAAAGTTTCAGTACTCACCAGCAACAACTTCGATGGTCTTCCTTGTGCACTCCGCTAAAAATTTTGTATCTAATATTTATATTGATATCAGGAACTCCTTCTAGACGCTGAACCCGCCCATTTGATTTTGGAGGCGGGTGCTTCTGTGTCTTGATGGAAAAATGTACTTTAAGTGAAATGGCAAACTGAAACTTTTTGCAATCAGAAGCTAAGTGGTTAACTTTCCCCGGGCAATACGATCGACCAGAAGAGAGTGAATTAAGTTTATCACTTGAGTCTATTATCATCTAGAATATTTTTCTTTCCCTTTTAACAACTTTGTTCTAAAATCAGAAAATTGGGTTGGGTCGACTTTGGCCTCATATAGGTCATGCCATCAAAATTATTTTTTGACCTAACAGTATCAGCAGCAGAGAGTCAAGTCTCTTTGTCTGTTTTCGCTTTGTGATGCATTTCAATTCACACAGTTTGCAAATATTATTTTAGAACGTATACTTTAAGTAAAATCTAAAACATTCAAGGAAATAAACGATTCTTTTTAAGCAAGTGATGAGTGAGATAAATTAATTTTTCAAAGATGATTGTCCGACTGTGTTGCTAACCGCCTTCAAGTTGTTACATTGCTATTAAATCACAAGCACGATCAAATTAAAAAAAATAACAAATTTTGAAAATTGCATATTTAAAATGTCAATTTTTCAAATTAATTTTGGCAGCCCAAGATATTAATCAAATCTGATATTTTAGATTTGTTCACTAGTGACCATAGCTGACTTTTTAGCATAATCTGTTATCGTCAGGCATGAAACCAGTACAGTGACTTTTAAAACGGTCTAGTTTCTTACATACATAGACACTGCAAAGAATATATTATGAATTCATCGTTTTTTGGTTTTTTTTTAGATTTGTTACTCAGGCATATCGATTTTTGAAGACATTTACGCACTCTTCACATGTAGTTGATTAATGGTCTGTCAGCATGACCACGTCGATGAGTAGTTTGACCCAGTGTTTGACACACTCGTCCAGACTTACTGGTGACACGGCTGAACTAACATCACTTTTACCGGCTGCTCTTTGTTTTAATCCACGCATTCACATTGTTTTGCAATACTCTTCCTATACTTAATTCTATTACACTCCACAGTTTCCCAGTTGGAATTTTCAATTTTACACTAGTTGTGTATCCTTAAAATAATCTTTAGACCCTTACTTTGTACAACAAAATCACGATAGAATCTTGACAGTCTTTTTGAACCTCGAAGAAAATGTTTTTAAAAGTATCCCATTTTTCCAGTTGCTTTCTCAAAGTTCAATTTTCTGATGAATGTCGGAACTTTTTCGATTCCTAATTAAGAGTTGAGCGAATCGATACTGACCCTTGCTACATCATTTCAAGATGTCTTGGTTAACAGTTCAGAAAAGTATTCTTTTGACCCGTTAAAGATTTTGTCGAACGTATTTGATTTTATTTCTATCTTTTGATCTTAATGGGGTTATTTTGCCTGTTTTCTATCCGAAAAGTCAGTCAGTTAAGTGCCGTACGTGATACACCCTTGACTGACTGGGCAGATTTTTCTGCTATAGGTTGCCATTACATTCTGTGGTAGATTTGTTGCCAACCCAATCTTTCCTGCTATTTAATCCATAGCTGTAAGAAAGAGACGGATTAATACCTTTCACAGGGGTATTTGTGCGTAAGTAAATTCCATGAATTCAACTGTAATTCGAACTCACTTCTCCAATTTCTCGTTCCGTGCCGATATAAACTGCATCACAAGGCACATCCGATCACCTGATTTATAAAGCTATAGAGTTCTTTGACGACTTCATTTCAACGGGTTAAATTACATTTCTGCTGCAAATATGGACCAATATGGAGCGCAAAGTGTGTTGAGTGTCTGCCATTGTTCGTTTTAATTCCTCAGTAAGTCGGTGTTTTTTAATTTTTGATAGATCTTTCTGCATTATACGAAAGCATATGTTGTTTTATCAGACAACTCAACACTCTCCGTTTTCGATTTCATCAAATTGATCCTGACTCCTTTCACTAACAAGTGAACGATCTCCTTGGCAGCTTCATATAGCTAATCTTTTGTCGTATCTCATGATGGCGTATAGGTTACTGTAATCAAGACGTTTTGGAAGTGTTACTGTTGTCTGCGGACGACCAGAGTACTTAATAATCATTCGCAGTTTGGCTTTCAAAAGAGCATGATCAGTCCAGCAATCTTCATGGAGTGAACGGAAAATGCAGATATTCTGCATGTTTCGTTGTTCTACAGGATAATCAAGATTTTATTGTTAAGATCTAGGATGCATCCACGTTCTTATATGTCCGGGAAATGTGTCAAAAACAAAAGACAGTTTAAATCTGTGCTGACATTATTACTTCCGCCCTCATGTCTTCCTTAACCGCTTCATGCCTGTCGGTGCTTACCGACTGTAGGGTTGAAATCGCCAACCAAAACGATTTTGTCTCCTTTGAGAAATGGACTGGCGTGTTATAGAATAGTTGTTTCTCTTCATCATCACTCACTAATCTTAAAGCGTAGACAGAGATGATAATGGTGCGTCCGTTTCCATCCAGATTTTGAAACAAAATTACAACAGATTACAAAATACTAGTTTCTCTTCGTTCTTATAATATCGGACTTTTCAAAAAGATGGTTTAGCTACTACTAAGTTATTGTATCTTGTCAGAGCCGACAATACGAGTTTCTGGACGACCAATAATACCGACACCGTATGTATCAAGTCCTTTGTAAACCAGAACCGTTGTCCATGCTGGCGATGAACCGTCTTATTCAGAATATATTCCGTACGTTCTAGTACAAGATTTTAAGTTTTGTTTTAAGTTTCTTTGATTTCACGCGCATTAAATGGGCATCCACCATCTCAAGTACTGACTGAAAGATGCAGGCACCTCTTAGCTCACTTTTCTGGGTTTTTTCAATTTTTTTACGGGTGAATGATGCTTTCGCTAAAATGGCCTGCTGACCGAATGCTATCTAGGTCTCAGTAGATTAACAGATGATTTTATAGCTATCGAAGATTTCGAATATACGATTCAGCAACTTCATACGTACAGGCTGTCATACAATAAACACTAAGTATGCTATACATTGTTTTCCTCTATCTCTTTTGCTCTCTATCTGTCCCGTGAGTATCAGATTCTCCAAACGCCCTTCCTCATAATGCGCATTAGAAACCCCAACTTAAGTATAAGTTTCCCTTTTGTTTCCATTTTCTCTAAAATTTTGTCTTTGCTCACATGTTCGGTCCATGGTCATCCTCATCATTCTTCCGTAGAACATTTCTGTTATTTCTTCATCTTTTAGGACATTGTCCAGCACCTACTGCCATACAAAAAGATAAATATCGCATAGTACTCTTTTCCTCGTTTCTTGAGAAGTCTTTTTTTTATTTCTTATTACTCGACTTAGCTTTTGGAATGCTTCCTTTGCTATCAAAATAGGCCTTCAGATTTCAGTGTTAAACATTCTGTTCATTGTCAGAATGCTACCCGGATATTTAAATTCCCGTACTTGCTGGATTTTCGTATCTCCGATTTGCAATTCGCACTTTTGCAAACCACCACGCATTCTGTCTTCTTGCAGTTAATGTTTAGCCCTTTCTTCTCGCTTTCCTTCACTGCCTTCTGTGTGAGTTTTGTAATTGTCTTTTTATGTCTGCTAACAACTCCGTAGCATCTGTATATCTTATGTTGCTAAAATTGTTGCTGCCAATAATGAATCTTGGTAGAAGTTCTAATTCTTTAAAGATCGCCTCGTTGTATAAGTTGAATAAGTCCAGTAAAAAGACACATCGTTACCTTCTATTTTTTTTATATCTGCTGAGCCTATTTTCTATCCAAATGCAAGAAGTTTGCTGCCAGCATAGGGTCTCGATTATTCTAATATACCTCCAAATATATCAAGGTTGATGCTGCCAAAAATCTGTCATCAAACCCTTTCTTTTTCAAACCTATCATCATCTCTTTCCAAACATATTGCTATTTCTACCTCTATCACCACAGATTACAGAAAAGTATTCCTTCTCAAAAATTATTATTTTAACAAGCTGGTTTCAATGACACTTCTGTAGAGCTCGATTCTTACTGAATTGGCTATTATAATGGCCTTGTTTCAAATTAAGCGAAATCCTATGTCTTGAATTAAATAGCTGCTCTTTTCTGTAACGCGTCGATGTTCGGATTTTAAGTGAACAAGGTAAGGAAGCAAATACTTTAAGTAAAATTTTGGGCCATCTAAATCTTTCTTTCATTTTTCTTTTTCAATTGTACAGAACTAAATAAAAATACTGTATTAGTGAATATTTCTTTTATTTTTAGGCTCCTTTTCGTTGGTCCTGTTTCCTACTTATTAATTCATTTTTGCTTTTATTTTTATTTCACTTTTCATTCATTCTCTCTTCGTTTTTGGTTTCCCACATTTTCTTTCTTTCTTAATTCTTCAATGTCTTTATCTCTCTTTTTCTTGAATTTGTATCTCTCTATTTGTATCTCTCTAATTTTTAAATCATACTTTCTCCTATTTTTTCCAATGTTTTAATTTTTTTCTGCTTTCTTTCGTTTTTTACTTATCTTGTTTGTATTCTTTTTGTCTCTATTCTTATATTTTTCTTTTCCATTCTCACTTTCGTTGTTAATTTTCACTCGTTTTTTTAGTCTTGTTTTTTCTTTCTCGTGTATTTTCCCTTTCCTTCTTTCCTTTATTTTCATTCTAAACTAAAATCTTGTTTCTGTCTTTTTTTTTTCTTTTCTTTTGAAAGCATTCTGTATCTGCTTTCACTTTTCTTAATTTCTCTTCCCTGTCTTATTTTCCTGTCTTTCCTTCCGTCCTTATTTATCATGCCAAATCCTTGGATCGATTCCAAGAAAAATTGTTGTCGCTGGGCTGTTACCAATTCACTATACAACTCATTCTGCGAATCGAACGGGGAAAATGGAAGTAAAAGTAGGAGGAGGAATAGGAGGAGGCGAGGCAGTAGCACTAATCACCTTCAACGCTGGCAAGACGGAAACAGCGGACACGACCAAACTTTCTCTCTCTTGCTTCCACTTCATCCTCCCTCGTGCATTCCTTGCTTCTCGTTCATCTTGATCTTCGTTTAGTTGTTTTTAGTTTTGTTGTTGTTGTTGTTGTTGTTCTTCTTCTTCTTCTTCTTCTTCTTCTTCTTCTTCTTCTTCTTTCTATTTACTTTCTTTTTTCTTCTTTTCACACGCAAACTTCTTTTTCTTTATTTTTCATCTATCTTTATCTTTTATTTCTTATTCTTTCTTTTCATTTTCTTTCTTATCTACATTCTGATTGCCTTCTTTTTATTAATGTTCATTTTATTCTCAGTTCTTCTCTAACAATTCTGCTTTCTTTCTTCTTGTTTTCACTTCACAGTTACCTTCTTTCTTTGTCATTCTCATTTTTCTTCTTCATTTATTTTCTAAATCACATCTTTTTTCCTACCTGTTCATTTTTCTTTCCTTTTTCTTTTTCTCACCTTTTGCTTTTACCTTTCTTTTTCTTTTTCGTGGCATTTAAATAAAATTTTTCTTTTTGTTTATTCAGAACATTTGTTTTCCTTCACTTTTTCGTTTTACTTTTTATTTTCTTCTTAAGTGATTTCCCCTTTCATTTATTTATTCTTCTTTTTTCTTTTGCGTTTTCCATTTTTCCTCATCTGCTACATGGTATATCTTTAAAAAATCTAAACACAATCTGACGACTCAAATAACATCAAACATCAATATTCCTTCATTTTCATCACTATTCGAAATTGTTTTAATAGCACTGTTATCTAGATGGTTTTTATTTTCCATAAAATTTTCAGTTTTTTAATCACTTTATAACATTGTTCGCAGCGTTTTCAAGTGTACCAGTAATGATGGGTAAAATTGACGAGTTCATACTCTGAAATTATATTATTTCTCTGCGAAACTTTTCAAGTCTCTATATAATTTTCAAATAAAATATTACTTGTTGATTATTCATAAAGCCGAATTTAATCTCATTGATTTTCAATTCAGTTTTTTAGACAAATACAGAACACCTTTTAACGTTTGACTTTTAAATAAAGGTATATCAAAAGATTTTCGTTTTTTAATCATCTGAATTTACTAAGCCTAATTAAGGGTCTCCATATATTTTTCACTAATTCTACTTCTTTAAGAAGGTGTTGCATATTGGTAGTCAGGTTATCCGTCTACACTACATCAAAATCAAAAACTGGCCTTCAGCTTCTAGGCTTTATTGCAAGGGAGAAAGTTATGACCAATAAAACATTTCACTCAGTTTTGGAAAATTCGGTCAAATAGTTTCATTTCTGTTCCATTCCAGAATTCGTCGATGTTGATGCAGCGACTTTGTAGTCTTAAAATTGCCAGACATTTCAAAAAGTTATATTCGTACCTTAAGATCTGAAACACAACTACAACTGAATCAACTAACAGTGATATGGCATGTGTATAAGAATAATATTTATAATGTTGTTGAGATCAGCTTTGGAATAATTACCTATGAGGCAATAATAACTGAGTGAATTTCAATTAGAAGAAAATTGAGTTGAATTTGCAAATGTAAATACCTTAATTGTGAATACCACTACTTCTAAATGAAGAATAAGATTTTCGTTTGAAAATTCAATTTAGACTTTATAAAACTAGGTGAACATTTGTCGCAATTTCCAATGAATGATAAAATATTTGACAGTTGATGTAAAAATCATCAAAAAGTATCTACTAGAGAATTTGCATCAAACCTCATCGCATTGAATGAAAATATTTCATATCATTTAACATCGAATGAAACTAGAAAAGCCCAATAGAACAGTGTTTTTGAACTTGAATGAAGTGCAACATTTCAGCAGCAAGAAACTGATGCTTGTTTTCATCGAATTATCATTTTATGGCGACTATATTTTGTTGGAAAAATATGCACAGTGCCTGGATGCAGACACGAGGCCAATACATCAGTCGAAATCATGTTGGGAAATTTGTGTTGGTTGATAGCTAATGGCTTGCGTGGAAAATATATGTAATTAATATGCATAAATATGCATAACATATTTAAAACTCGAACATTATTCTGTTTAGAAAATAGGAAGTCGGCCATTTTGTTTACCATAATGCATTTTGTTAATTGAAATTTGCAAAATAAATAATAATGCGATTCTATCGATTAACATTTACTCAAAATGACTTTCTTGCAAGTCGAAACTTTTCCAAAGTTTATAAAATTGAAGGATAAAAACTACCAAATTAAAGTAAATACAGAGATTGTGTGGGGATATTTTGTGTGAATAAATGTACTTTTTGTATTTAAAATATCTATGGAGGGAGAAGCGTTAAAGAAAACCAAAGAAATGCGTAAAATGCAATAAAAAAGTTCCAGAAGGACGTAGCTTGTAAACAGGTGGATATTGACAGAGTTGATAATAAATATAATAATTTGGATGTAACTTGAAATTAAAAGTGTGACACATTAAGGGAATCTCTAGGGACACATCTCCGAACGAGATTCTTCCAAAGAGACACGAAAAAGAAGCGGTGAAATACAAATCAAATTTTCGAAATTATAAAAAAGCGACATCAAATAATAACAAAGAATAGTATTAGAAACAAATGCAGGCAGGCAAATGATGAATGGTCAGCGAAAATTATGTAGAGACAGAAAGAAGAAGCATCACAGATAAGCCCTGTAAATATAAAATAATAAACAACATGGTAGAGATATGCTCTTCGAAAAGATGCCTTAAATTAGATGCCTCTAATAATTCGCTGAAAAATAAGCTCAGTATGATGAAAAAATGTCCCCAAATTGATAAAAACAAAGTTTAATCATAAAAATATTTATATTATTATTAATAAGAAAAACCAAAATATTTTTATTGTTTTATTACATTTTTTTAAAAATTCTTTCTAGTTTGAATTTCTTTTTTCTCATGTTTTTCTTGCATCAGTATCAAAGGTTAGTAAATTAAATTTTAGCGTCTTTTTGCAGTAAAATATGAAGTTTTAAAGCTTAGAGTCTCCATAAACCACATTAGATAAATATCAACTTGTTATCATGCTGCCAAATCCACGAATGATTTAAATAAACAACTACAAAAAATACATTTCTAAAATATTTTAAACTTAAAATAGATAATACTTGTTAAAAATCAAATTAATTATACTTTAAATCAGCAAATAAAGTTCCAGAAAAGTACATTTTGTTTTTGGAAGATTTTTAAATAAAGAGATTTACATTTACATTTAGAACACTTAATCAGATCTTCTATAAAAATAAAAACTGCTTCCAGTTAATTTTTAGCTATAGTTTGTTTTAAATTAATTTTGTGATATTGCTAAGTATTTCGATTATTAGAAATATTAAATTTCATTTATTAACTTGAAATTAAAACTAAAATAAAAGCGTCAAGAAAGATCTTTCATTTTTTTTTCATTCATTTCAATCTTTAAGTATCGCCTTTTGTGGGGATAAGTACCTAGTTTATAACTATTATGGCCCAGTGAATAAAAGCATGGGTTGAATCCAGTGACTTGAATCAAGAAGCTATGAGTTCAATACCTTGCTTCAGTAAAGGTATACAAAAACATAGAGAGTTGAGTTAAACGAGAGATAATTGATACTGATGTATCTGGGAGAGGTGTGACATGTGGAACTACCCCAGTGGATGAAATAAAGGATTCTGTCGAAACTTCACACACCTGAAGAAAACCGGAGAGTACAACGTTTTGTAATATAACAATCTGGCCCCACCCGAGGAAGGCTGATGCAAGCGAGGGTGTTTCCGGTCGTTGAAAGGAACGGATGTCGTTTGACCTTATTTCCGGCAGCAGCGGAAATAACTACGGAGGCAAACAGAACAGGTGTCTCTGAGAATTACGTGGGCGTGCGTGGGCGAGGCAAAACCGGAAGAAAAAGTCCCGGTTCTGGAAGATTATAAAAAGACCTCGGCACACGGATTCGCCAGTAGAGGAGCAACAGAGATCGGCCGGTGAAGAGAGAGACACAACAGATAAGACTACACTCCCGTCAACCCATTAGAAGCGCGCTCTCTCAATTCTCTGTTTCCTATTCTAACCGGCTCAGTCATTAAGACACATAATTGGTGCCTAGTGACTTGCTGTTTTGAGACAACAAAACAGTTAGATGCGAGCTGGTTGCCACGGCGACGATTGAAATTCAACGGACTTAAAACTACCAGATAGAAAGAAAAAAGAAGACGAAAATAGAAGCAGCCGCACGACTATAGACATCAGCCAAGGTAGGTGACTCTTTGATTTGATAGTGTGTGTGTTCTGCTCTTGTTTATAAGTCTAGTTAGAAAAAAAAAATAAATGGAACAGCATACTTTTGCCGATCTGACCCTAGAATTGAGAAATGTGGATTGTTCGGTGTCGAACACATTAAGGGTAGAACGGAGGGGGTGCAGGACTACATGCAGAGAGTAGTACGCCTAGCGGAGAGCGCATAGGTTGGGGTTGACGGGAGGAATAAAGTTGAGATATTTACCTATCTGTAAGTATAAAACATCTGAGTTAATGATTTATTTTTTTGTTAATATTTTACCATATATGTGAAGTGAGTTTACTGGTATGTCGCTTAATTAATCTTACTTTTATTGAGTAAGTGAAATGTAAAATCATGTAAAGGAAGTTTCTTCTACTCTTTAAAGTGGATAATTGGATTAACTTGTTGATAACAATGTTTTCTTTGGTTTGTGCAGTGTTAGGTTTTCTTTTTTTTTTTTTGGATTTCTTTTCAATGACTGTACACTACAAAATGATTTACATTTCTATGTTTGTGAATTATGCTTTTGTGCAGGTTCCCATCAATTCAACATCCTCTGTGAATTTTCATTTATGTGACTTGGGAAATATCTTTTGAAGATATATTGATTTCTGAAAACTTTATATTGACACGGATAGACCTGCAGATTCCACAGTTGATCGGAACAAAAAGAAAGAACAACTGAAAAGTCTTGTAGACTTATTGGCTGATATGCTATAGGATTGGGAAAGAAGCAGTGGGAGGATTAACGATAGTTTAAGTGAAATAGCTAGGAAGCGGATTTTTAAGTGTGAAAGAAGCAACAGTGCTTCGAGAAAGGAAAGGGAGTTATCCGTTGTGAATAGTACTCCGGGGTCAACGGGTGTTCAACACTCAAATGTCTCTGCGTTAAACAGAGAGATGTCAACAAATCAGATATGCTTGGATTCGAATCCAGAGGAAGTAGTTCAAGGAATAGAAGACATTGTACAAACTAAGGAACTACGAGTCACGGGTCCATTTTTTTAGACTAAATTAATATAGATGAAACCTCTAATCCTCCACAAGTAAATTGCATGCGGATTAACGTTGGAATCAGGGTAATTTTCTTCATTTTCTATTGAACATTTCTCGGTCAGACTATGAATGATATGTACTGCAGATAATGGCCATTTTTCTGTGTTCAAACATAGTATGTTTGAAATTAAATTAAATTAAATGAAGTTACATGTGTAACAATAAACTCGAGCAGAAACACGCATGGTGTTGGTCAAAGGTCATTTACTCGATGTCAGTTTAGAAACTGGGGCGCGGTTACCGCCTATGATCATGTGGTCGTGCATCGAGGCGTCTACGCTTATGGACAATGTCGAGAAAGAAAATGAACATTTTTAAGAACTTTGCCCAATTCTGTGAAAATGGATATTAAAAAAAAAAAAAAAAAAAGAACAATGAAACATCGAGCTGGTAGAACAATTTTCACGATGGACACGAACATTGTTGGGTTGCCGATGTAGGCTCCCCTATATATTTTTTTTGTTGTTTTTTTTTGTTTCGGCATGCACATGTTTTGTTGTTTTGGCGTGCACATGTTTTATACAATTGTCGGGCTTGTGTGGCATGGGGAGGAGTGTGAGGGTGTTGCGCTTAAAATGTTCTTAGGTGAACATTTTGGAAAATGGGAGGGCGAGGAATGTAATATAACAATCTGGCCCCACCCGAGGAAGGCTGATGCAAGCGAGGGTGTTTCCGGTCGTTGAAAGGAACGGATGTCGTTTGACCTTATTTCCGGCAGCAGCGGAAATAACTACAGAGGCAAACAGAACAGGTGTCTCTGAGAATTACGTGGGCGTGCGTGGGCGAGGCAAAACCGGAAGAAAAAGTCCCGGTTCTGGAAGATGATAAAAAGACCTCGGCACACGGATTCGCCAGTAGAGGAGCAACAGAGATCGGCCGCTGAAGAGAGAGACACAACAGATAAGACTACACTCCCGTCAACCCATTAGAAGCGCGCTCTCTCAATTATCTGTTCCCTATGCTACACGGTTCATCGTCATTAATAAAAATATAACTTTATATTTATATATATATGCGTGTTTGTTGTTTGTCGATATATAACAGTTTGAAACGTCGTGAATATATGGTAAAAAAGATGTAGGCAACAGTCAGAAAAATGTAAATAGTGTATATAATTAAATTTTTTTCGTTCTCTTTTTGTTTTCATTCTTTCTCTTCTTTTTCTTTTTTCTTTCTATTCCTTTTCCTTTTTTCTTTTTTTTTCTCTTATTTTCTCTTTTTCTTTCTTGCCATTTTACTTTCGTCCATACTGATGCCTCTTTTATCTGTGCGTTATTTAGATCTTTTTCAAGTCCCATTCTTTTTTCGTTTGTTCAAATTTCTCCCGTGGTTCATTCCAGTTTGAATCTCTTTACCTCATTCTTGGGTTCGTTGGGTCATTTCCTTGTTTGTGTCTTATTCTTACGTGTTTCTTTTAATCTATTGTATATTCTTTGCTCATCTTGTCATTAAGTTTGTTTTAGTCTTTCTTTTTGTTTTCTTTCGTTGATTCGCTTTTCTCTAATCATTTTTATTCTATATTCATAATTTTCCTTCCTTCTGACATTCAATCATGTTTCATTTTCTCTCTTTTTTACTTTTCACTCCTTCATTATTTTTATTTTTCATTCTTTCCGCTTCAATCATCTTCTACATTTCTTTTGAAAAAGTAATGAAAAAATGGCAGTTATCGTATTGATAACACAAAAGCAATGAAAGACGATAAAATAAGCCTTTTCTACTTTTGCTCGTGTCTTACAAAGATTACAAAATAGTAAAAAAATTCAGATAAACCCATAAAGTATACGGTTGAATATTTAGCAACACACTCCCAATGCTACTCACTTCCCAAGCATTTTAGCAATAAAAATATATTAGACTGAAAAGTGAGTGGACGAATTCTATAAACCAAATGGCAGTGAAATCACTGTAAAAACTAAATTTTGATTTCAGGGAATAGAATTAAAATTACAAAATGACACGACTGGATTGCCGAAGAGTAGATTAAACGTTGATTAAAACGAATCTGGTTCTCTAACAAGTGCGTGTTCAATCACCTAGTTACATAACCTCATTCAATGGAAAAAACGGAAAAGGGCAGACAAAATTAAATAAAACTGATGAATATTGATTCATAGTAAATGTTCCATAGCATGAAAATCGAAACGAGAAATAATTATTACCGAAATTGAATAAGTTTTAAGATCAAAATGCCGATAGAAGTATAGAGTATAACCATAAGCACCTGGAAGAAGTTTTACGGTACAATTGTCGAAACGTTGTGAGCATCAAATCGAAGATGATAGAGAAACCGTAGAAGAAAGGAAACTGAATGTATGATCATCAAGGAAACTGAATGTATGATCATCAGCAAAAAGAAAACCCTAAAATCCAACTACAGGTCGGAGAAACTAAAATAAAACAAGTAAAGAAATTTAAATACCTGGGAAGCATGCTGACAGAGGATGGAAAGTGCGATGTTGCGATCCAAAGACGCATAGACATGTCCAAGAGCGCATTTCAAAAGCTAACCAGAGTATTGAAAGACAGGAAAATTTCATTAGAAACAAAGAGAGTGCTGGATTGCTATGTGACATCTGTCCTTCTGTATGGCAGTAAAATTGGGCGATATTCTCAAGGATGAAAAAGAGGCTTGAAGCAGTAGAAATGTGGTTCTACAGAAGGATGCTGAGGATAACATGAACTCAGCACGTGACTACCGACGAGGTTTTGAAGAGGATGGAAGCGAGGAGAAAATTCATACTTAATGTAAGGAAGAGACAGATGAGGTTTCTGGTACATATAACACCTGGTACACGTGAAAGGAAAGCCTGAAAAATGTAATACTCGCAGGACAGATAGAGAGAAAGAGAGACAGAGGAAAGCAGCGCGAGACATACTCAGTAGGCCTGAGCAAATGGTTGGGAGTCAGGGTTTTGGAAGAGATACCAAGAGGAAGAATTTTGAGAGCGACAAGAGACAGAACCAAGTAGAAATCCATGATCGCTTACGTCCTGAAGGGACACAGCAAATGAAGAAGAATGATCCGAATAGAAAGTTATATAATAGTAGATTGGTTTTTAATTTCTCTGGCTTACTTACACCAAAATTAGCAATTTCCTTTTTTTTTTTCTTTTTTTTTTTTCAGCATCTTAATTAGCCCCTCTGACCGGTAAAGGTTTAGAGTTTAGTTCTTTCTCACTGTTGTCTTATACACAAATTAGTTCAACTTAGACAATAACAATAGAATGTCTCTCTGTGGAACTATGTCTAATAAATTTGTTTTATAATTCATTGTTAGCGAGTTTGATCTTTAGTAAGTACCTCACTGTTGTAGTTCTCTACTAAAATAGGGCAAACCTTGTAAGGGGTTGCGTTTCGCCTCAGAGCAATACGTAACAATTATATATATAATACAGATGCCCGTGTTTGGTTGTCACAGTGTCTGTCGTAGTTGAGTGTTTAGTATGATGCCAGAATAGACATTGGACGCATTGTATAACAGACACTACTAAACAGGGTGACCACTAAACACGGGTGTCGGCTAAACTTCGGTTATTGAATCAGAAAGTTCGTGACCTCCCATCAGCAGCCAGTTTCTAGGCGTAGGAAAAATTTTATAATACACGTGGTTATATAAAGAACCGTCTCAGTTTCTCACACATCACAGACAGAATGTAAGATCCGTGTATCAAATCCGGGACGACGGAACTCACACCACAAACTCACCTAGAGTAACTGGCGAAATATTCAAGGGAATAATATGTTAAATAATGAAAATTTAAGTTCCGTGTTATCATTCTGTCAGCATGTCTACTTCATTATAGTCTAAAAGTTATCGGTAGATAAATAAATAGATAGAATTCATTTAATAAAAATGTGTATGAGTGTGCATTTGAACAAGGCATTTCCAAGCAATTATTTTATCTGTTCAGTCACTAGCTACAAAAAGCTATCACTCCCTTTGTCAACCTTGACAGAGACGAATAAATTAAAATGCTATAAAGTTTTAACTGATACTGATGAGAACACGAATCTTTGAAAACTTCATTTACTTTGACCTTTACAGTTATATCTTGGTCAAACGATGAATCAAAATCATCCATAATTCCCAAACTTCCTGTCCGAAGCCACTTACAACCTCAACTTCCGGCGATTGAGGAAGTCATGTTTGTCGGCATCTTGCCTGGACTTGTCTGTAAATTTAATCTTTTCTGTTTGTCTCTTCCCATGGGTTTGACTTTTGATCAACAACTACATTGCTAAAAGTGCCAGAAATGGTTGAACTCTGCCATAATAGAGATAAAAGGTGGGAAGCACATTCAATCTCTGTTCTCGTCTGCTCTAGGCAACCATCGCGAGAAAACCTTATTTTGATCAATAATTAACTGTTCGCCGTTAAGCGACATTTTCTTGAGGAAAAATCGCCAAAATGATCTTTTAATTTGAACAGTTCATTGCATCCAATGAAAATCGACAGGTTGCCTGGTAGGCTGTAAAGCAGCGATTGACTATGTGGGTGTAACAGTGTGTGCGTTTATTAGAGAGTGCATGTATGTGACAGAGCGGGTTAAATCACTTTTACTTCTTAAGCCGTGACTGACCCGAAAAGGCCAAGAAACTACATTAGATAAAGCAAATATAGGTGTGAATTCAGATAAAAATAGAAAGACAAAACTAGGCAATAAGTATAAATGTTCATCTACAAAAAGCTGAACAGTAGGTGTTCAAAACTCTGACAAAAATGAAGAATAAATATCAGCCTTTTATTCTATAAAGTGTATAAATTATTCGTTAACTCAAATATTATTTTCCCGTACATTTTAATCATTTTTCATTTTTTCATGTTCCAAATTTTCGACTTTCAAAGACAATTTTTACTGACATTTCCTCAAAGCTCTAAACTAGCCCAACTTAATGTTTTATCCTATATTTTTCCACATCATTATTGTTATTAGCTTCACGAAGATATTCGAATTCCGAATCAATTTTGCCATTGGCTTGTGAGTTAAAAATATACGTTTTTCAGCATGTGCTGCAGGGTAGCATTTATGAATTAAGGTCAGAATAAAATTGCCTGTTTTAAAGTTGATAAAATCAACTTTAAAACAGGAAATAACATATTACATTGCATTTGACTACATGGTTTTGTTGTCATTTCGCGCTATCCCGCGGTATGACGTCATAAAACCGCATCGCAAACTTAACCGCGTTTATTATTTTTGGTAACTATTGCCGTTGCCAAGCAGAGTTTTATGTCAACACAAAATAAAATCGTCGGTGATGGTGGATTTTATAATATTTCAGTTTAAACAACCTCTCTGAAGATGGCTCATGTGAGCCGAAAGCTTAGAAGAAAACCAATAAATAATTATTCAAATGTTGGAGAATCTTTGTCTTTATTTTCAACTGAAATTAAAGCAAAAATACGACGTTTAGAACGGCTCATGATTAAACATAATAGACATTCATTGTCTCTTATATTTAACAGCATATATATATATATATATATATATATATATATATATATATATATATATATATATATATCCAAGTATAGAGTAGGTATGCATAGAATAAAATTCCGTATCCTAAACACTATTCTTAAAAAAGTGCTCAATACAAAGTCGAGCTAATAATATTTATTTAAAATGTATAACAGAAATATGTTATAATATCACTACAGGAGTATTTATTTTATTTCTACATTAGTCCTGTCTGAGGATTTTTAAAACGTTTAAATTTAGCCAAAGCCCCTCAATCAGGGAGACGCTGTTACCTAGTCTGTAGTCTGATTGAGAGGGGTTTGCCTAGTTTTGAACCTTTTAAAACTTTTCAACTTGAAATAAACCTCATCAGTTGATAAGACACAAATAGTATCGAAATAAACTAGCTACTTTTGTACTGATATTATAATATATTTATGTTATACATTTTTAATAAATATATATATGTTAGTGCGTGTGTCTCTGTGTGTGTTTACTTGTTGTGTCCCTTTAGTATCTGCAAGTGATTAACTCTAGAATCTTTTGCAGATTTCAAAATCTCTTATATAAACTGTCAAACTATTTTCATATGAGCTGCAGACATCCTCCAATGCACTTTAAATCCTGTCTACAGTGCCATAAGCACAATGTAAATAGCTATATAATTGCTTGTTATAATGGAGATATGATCAAAATAGTTCAGCAGGAAACCAGTTTGAGAAAACACTTGCTTAAAAGTATATATCAACAAAATTTTTGTCATTAAGATGAAGAAAGATTGGAGAAAAATCTGATATAAAAATTGTGTTCACTCTGCAGAACTGAAACAAAAATGAAAAGTGAAAAGATACCGTTCTGAGTATGACGATAGACCGCATCCGGCAACAGGGCCTCTGACTGGGAGGCTTTGAGGAGCGTAGAACTACTTCTTAATTGCTGTTGTTCCAAGGTCACCTTGATCCGGGGTGTTAGCACCTGTTAGGGTCCCAGCTATGGGCAAATAATTAACCCTAAAACTCAGATCAAAATTATGAAAATATAAAAAGAGATTTTTATAGGAAAAATACCAGCAATACATTTTTAGAAAAAAATATTACCAGAAATACATTCGACTCTCGACAAAAACCTTTTTACACAAATACGTCAATGAAACCTGATCGACAAACTGATTTCTTACAAATACATATTCTATTCATAAAATCTAATTTAAAAATCGGAATCAAATAACCCACTGAGGTTGATATACCGTGAAACAAAACAAACCAAACCAGTAATATTTAGCCCAGCTTCCCACTGAGGCGAGTTATGATACAAGGTCGGTTTTTAATGTAGAGTACCCGAGCCCGTACACACGGATCACGGGTCAAATATTACCCAACCCCCGTATACGCGGTTACTGGATCTAAGCTTATTTTAGCTTGTCATATGTCAGTGATAATTTGAAAAAAAAATCATAATAATTTACATTTTAAAATTTTAGACACTACAAAATTCGATCTTTAAAAATAGTTCATCAACTAACTAATTTTAACAAAATGTTCCGTATTTAATTAATGAGAGGCTTACCATTATTTTTATTAGAAAAAATTATGTTCAACATTTCGGAAAGAAAAGAAAAAAACGACGCCCACACTATCAGTAGCGAATAAGATACAAGGCAAAAATTGCTAAAACAAAAAGTGAATATCTGTGAAATGACGGGAAGCTACAGCGTAATGGACTTACACATCACTTCATTCGCAAAAAGTCATTGAAGTGATTGGTGCATGGCAAATTCTGAAATTTATTTTTAGTGTTTTTATTTAAAGCTATTTCTTTCTAAAAAAAAATTGTCTGCGTTCAGTTTTAGTGCGTATATGCAAAATCCACAAATGAAAAACAAAAGCCACAAATATACGAAGGGCCAATATATATATATACATATATATATATATATATATATATATATATAGAGAGAGAGAGAGAGAGAGAGAGAGAGAGGTGGAGACTACAGTGTCAGAGGCAAAGAGATTTTTAACTCGCAGAAACTTATATAATGACGAGTACTTATTACTTTTGTTATTCGTTTTGTTTTTCTTATTTTCCCACTTTCCAGCTACAGTTTGCAATCGCGATTCATTATTGAGTTGGAAGAGAAAAATTCGATGTTGATAGGGGAATCCTTCTTTGTACATTTTATGCAAGTCAGGCGGTGGTGGTGTCAGTAGTGGAGTAACTTATCGACGGTTTTGGTGCTTCTAAATAGTCAAGTTCAGTGCAGCATAAATGTAGCTGGCCTTTGAAGTTGCTATTCTGCGGAACGTAACGCTTTCAATAATGAAGATTTATGGATAAAAATGGCACCTGGTAGCGACTTTGTTTTCAAACCGTATTTCTGTCACCCGACTGACTGTCTGTCCTTTTCCGCCACCAACCCTAGTTTTTCATTTTGCTTTCCCTCGGGAAAACCTGTTGCTAATTATACACTTTGTTGATTTCGTTTCTAGATGCATCTCTCTCCCCATCTCTTTTTTGTTATCCTTATTTCTTTGTCTATCTCTATCTCGCTCACTTTCTTATTTTTTCTCTTTTTTATCCTCATCTTTTTATTTCTATCACATGTATAGCTTTTTCCCACATGTTTTGTTCACTTTTTTGCTGTTTATAGTTTACGTTTTCTTTTCTTTCTATTTTTCCTTCATCTTTATTTGTGCTTTTCTTTCCCTTTATTCATTTTCCCTCTCTATGTTTTGCTCTCTTTTCCAAACGTACACATTGTCGAGTTATAACTTTATCCTCACTTTCTATTTCTCTTTCAAAATGTATTGCTTCTTTCTTTTCTTTCTTTCTCCTTTCTAATTTCTACATTACGTCTTTCTCCCCTACCCCTCTCTCTTTTTCTCCTCACCTTAACCTTGCAATATTTTCTGTTTGAAAAAGTGTTTCATTGCCTTTTTGTCTTTCTCTGTTTCTTTTTAATTTTTTCTCACATTTTTATTTTTGTTTTTATTTTTTTTCTTTAATTTTGTATGTTTATTTGCCAGTTATTTTCGTCTCAGGTTTCTCGTTTTTCTCTCACTCAACCATTCCCCCTCTCTTTTTATTCTTACACTTCATTCTGTCTCTACCTTCTCTCTAACACTTATCTGATTCTCTTCTTTTTATGTCTCTTTCACTTTCTTTCTTTATATATATTTGTTCTCATTAGAATTTGAACTTTCATCATTTTTTATTCTTCACCATTTTTATCATTCATTCTTTTTTTCTCTCTAACTCAACCTCCTTGTTTTTCTTTTGTTTTTCTTTTGTTCTCTTAAAATTTCTCTCTTTTCTATTCTTTACAATTCTCTCATTTTATCTCATTCTTTTTCTTTTTCACTCGTTTCCATTTACTTCCCTTTTTCTTTATCATTATTTCCTTCTCTCTCTCTTTGTACATTCTCGTTATCTTTCTTTTTATATGCATGTATGTATGTGTGTATGGATGTAGGTAAGTAGACAGGTAAGTTTTTCTTTCTCTTTTCCCCGCTTTTCTTCTCCAATACATCTCACGTATTGCCCCCAGCTTTAAATTCATTTGGCTTTTTCATTTCATTTCAGAAGTTATCCAACCAAACTTAATATTTGATTCATTCTTTCTCTCCCAACATTCTTTTTTACTCTTTCCTCCATTTCTTCCCCTCTCTCCTCTCACTCTCTCTCTCTCTTTTCCATTTCCTCTCTTAGTGTGTCTTCTTTTCTTTGAGTATCGGCAACCTAAGATCTCTCTTATCTATCAATCTATCTTAAACTGTCTTAAGCTATCGTATACTTTTCTTAATTTCCTAATTTCTTCTATTACATAATTCTCTCTCTCTCTTTCTCTCTCTCTCTCTCTCCATATATATATATATATATATATATATATATATATATATATGTATGTATTACATGTGACAATAATTGTTCTTTTGATCAAGTGATTAAATATTGAAAAACCATTTTTATCTTTTTTGCAAATGTAATATAGACTTTGATTATGAAGTTAAAAAAAAGAATAAAAAGGTATTTATGAAATCATAAAACTACGTCGTCTTTAAGGCCGCTTCTCTAGGGATGTAGCAGTTCACGTTACTCCATTTTCTGACAAAAGCCCTTCGACATAAAAGATAAATTACTTTCAGATAAAAAAAAGTTGTGAAAGAGATGTCGGTAAAAAAGTGTTGCTTAATATAGGAATCCTATCAGCATCAACAGTTAGCATTTGTTATTAAAATGTTGTAATTCTAAGCCAGAGTTTCAGTTTCAAACCCAGTAAAATTCACGGAAAATGAATGATCATTTTCAAGTGAAAAATCCTTCATGCAAATATGTAGGGAATAAATAGTTTGCTCAAATTCCATCCTGAGTAGAACTATGTTTTAAAAGCAGAAATACTGGGATTGATGAAACATGTTAAATTATGTACAAAAAAAAGAAAGAATATATGTCTGTGTTTAGGAATAGCAAAGATTGCACTGAAACTGACAGATACCATGCAGTTTTGTTTCTTATTTTTCTATTTTTCACACACACACACACACACACACACACACACATATATATATATATATATATGTGTGTGTGTGTGTGTGTGCGTGTGTGTGCGAAAAGTGTATATATATATATATATATATATATATGCAATTTGTTATATATATTATATTATTTATATATTATATATGCGTGGTACTTATTTGAAAGCGCTCAATATCAGTGATAGATCTGACACACCTATCTATCTATCTATCTATCTATATATATATATATATATATATATATATATATATATATATCAGCTGCAGCGCTCCTGCTGCGTTACAGTATCTTAGTCTTTGTTAATGATATTCCATCCGCTCAGTGACATTGCCAGCCCATTTATTTATTTAATTTGTATATCATTTCACCACAAGTAAGGCAGAACCGCCACTGGTGCGTAGAGGGTAACAGTGAGAGAAAAAAGCAAGACAAAGGGGTTGTCAAAGAAAATATAAGAAACGTATGAGAATCAAGTAAATAGAAGATGGCAACTGACGTTGCATTTAAACTATTAGAGAATTCAGCTATCAGGGAAGCAAGAAAAAGATAGGGAGTTCCACAACAGGAAGTGCGAAAAATGAAACTGTTGGAGTAGAAGATGCGGTTACATTTAACCATTTCGAAGGTAAAATAGTGAGACCTAAATAGCAATCTAGTAGTACGAGTAAATACAAGCGGTTGGGGAACCAGTGAAAAAAACTCGTTAGAACAGCTGCCATAAAAATACTTGTAAAAAGACAGTATGTAGCCACATCATGACGGTGAGAAAGTGACTGAAGCGAGCTGATAAGTCAGAAGCGATTATATTGCAGATCCTTCTTTGGATTTTGTAGAGACCATCAAGATTCATTATTCCTCTTTCTACTTTTTCATTTGCCCAAAAGATGACTCCTTGTAAAGTTGTCAGTTGAAAAACTGTTGGTTTTTATAAGGTGCACATATTATGTCGACTTTCTTTACTTAACGGTTGGAAACCTTTCGCTACACTATCGCTATTCCCATTGACGAGCTACATTCCTTAGTTCCACCAGCAACTGACCTGCCAAACACACGCCCTTCTTGCTACATACACTGGAAAAATAATTCAGATTCCCTTCATGTATTTCATTAGAAAGGAGGAAGTTCCATGCGGACAGCTTCTTCCATAGAACAAATGCTCGGTGGAACAAACTCCCGAGAAGGTACTTTCCCCCATAATTACAAGCTTAACCTCTTGAAACATAGAGTCAACCATTATCTATCCAACATAGCTTCTTAAGCTACACTCCTTACCTCCTCTTCTTTCGGGCAACAACCGTAGTCAGTAACCCTCTTCTCGTGAGCCCGGAATTGGATTAACAGTAAAATGAAATCACATTTTTAACCCTAAGATTCTTTGCTGTAATTCTGCTTTTTATGGACAAAATTCGCAGGCATACAAAATAAATGAGAAAGACAATGCACGCAACCGTCTTTGATACCAGAAAGACGTTCTTGTCTTACTAGATTTTTTTAGCTTTAAGACAACGGCCACTTTGCTGTCCATGAATTTATTCATGTTCTGAATAACTCTTTGCTGATATTTTAACAAGTCCAATATTTTACATCCCATCTACCAACGTTTACCCTGTTTGAAAGCTTTTTATCGTTGTTCGTAAAATAGTTTGTTTTTTCGGCATTAATATCCATGTCATATCTACGCTCCACCCATAAGAATCAAGAGGGTTGCAGTTTATAAAGTTAGGCGGCTAGAGCATGGTGCAGAGTCCTGTTGTCAGACGTAGGGCCCTCTAGCTGCCACTCTTTTGGCCCAAGGAAGCGTTACCTCCTCAAGGCACGTGATGTAGGAGGTTTAACCCGAGCTCTTTGCCAGACTTAAGAGTTCTTCTGTATCTACTAAACTATCTAAGCGAAGGTTTGAGATGCTAAGACATCCCTCGTGTTACTGAAAGGCGTCACTAATAATGCATTCAAAGAAGATGTTAAAGAGAATAGAATATTGCACTATTTACATTATACAGACTATTGTCCTCATCTTTGTTGTTGCCATTTGTACGATATTTTGAATTTCGAACCAACGTGTATATCCACAAGGCTATGTCTGACACATGGCCCAACGGATATAGACGTTGGTTAGTTCCAGAGACTTGACCCAAAGCGTTGTGAGTTCAATACCAGGCTACAGCAGTGGTGAACAAGTAACTTAGAGAATCCAGTTAGAGGGAGATAACTCATGACTACCAAAAGAAGCTTCACACAATGAATGAGAATGATATACCTAAATGATCGTAATAAAGGGTTCGGTTCGAAAATTCTAGCACCTGAAGAAGGCTTGGGCGTACATCGGCTGAAACGTCGTAAAAATGGCAGTAAAGATGAAGAGAATAATCCGAATAATGTAAATAGTGTAAGTACTACCTTATCTCAGAAATATTGACAAATACAGAACAGAATAAGTTAAAGAGCACAGAAACCACTCTTGGTGTGCACAGATGATGTATGAAAGCACTTTACTATGGATCCTGCTGCTTGCTTGATTATACAGCTGCCGGATTGTATGGATCAGTATCTTACTTCTGCTTAATTGTTCATTTTTGCTGACAATATCTCGTGTCAAACTGACAAAGGCTTTTTTGAAAACTCTAAAAAGTTGGCGAATGTTTGTAGATTTTGAGCGTTTTTCGCAAAGAACTCAGAAAATAAATATGTTTCGTGGTGTTTCTTCCACGACCAAATCCATCCTGTTCTTCAGCGAGGATTTATTCTACTTGGGGCGTTAGTATATTCGGCATAATTTTCAACGTCAACGTGACTAGTCAGACAAATCGTCCAGTAGTTTTTTATATTTTTGGAGATTGCCTTTTGAGGGAAATGCAATAATAATTGGTTTCATGTTGTAAGCTAAACGCTTGATTGCCAGATTTTGTTACAGATTTTTGTTCGCATGTCTTATCACTAATTCACCATTATTCACTAATGTAAGATGAGTTCAATTGAGATGTCATCAATTTCAGCTTCCCTACCGTAGGATGTGCGTCAGGGTGCAGCGGATATCGGCTCGAAATGAGACAATCGGAGAGCCGAGTTCGAATTCCAGTTGAAATCGTTGAGACATTATTGCTCAAGCGTGTATCACATATAGTACTTATCTGATTGACTGACTGACCGTTCTTCAACGATTTTATTGGTGTTTACACTTCTTTATAAGAAAGTTATTATCATTTGAGGATTCTGGGATGAGTAGAACGTCTGTACAACTCAGGTTATTTTCTCCATCTCTCCATGGCGTCGTAGAACGTTTTAAGGCACTTTCCGTATTTGTCTTGGATGCTATTAATTTATGTGTGCATCTGTGCTTTTCCATGGCAAACAGGCGCTTTTGCCTATCGAGATTTGGCACAAGACATTATTTTCCAAGTTCTGTCTTTTCACCGATGTTGTTCATTGGTCGTTTCAGTTTTTTCACAATTTTCGATGAATCTATGAAGCCTTATTTTTTAATTGTCTTTGTAACTTTCTTTCTTTCTGTTTATCTTAGTCTGTTCATATCTATCTTTCTCTCTCTTCCCTCTCCCTCTCTCGCTCTCTCTCTCTCTCTATATATATATATATATATACGTACAATTTGTAGTGGATATATATTAAAACAATTTGTACATGTTCTAAAGTATAATATATATATATATATATATATATATATATATATATATATATATATATATATATATATATATATATATATATATGAATATATATATCACATTCTTTCATATCTATTCTAGTCTATTTATATCTATGAATCATGGTCTGTGTTTGTGTATGTGTTCACACGTATAATGAATTCTTTTCCGTTTCGTGTCAAGCAAGAGACAACTTGGAGCAAAAGAACGACTAAAACAAATGAAAGTGTGTCGCGATATTTGCAAAAATGTTCCACCCTCTTTTATATGTCGTCAGATTGCAAAGACATCATTATCATTTTGGTTGGAGATTTCAGATAAATCTGTGAATCAAAGATGGCAGGGGGTCCAGCAATTTGTCAGTTTCATTAAAGAGTATTCATTTTTTGTTCGTTATCCATTTCTTGTCTTTGGGGCGGTGGTGAGATGTGCACTTTTAGCTGATAGTTATTGTAGGATTACGTGTCGCTATCTTATTAACACCATTCTAGGATTGGAATTTTTCACCTTTCCAGTTCTTTTGTTTTTTTTATTCCATTGCAACATCACCACCAACTGAGGCGTCCTTTTCTTCTCTTCTTTCGCTTGTCATTCTTTTTATTTTGTTTTGTTTTCTTATTCAATTTATTATTATTGTTGTTGCTGTTGTCGTTGATGATGATATTGTTGTTGTTGTTGTTGTCGTTGATAATGATATTGTTGTTGTTGATGTTGTTGTTGTTTTATTCCTTGAGTCTTCACAAAAATAATTTTCACTGGTGCTAAATATTGGAGATTATGTGACAGCAAATCTCTGCAGTCCTCAGGTATTCTCTTCAATATTTTAATTGTTTTTCATAATTCCGTCATCTGATTATATCTTTTCTAGTTTTCTTAATTTTCTAAGATTTTCTAAATGTATGTATCAGGATTCTAATTACTGACATAGAAGTTGCGTTTCTTGCAATTTCTATTTCCAGTTTGATTTTATTTCTAATGTTTTCTTTTTAATCAGATGGCTTGGTCATGTCTATGAGATTAATTTTTTTATTTTTTTATTTTTTGTTATATCTGGTCTGTTGGTTTGCATGGACTTGGCGTTCCGGGGATGAGAACCGGGTTCAAATGTCACCAGAGTTAATTCGTCAGGGATTTCTTGATAATATCAGACGAAAGTTCGACCATGTGGCATCGTTGACCAAGTGATTGGGAACCATATCCTTATGTTGTCTCAAACAAGATGTAATATTCGGAAGCCGTCGATAATAGAGCTGGATTTTTCTAGATGCTAATATTTCATGAAGTCACAAATCAATGTGACAGACAGTTTATACCGACTAATTTTGTTAAACTGCTGATCACGCTACATTAGGCGCTCTTTCTCGGCATCATTGCAGCATAAACCTCAGGTTGTCTCTGTGGATGTTGAAAAATACAAATGTGCTAGAGAAGGTGTCGGCATCAGAGATTAGCTAACTACACTAGTCGACGGACACACTAATCAGAGAGTGTCACACACACACACACACACACACACACACACACACATATATATATATATATATATATATATATATATATATATATAGCTCATTAATACGGTTAGACACCCGATTTCTTCTAGCCAGGATTGAAACCTGACCAAATTGACATCAGTCGATGATTCTACCATGGAGCTATGAGCACTCGGTAGAAGAAGGCGGGCTTTTAGTATGTTGTGTGTGTGTGTGTGTGTGTGTGTGTGTGTGTGTGTGTGTGTGTGTGTGTGTGTGTGTGTGTGTTTCCGAACACACCTGTCTGCCAGAGTGAGTAGCTAATTACAAATGGCTACTAAAGTCAGAGATCAAACCGGTTATTTATACTGTAACTATACTCAGCCGCTCTGGTAGCTTCTCGGAGATAGCGTATAATCTGGACTTATCAATTAACAAGACTGGTACATTCAAACCCTCGGTCACGATGACTTATGACTTTGTTTAAACATTCACGAGGTTTGGGTCAACCAGTTATATGATTTTCAGGCTCTTTCCAAAGACCTATTGAAGATGTTGACAGATTTTGAAACAGAGTTATTTGTAGGACATGTTATTTTCATGCGACTAACAAAAAACAAGCTTTCCGCGATAAAACTAGTGTCAAACCCCTGCGTATGCGGGGTCTGGGTAAATTTTTACCCTTGACCCGAATGTACGCGCCCGGGTCACCACGTTAAATAACTGAACTTGTGTCGCATCCCGTCTCGAGAGAATAGAGGCGAATGCGTAAATTATCACGCGTTAACATTAAATTTTCAAAAAATCACTTTTTTCTTTATTTTTAAGGATTATACACCTAATGAAAGCTCAGGAATGGATCGACGGAAACACTGAGAAAGCAAACATAAAAAACAGAAAGAACTAACAGAAAAGTGTACTGAACTGTTATGTAATATCAATATTCTTATAAAACAGTAAATAAATACTGAACCACATACTCACCAATAAAAAGGTCATGTTGCAACAGAAATGGTTTTACAGAAAAATAATAAGAATACAATGAATATAAAACGAAGTTAACCTATAGTAAAGATCAGAAATAGACAGTTAAAATTTCTTGGCACTTAATGGGAAAGTGGGCTTAGAAAATGTGACACTAACACGACATACTAAAGGCAAGAAGGAAAGAGGGAAACAGTACACATCCTACCAAATAAACTTCTGTGAACTGTTGGCAAAACAGGACTTAGGAGGGATAACAAAATGATAAAATTTACAGACAGCTGCAAAAAATAGGAAATTGTGGGGGAGTTATGATTACAACCTGAAGGGACGTGACACATAGAAGAAGAAGAAGAAGAAGAAGAAATGTACCCCTGTGTTTGTGTGTGTATGTGTGTGTGTGATTGTGTGTTCACGTGAGAGAGATAATCCATTAAAGTTTATAGTATTTAAACAGACTTGTCAATTTTTTCACCCAGTAACCCAAGATTCGATGTCTCACCAAATATTTTGTTTCGTACATTGCTTGAAATCCTTCCATCAAAAACTTTATAAAAGTACACTACACACACACACACACACACACACACACATATATATATATATATATATATTGTTTAATTGTGATAATGTTTAGCGCCAAGGATATTGTTTTTTTCAGTGGTTTTACTGATAAAGTATATTTTGCCAGATATTTTATCGTAAAGTGGGATGAAGATAGATTGTTGATAATAGGAAAATAATAGGAAAATTAAAATTTAGATAAATATAAAATAGATTTAATAATAACAAGGAAATAAATTTAAGTTGGCATCAACACTTAAGTAATACTTTGACTATAAATAAATTAATAATTGGACAATTAATAGAAATTAATTTATAATATGAAATATATATATATACATATATATATATATATATATATATGAGGGAGTCAAATTTAGCTTTGACGGGACAATGTTTACGCAGACGGACGGTGTTGCTATGGGTAGTCCTTTGGGTCCTGTCTTTGCGAATATTTTTGTGGGATTTCATGAGCGTCTGCTATTTGAGAGGGTAGCTGAACCTTTGATATATCAACGATATGTTGATGATACCTTCTCTTTATTTGACAGCGCCATTGATGCTGAACATTTTTTAGTTCAGTTAAATTCTTTACATCCTTCCCTTCAGTTTACCATGGAGATTGAAAGGGATGGATGTCTCCCATTTTTAGATGTCCTTGTTCAGCGGCGGGACGGTGCTTTCGTGACATCTGTTTTTCGCAAACCAACTTTCACTGGTTTGTATACTAATTCGAAATAGTTTGTCCCTAAGTCTCGTAAACTAGGTCTAATAGAAACCTTGGTTCACCGTGCCTTGAATATTTGTTCTCCTGAATGTTTAGACAGCGAATTAATTCGCTTGCAGGAGAATTTCGAAGGCAACGGGTACCCGGTTAATGTGGTGAAACAGGTAATTGATCGCAAGATCAAACGTTATAAAAAGCCTAAGGTTGAAGGACCTAGCCGCTGTCCCTTGTATCTGAAAATACCCTGGCTTGGTAGAAGATGTCAAACTGTAGCCGACAGAGTTTCGGCATGTGTTTCGTCCTGTTATTTTGCGGTGCAGTTACGTGTTGTTTTTCGGACTAGACCTGTGTTTCCTTCCTTCAGTAAAGATAGGTTGTCCTATTTTCGAAAAAGTTTCATTGTTTATAAATTTAAATGCTGTTGTGATGCGACATACATAGGACGTACCGATCTGAGGTTGGAGACGCGGGTTTCACAACACGTCCCCGCTAATATACGTTCCAGTGGCTCTCTCAGACCTATAAGAACAACAACTGTTCTGGATTCCGCTATTGTCCGACATCTTTTGGACAGTCAAGTGTTTGCCTCGGCATATGAGGACAGCTGGTTTACTGTTTTGCCCAGCGCTTGGTCTACACATCATCTTCGTATTTTGGAAGCAATTTGCTTGAAAATTCGACAGCCGAGCCTGTGCAGACAGAAAGAGCGGTTTTTATGCTCCTTACAATTGCTGGTGAGTCTGTGAGTGTAACATTTTTTCACTTTTAAACACTCTTGTGGAATTATATGTGTACATCCCCTTACATTTTATGTGTTTTTTTTTTTCAGTAAATTTATTTTTAAACGAGTTCCATCATCTCCCAGCATTGTAAGTAATTTATTTTGCCTTGTCCTTTTCCTTAATTCCCTTAAAATTAAAGCCAACGAGAACCCTTGATAAGAGTTGGCCGAAAGGTTCCTCGGGTTTAAATAATATGACGTCTGTTCTTTTTAAAGCCATATATATATGTATATAATCTCAAGTTATATATATATTTGAAGATTATACAACAGAATCTGCTGAGCCACAGATTCCCTGGTGCGGCTTTGTATTGGAAATTCACTAAATTTGTAAAATGTTTTTACATTTCATTACGATTTTAATTAAAATTGAAAGCCTGTACTTCATCCGAAAGGGTGTGGCCTCAAACTTCGATTAAAACAGACTGCACATCAAATCAAAATTAGAATTTAGATGCTGTTTTTGGAAATAAGGCATAAATGTTAAATGAAGTATTTTAAGAAAAAATAATTATAACCTGAAATAAAATACGTTCAACGCTAATGCACAACATTTGATACCGAAGTGGACAAAAAAAATTTCCATTATTATAAATATTGTTTACTCTATAAATTAGCAACATCACAGTGTAATCGACCCAATCTCGAATTTCGATTCATTGAGAATATTCAAAATTTTGAATCAAAGCAAAGCTCGGTTTGTGTTCCTTTTTAGAATATTAATAATTGTTTTAAAACTTTTTGCTTTTTACTGTTACATATACACGTTGTCACGCACTAAATATTTCTGCAATTAAATTTATATTCGACTTGAAATGACTCAGTGATTTTGCCCTTCAATTTTTTATAAATAAATTAGAGAAAGAAAGAAAGAAGGAAAGAAAGAAAGAAAAAATATTATTAATAAAATATAAAGAAAAAATGGATGACGAAAATGAAAGAAAATAGGGGCGTTGTAACGGCACTATTATTATGGAGCAAACTCACCAGCCGTATCTTGCCTGTATCCACTCATCTGATGAAATATCAATAATATCCGTATTACAGACTTACAAAGGAAATATAAACTCTCACGTCATGTTTAGATTCGAGCGTTTTTATAAAACATCTCTTGGTAGATACGGGGAATGAAAAACCTTTGAGAGGAATGACCAATCTGTGGCTGGGAAAGACATACCAATCCATAAAATCTTCCCACCTCTATTCTCAGTTCTTACTTTCGAAATGACGCACTTTGTTTGACTGGTTGATATGAGATGCAGATTAAAAGCCTGGATGCTGGAATATGAATATCGATGTAACACGATTGGTTTCATGAAAACGAACTAGACTGTAGGATTGTTTTCTAAATATGAACTTTCTGGGATAGAAACCTATTCAATAAAAAATTCTATAACGGCAAGAATAGCGTAAAACTGACGAAATGTGACATCAAATTCAATATAGGATTTTTCAGTGTAAAGAATATGTAGTGATAAGATATCTTCATTTCAGGTTTTAAATCAAAAGAACGCAGTTTCTTATCTGAAATTCTAAAAAACGAAATGCTCCAAAACCCGAACTTGTGAAACGAAACATTTTTTTTTATTTTACGGAGATTTTTAAGCCAGAAATTTCATCATGGACCTCAATCTCAATGAAAGTAAAACTGATTCCATTTGTATTTTCTATAAATACTTTAATGGTAATTATTATGCTGAACTTTCATCTGTGGTACCTGAAAATTATTAATTTAATTGCAGTACTAGATTTGCGACAAGATTTCATCATTTTACAATTGAAATGGCTAGATGTAACCGTAAGTTCTATGCTAACAGTTTCTTCTCTCGCACTTCTTGATTTTGGAATTCTCTTCCAGATTCTAGCAACCAGTCAACGTTGATTTTCAAAAATTAAAATCGTTATCTTCTGTCATCTTAATTTTTGTTCTCCTTAACAGTATTTTATCTTACTCTCTAGTACTCAGTAGCCCCGGTGTATTAGGGGTTTTATTTCCTCGCTTGGTGTGAATTGATTAAAAAAACGACGGTAAAAATACTACGTGATACTCAAATACTTCAATAGGAAACATGAAGAAAGCTAAAGAACCTATTGACTAGAACTTTGCAATAAAATGAACATGATGTGGATTTGGCCGGAATAATTCGAGGGGGAATGTTAATAAGCAAATATTCAATGTACATTTATGAAATCTCATGAGATATATAATTTCGTAGTTTCGTAGAATTCTTTCAATTCACTTTATAACGATACTAAAAATCTCCGGAATAGACATCGATCCTTTGGGAAGTGTCGGGGGTGGGAAGTATTTGCAACGAAATATTTCTTTTTTACTGTTAAAATGTATCGGATTTTTTTCTTAAATTACAAAAACAAACTGTAGATTTTCTCCGGAGCTTGTAATCTATTAAATACTGACATACAAGACAGAAAAACACGTAGAAGGAAAAAGCGAAAGATAAAAAGAAAAGTCTTAAGATCGTAAAAGCCGAGACACTGTGTTGATCTTTTTCAAAGAAAGATTAGAAATCTAAAACTACTTTTCAAATAAACTTGAACAAGACCTAAAAGCTAAACTAATTTTAACCAACCAGAGGTTTGTTCCGGTTTTACAAGATATTGACACAATTTAATTTGTTCAAGTTCAGTCACTTTACGAATGAGAATTTTTGGTTGAATTCGTGTGTGCAAGTATATGTACGTGCATGCGTGTATTTGATGGTGTAAACCATCGTATTTTTTGTATGTTTTCTTTGTGTGTTTATGTGTCTCTTTGTGTATATGAGGTTTTTTGTATATTTGGGGGTTGTGTTTCTGCTACACGTTTTTTTCTCTGTGTAGGTGTCCATCTATGTCAATTTCTGTGTTGCTGTGCGTGTGTATGTATTTTGTTGGGTGTATTTGTGTTTCAGCTTACCGTTTACGCTTAGTTGTGTCAGTGTGTGTGTCTTTTTTCGCATATATCTGTGCTTATCATAATGCATGTGTGTGTGTGTGTGTATGTGTTTGTTAGACTTAACATTGGAAATCTACTTACGAAGCCTTTTTATGTGAATCATTGACATTAAAAACATTTTCTTTTGTTCTTAGTTCGTTGTTCATTTCCTAAAGTATAAATTTTCGCTTAAACTTCATGGTAACCTTATCCTGATTTCTAGAAAAATAATCTATTATTCACACACAAACACACACACACACTATATATATATATATATATATATATATATATATATATATACGCACGTTTTGTTAAGGACGACTGACAATGTACTGCATTTTATGTAATTGTTCTTTTCTTCGTACAAGTGTTTTCTTTTTTGGAACACAAAGTCTGTAAAATTGTCGAAAAGTTCTGTATATCTGAATTTAAAAACCAAAACATTTCTAATCATCAGCAGACCAGCCAAAAAACTAATACATGCATAATTTTTAGCAAAGCCGATTATCATAAAATTGAAACACATTATCGACAACATATCTAAATTTAATAAATTAAATAAAAACACAAATAGACACTAAAAATATCCATTAACAAACTGGTAACATCAATCAATGCCGATGTAGGTTCCTTAAAATTCCCCTAAATCATCGGTGACTATCAATCAGGATATCTATGCAGAAATATAAAAATACATAAGACTGGATTATCTCTACGACCCATCATTTGACAGGACCCAACTCTTATCTACAAGCTGTCAAAATTCTTTAACGATATCATTATTTCAAATTTACCTACTTATTACAACATAATATCAGTTCACGAATTCCCTCATATTGTAAAACTATACAACTAAATCAAGGCATATTAGTGTTACTTGACGCTGAAAATTTATTTACAAACGTTCTTAATCTTTAACTCCGTCATTAAAAATAAATCCATTCTACCTCCATCCATCAAATCAAGTATTCTCAAAAGAATTATAGCATCCCTGCGCAATTAAAGTCCGTACAACCATTATGGTAATATGTACACCCAAAATAATGGCGTTAGTATGGGAGATCCTCTCGTCCCGTGATTATCTAACTACTAAATGTTCCACAAATATGATATTTAAACAAGTCATTAAAACCAAAAATATATGTCCGCTGTGAAAAGAATATTTTATTTTAGCGAAAAATCAACACGAATTCGATAATCACAAAATCACATACGAAAAACTCTGTCCTTAACTTGACCTATGAACTTGATAAAAAAAATAAACTCCAATTCTTAGACTTCCTTGTATAATTCAATAGTAACACATTCACCACTTCATTATATAAAAAACCACTCTCTGAAAGCTCTTGTCACCTTAATTTTAAGAGTGAATACCCACTTAGATATGTACTAGTAGTTATTAAAAATTCTAAAGCACACCAGAGTTCATCCTGTCGTCCCCTGTTTTTCTCAAAGAACTCAGTAAGCTAAAATAGACGCTAGTTAACAATAGTTTTCCTCACTACTTCATTGACCATCAGAATACATTATTTCTTTCTAAAATAACTAATAGCGATACTGAACAGACAGATAAAAAAACAATCGCATTAACACAAGAAGACTATAATCAGCACAAATTTTCTCTTAGAAATATCATAAAGAAATATACAACCCCAGTCGACCCAAACAAAAAATTTAATTATCTTTTACAAAACATGAAAAGCAGAAAAACTTAAAGTAACAACACACGTGCACAACCAAAACTCCCAAAACTAATATTATTTGAGTTCAAATGCCCCTTAACAAAACATGTATATAAAGGGATTGCTGTCCAAATACGTAATATATATATATATATATATATATATATATATATACATATATATCACAGCTCACCAGCCACACTGATGAGCTGTGATACAGCGAAACAGGCTTGTATGTGGATGACTAATATATATATAATCGTATCACCTCGAGCAAGGCGGTAAGGCCATTGATGTGCAGGGAGCTACATAAGAATAAAAAGATTAAGTAGAAGAGAGTGAAGAGGAATACGAATGTAGAGGCATGCCCATTCAAAACAACCTTCATTTTGCGGTTTTTTTTTAAAAAGATTGGATTAGATCAAGTAAGCATCCGGTAATACAGTAACACCGTAGCTTGCATAGAAGGCCAGAGTGCCAAACCCTGTCAAAAGCCTTGGAGATGTCCAGGGCAACAGCACGAACCTTACCGGACTCCTCAAGGGCCTGGAACATGTACTCCGTGACGATCGTTAGCATGTCGGCCGTGGACCTGGCAAAGCGGAAGCCATACTGCCTGTCAGAGTAGAGTTTATAGGCAGTAAGATGTTGACCTATTTCAGCATTAATTATGGCCTCGAATACTTTCTCGAAAATTGGTAGAAGGCTGATAGGTAGTTGGATGAGTCCGAGGGTTCACCACAGTTCTTAAATACAGGAACGACAAAAGAGAACTTCCAGCATGCAGGAAAACAGGAAGCAGAAAGGCAGTGGTTATACTGTTTAGAGAGTACAGAGAGGGTTCAGGGGCACATTTCTTAAGGACAATCAGCGGGATTCCGTCGCCACCGCTCGCCTTATGGGGGTCAAGTTTTGAAAATTCTCGAGATACTACTGTCGGGGTAATATATACATCGTACAATTTAGCCTCAGTTCTTTCAGGGAAGTCGGGTGAGGTTACTCCAGATGAGTCAAATGTAGAGTTGGATGAGAATCTGCGAGCAAAGCACTCAGCTTTGTCGCGGATGACGTGAGGACCTCAAATTCATTGATTAAAGCAGGAATAGATATACGACCGGCCATAATTATTAGGCCACCCCAGGTTTATAAAAAGATTATGTATTTCATACTATTTTTTAGTATTTTGTAAATGAAAATATAATGTTTCTTTTGTTAATACTGCACAATAGCATGTGCATCAAATGAATTTATAAATATTTAATAATTACCTATATTGCAGTTTCATCAATGAAAGAATGAAGAAAATTTAGTGTGATTCGGACAAGTTCATCTTTGCTTCCTTGCCTTGTGAAATTTTTCAAAGTAATAATAACAAAAGAAGCATTCTATTTTCATTTAGAATTATCCACTTTGCAATACATACTAAAAATAATATGAAATACATCATTTATTTAAAGAAAAACTGGGGTGCCTTAATACTTATGGCCGATAGGATATATATATATATATATATATATATATATATATATATATATATATATATATGGGAAGAACTTAATGTATTCATTTATCTACATAGATATTCATTGGATCATTTAATTTTTATCGTTTCATGGTCTTTTGACATAGCTTTTGTAGTGTCTTTCGAAGTCGGTTATATTTGAAAAATTTTTCTCTTATTTGATTGGTTGGCTGATTCGATCAACGTATATCTGGTTGGTTGGACTGATTTTGTTTCTGTTATAATTTGCTTATCTTAATGCTTCGCCGAATGTTCACTGTTCCTGCGGCTCGTCACAACAAAAGAGAAAATGAACGTTGAAAAGTAAATATTATTGTATTGTAATAATTTAACATTTTTCATCGGATATAAGAGATTCCGAGAACCATAACTGATGATTATTCTTATATGGACGATGGATAAATGTAATTGTAATGGTCATATAATTACCTTCACTACAGACACTGAAAGTTGCTTTGAACGCTTCACAAATTTATTTAATTTCTCATTTTTCTTTGATAAAATAAATTATCAGTATTTTTTTAATCGTTTCACCCTAAGCAAGGCGGTAACGCCACTAATGTGCAGGGGGCTACATAAGTGTAAAAGATTAGATAGGAGGAGAGTAAAGAGAAAGACGAACTAGTTAGAAAGGAGCAAGAGAAGGGTGGAAATACAGGTGTGATGACAGTTGCAAAGGTATAGAGAAAGGGAAATATATACAGGGTGATGTAGAAAGAACTAGAGGCAGGAGGGGTTGCCTGTGATGATTGACAGACAGCAGCTTCGTCTTAGACCCATTGAAATTTACTAGCCACTTCTTTCCCTATTTCACCTCTGAATGTAGCTCGCTCTCAAGATCAGCAGTGAGGTTATATTTGTCCGCCTCACCGGATTTCTTACTGATGCGGGAGTAAATTCTGGTGTCATCTGCGTAGATGCCTACTTGAAACTTGATCACGTCTGGGAGATCATTTATGAAAATAAGGAAGAGGGTTAGGCATAGGATAGAGCCCTGAGGAACACCAGCGTTTGTACAGTAGGATGTGGAGGCATGCCCATTCAAAACAAACTTCATTATGCGGTTAGATAGGAAATATTTAGTCAGACCAAGCAAGCGTCCAGGGATACCATAACACCGTAGCTTGCGCAGAAGGCCAGCATACAAAACTCTATCAAAAGCTTTGAAGATGTCTAAGGCAACAGCACGAGCCTCACCGGACTTCTCAAGGGCCTGGTATATGTACTCCGTGATGGTCGTTGGCATATTGGCCGTGGACCTATTGTGATCAGATGCAAGTATCCAAAATAGTCGGAATTAGTAGTTCCTTTGGGAAATAGCGGCCGAACAGGCAGGAGAGAACCAAGGAGAGAAATGAGATTTAAGACGAAACTTCCTGGTAGGTATGAAGACATCAATGCCAGCTTTCACCCAGGAAGAATTCTCAGAGACACCTTTCCTCAAAGGAAGTCTCATAGGAAATCACTAAACGCGTCCCAGTCAGCTCTTTGGTAGCAGTAGAAGATCCTGTAGGTAGGAGGCTCCTGGGGGGAGTGAGAGTGGTGAAAAATATTAAGAGAGACAACAGCATGATCGGAGTTGCCGAGAGAGCAAAGCTGCGAGACTTGGCAGGTGCCAGGTACTGAGGTGAAGCATAGATCTAGTAAAGAGGCGTGTCCTGAGGGAATGCTGGGAAAGTGTGTTGGGAAATCCACCACTTGCTTAAGGGATTGAAAAATGACATAGTTCATGGCGTGGATGCCAGCTGAATCAGTGAGTCTTTTAGGCACTCAGCATGATAGATGTTAAGATCTCCGAATACAAATATGTGAGAGAATGAGTGGGAGGAAGTAGCATTATCTACATTGTCAGAAATGCTGTCCAGCAGAGAGCAGTCGGGAGAGGATCGATAGAGGAAGAAAAGGTAGCTAAACGAACTGAGGAGTGACAGACACATATTTTTCTTTTAATCGTATAACGCCGAGCAAGGCTGTAATGCCACTGATGTGCAGGGAGCTACATAAGAGTAAAAAGATTAAGTAGAAGAGAGTGAAGAGGAAGACGAACCAGTTAGAAAGGAGAAAGAGAGGGATGCGAATACAGGTGTGATGACAGTTGCAAAGGTGAAGAGAAAGGAAAGGATATACAGGGTGGTGAAAGAACTATAGTCAAGTGGTTAAGAGATGAGTATTGACATTGCATTTAAATTCCTGGAGGTTGTAGCCGTCAGGAATGCAAGAATATGGAAGCGAGTTCCACAAGCGGGAAGTACGAGAGAAGAAGCTGCAGGAGTAGTATTGTCGTCTGCATTTGGTTAATCTAACTGTGAATCGGTGGGACACAGTTGACAATCTGGTTGCACGAGTAAACACCTGTTGCAGAGGCACCAGTGACTTAAGTTCATTAGAACAGAAGCCATGAAAGTATTTATAGAACAGACAAAGGAAGGCCACATCTCGTCGGTGGGGAAGTGGCTGTAGTCGAGCCACCACGTCGGTATCTATCACATTACTGATTCTTTTTGGAGCCTGTCAAGAGCACTGAGATGAACAGCAGAGGGACCTGACCATATATGGCAGCAGTATTCCATGCACTGTCGAACGGTAGATTTGTATATATTCAGGATGGATTCAGACGGGAAAAACATCCTGGCCCGACACAGTGACCCAACCATTTTAGCAGTGGATTTAGCTATGGACTCAATGTAGTGATTCCATTTGAAATCAGAAAAGAGTGTAAGGCCGAGGAGGAGCAGTGTATTGCTCTCAGGAAGACTCGCTTGGACCATGCTTATGCGAGGCAGGAGAGGATGCCTGTGATGATTGACAGATAACAGCTTGGTCTTAGACGCATTGAAATTGACAAGCCTCTTCTTACCCCAATTCACCACAGAATGTAGATTCCGTTCAAAGTCAGCAGCGAGATTATGTTTGTCCGCCACGCTGGGTTTCTTACTGATGCGGGAGTAAATTGTGGTGTTATCTTCGTACATACCTACTTGCCTCCTGATCTCGTCTAAGAGGTCATTTATGAAAATAAGGAAGAGTGTCGGCCCAGGATAGAGCCCTGAGGGACACCAGCATTTGTGCTGTAGGTATATAGTTAGTCAGGAGATTCGAGAGATGTCACCCCAGCTGTAGGGAGGTGTTCACTAACGTAGACCCCCAGCCCATTCATATGGACGGTTGAATCCTTCCTTAAGAGGGAAAGATAGCCAGGGTTCGAGAAATCAGAGGAGGGAATTGAAGGGTTGAGATTAGTCTCGCATAGCGCTAGAATGTCAGAAGACTTTTTGTGAAGCAAAGATTCTACACTACAAAAGTTAGTACGAATGCCCCGGATGTTAGTAAAAGAAATGTCAAGAGGTTTTGGTGATTTAAGTTTGAGTGGTTTAGTTTTTTTGTGGTATGGTTATTCATATTAAGGTTTGTTAGTAAGGAGGGGCCTCTAGTAGAGGAGGCAGGCGGTCATTAACTACGATATGCACTGGAAAGGAAACTGGCGCGGGCTGCAGCAAAGTGTGACCTCGGGGTTGCCCATTGAAAGCGCTTGTAGGAACACCTATCCATGGCACTATAATATATTTGTTAATATTTATTTGTTTAAATTCTATGGCTTAGTTTTTCTTTTACTCACGCATGTCTACCAAATCTGTTTGCGTGTCAAATGTACCAGGAGCAGAAAAATCTCATCAAAACTGTTAATAGCCGCAATATCCTCTTTACGCCGTTGGTCTTTATAGTGTTGCTAACAGTCGCCGGACGACGGTCAAATGGAAATCTTACCTGAGTGAGGAGTTAATTCCAATAGACTTAAACCCCTTTCACTCTGTTATTTCTTATAATTTAATTGGTAAAAGTCACTGATTTTCTTTTTGTCTTCAATAGTACTTTGATGGATTGCATATTTCATCCTACAAATTTGGTAAGAACCCGACTCGAAAATTTTTTTTTAATCGTATCACCCCGAGCAAGGCGTTAACGCCACTGATGTGCAGGGGGCTACGTAATAGTGAAAAGATTAGAAAAGAGAAAGCCGAAAACCACATCCTAAACAGGGAACAAGGGATGAGCCTCTTAACTTGTTCAATAGACATGGGTGGAGTGTGAACCGGGCGATAGATAGATCTAGCTACTCCAATTGAAAAAACAAAAAAAACAAAGTGAGAAGATTGGAAAAGAGAAAGCCGGACACCACATCCTAAACAGGGAACAAGGGATGAGCCTCTTAACCTGTTCAATAGACATGGGTGGAGTGTGAACCGGGCGATAGATAGATCTATCTACTCCAATTGAGAAAAGAAAAGAGAACAAAGTGAGAAGATTGGAAAAGAGAAAGCCGGAAACCACATATTAAACAGGGAACAAGGGATGAGCCTCTTAACCTGTTCAATAGTCATGGGTGGAGTGTGAACCGGGCGATAGATATATCTATCTACTCCAATTGAAAAAAAAAACAAAGTGAGAAGATTGGAAAAGAGAAGGCCGGAAACCACATCCTAAACAGGGAACAAATTTCGCGGAGCATACTCCATATGCAGATGACGGAGCACGATCTACGTGCAGCTCACGGAGCATGATTCATCGGCAGTTCACGGAGAAAAATCCACAGGCAGTTCACGGAACATAATGTATATACATCTCATCGAGCACAATCTGTATGCAGTTCACGGAGCATAATCCATATGCAGTTTGCTAAGAAAGATTTGTTTTTTCTATAGATTTCTTGGGAGAAATAGAAAAAATTAAATGATAATTAGAATAGCATCATATCTAAATCAGACAGGGTATATATATATATATATATATATATATATATATATATATATATTATGCCATCGGAAAAAAAAAACTATGAAGGCTGCTTAAAGACATTTTGTCTCCCATGACAACGAAAGATAGAATCCCCACATCAGTCGATAAAATGTAGCGATTGTGGTTTTAAGGGGAAAAAAACTTGCTTTATTTCGCCCTATACGAAAACTCAGCTTACGAATTCATAACAAAAAATAGTGTATGATTCTAGATATAATAATTGCTAATATAAGTAAATATTGCTAAAGAAAAATTGTGCTACACTAAGATTGAGCATATATATGTATATATATATGCCTGTGCACATATGTTGATGGACGCACACACACACACACACACACACACACACACACATATATATATATATGTGTGTGTGTGTGTGTAGCGGGGGAGTGAAGAAATCTTGGTTATTTCTTGTTTCTTTATTCTAAATTCTTTATTCCCTTCGTTTTTGTTCTTTATTTTCTTGTTTTTATTTTCCATTTCTCGGTAACATTTTTATTCTTCTACTCTTTTCTTCTTTTTTACTGATGCTTTGCTTCTACTTTTCTTCTTTCTCTTCTCAAGATTCTTTATTTTCCATATTTTCTTTTTTTATTATCTTTTCTTTTCCTTCTTTCTCGTTTTGACCTCTTTCCACTTATTTTATGTTCTTTTTTATCGTTCACTTCTTCTTTGCTTCCCTCTCATTCTCCTTACTATTTTCTCTTACTGATCAAGTTTATTCGGACTTTCTCCCTCCTATTTGATTAAAAGTATCTCTTTCTTTTTCTTCATTTCTTCAGCCTTCTTTTTCTTTTCTGTTCTTTCCCTATTCTTTCTCTTTCTCTTTCTTATTTTTTAATTACTCCTTAATTATTTTGTTTCATTTTCATTTTCTGTTCCTTCTGTTTTCTCTTCTGATAAAATTTCTTTTTACTTTTGTTTTCTTTTTCTTTCTCTTCTTCTTCTTCTTCTTCTTCTTCTTCTTCTTCTTCTTCACTTTTGCCTTTACACAACTTTTATCTTCTTCATCCCTTAACCTTTCTTCACATCATAGTGACTCATTTTGTTTATTTTCACTTTTCCCCGATGTTTTCCAGCCTTGTGCCAAAATTCATCTCTTGATTTTTAATTTTATAAAATTTCCATTTTATCGTTTGCGAACACGGATAATTGCAATTTTCGACGGTTCTTTTCTTCCAGTATTTACTGAAATAAATTTTCACTGCGAAAAATAAAACAAAATTAAAATAAAAAATGTCATTGTTTTTCTTTCGGTTAATTTCTGATCGTTTATATCATCGATACACCAAAATTTAATGACATTGTTTTTTTCTTTCTGTCTATCTACAACGAGAATGTAGTCTTTCTATATATCTACTTTCAACGAGATTTAATTTTATATCTTCATCTGTCTATAAGGATATTTCTTTCGATTCTCTCTCTTTCTCCTTCTCTCTCTCTCTCTCTCTCTCTATCTCTCTCTCTATCTCTTTCTGTATCTATCTATCTATCTATATATATATATATATAACGAGATTTATTTCGTTGTCTCTGCTTTCCTTCAACAAGATTTAATTACTTTTACCACCGTCCACATTCCAGATTTTATTCCCTTCTCTTTGTCTATTACAGAATTTTTTAGTGGATTAATCTGACAAAACAGATCGTATTATTTTATTCTTCTGTACTTTGAAAATTGCAGGGTTTTTTCTTGACATATCTATTTGTGGCGTTTTATTTCTTTATGTATTCCCTCCACGACGTTCATTGAAACCATAAATCTATAACGTAGTGTCAAAAGTGTTATGTTTAAATTCTCATTCAAATCAAGCGGTAACGTTTTACATATTACTAATCCATCTTCTATTGTTCCTTATAGCGTACATATTTCAGAAAATCTAAATTTAGGCATAAATTAACCTCCGTTTTCATTCCGTCGGTGCATTCACAATTATTTTATAAATGTTGACTTTTTTTTTATAATCATATCGTCCCAAACAAGGCATTTTACTGCAACTGTTTTGCAGGGGGATACATAGGAGGAAAGTTATGAGAAAGAGTGACAGGTTATAGGAGTTGTCAAGAAGTGGGTAAAAGAACGCTGAGAATACTGATGAGAGTAGAGTGGACGAAGAAGGGAGCATGAGAGAGAGGGTGCAGATTAGTGAGATAGGAGATCACTAATGACTTTACATTTAAATTCTTGGAGATTGTAGCTGTCGGGAAAGCAAGCAAACGGAAGGTAATTCCACAGGCGGAAAGTGCGAGAAAAGAAGCTGGTGGAGTAGAATCTACGTTTACAATTTATTGGTTTCACAGTAAAATGGTGGGGCCTAGTTGCTTTGTTGTGCAGTGGATATCGGCTTGGAACGAGAAATCGGAGAGCCGAGTTCGAATTCCAGTTGAATTCATTGTATTCACTAACCGCAAATACCCTTGTGAAAGGTATTAATCCGTCTCTTCCCTCCAGTTATGGGTTAAATAATAGGACAGATTGGGTTCTTTAGCCTTGGTCGGCAACCAGTCTACCGCAGAAAGCAATGGCAACCTACTGCGGAATAATCATCTGCCCAGTCAGTCATATCTCTTTCGAGACATGATCACCCAAGCGTTTATTACGTATGGCACTTAACTGACTGAAAAGTTGCTAATCTTGTGGCTCGAGTAAATTTATATATAGGGGGCACCAGTGGTTAAGTTCATCAGAGCAGAAGTCGTAAATGACTTAAGTCCTACTTTACGTTTGATTGAACTAGTAATATGGCTGACACATTCTTCACATCAGTATGGAAGGACTAAACAAATGTTTAAGTTATTTAAAGAAATATACGAACACATTCTTCATGGTCGACTCTCTGACAAAGAGGAGACAAAAAATTAAGAATGGTGCTGTTCATAAAAGTAGAAATGTTACATTTTATAAATTTTAACTATGACAATGAAACATTAAAGATCAAACTCATACATGAAAAGATTGCAACATATAGCAAGCCACACAATAATCATATTCCTTGCCAAATTTCATCTTCGATGTTTGAGACAAGTAAACATAACTTAGAATCTGCAACTAAGGCAAGACTAAGCGTTCGTAAAAGAGGATATGCTAAAGAAGCTAAATATGAAATGCTGAAGAACACCTTAATGTTTCGTCAAGAATCTGAACAGAATCGCAGTTATTGTAAGATATTATCTTGAAAGACAGATGTAATTGACATGTACATCCGACTGTAGATAAGATCAACAAAAGTATCATCTGGCTTGAAAGAGATAGACTGATGGATATGATTGACAGATACATCCGCCCGTAGATAAAGTCAACAAGTGACAACCCGGAATGGCAAAAATGAGTAGTTGAAGAAGCGTGGCCATGTGGGTCACATAGGAGTTTTAATCCTAGAATGTTGGCTAAAAAAAGAATGATCCCCGCTGGTTTTCTACTTCCGACGGCCCCTTAGTGTGCACGAACTCTCTCCGACTGCTTCGCACAAGTGTCACCGACGAAGGATAAAAATATATTATATTTTTATATATACGGGTTCCTCGTTGTTTTCTAGCGGTAGTATATAACAATATTCCATTGTTCTATGAAGTTCCGTAATGTCTACATCATCCAGCAAAAGTGTAGGCAAGTTCTAATGGTAACAGCAGGGAAGAAAGTGTCCATGATGTGAGCAGCAGAATCAACCGGGCGTTGCATTTCAAAATCACCCAACAGAAGCCAGCTTTTAGCAAGAAGGACAAGAACAACATGTAGAAAATTTCCCAAAGATTCAAGTTTAACGTTATGTAGATATAACGAGATATTTGGTCTTATGAATAAAGCGAAAGACGCAACAACAATTCTACGAAGTTCAAAGTCCCTCAAAAATATTGATATTATAAAATCAGCACCAGTTTGTCTCACTATTCCTGGATGCAGCCAAGATCAGGAACTGTGGATTGTTTCAGTTAGCTTGAATTAAGTTATAAAGAGGGGAGGTCACAACTTTCACCTGTGATCAATTTTGCTTTGATAGAATTGAATGTTTCGTTAGAGATCATATGCCATATTCAGAAGCCAATGATCCATCCACCGAGGTCAGTTACAGTGCTTATTTTACCAACTGTATAAGGTGAAATTAAAACAAAATGGAGGACAAGAAATAATCGTAGAAAAAGTCGCAGACAAAGCAGATTGGGTAATCGCGATTAATTACAGGGTAAGTACATCAATAAACTTATTACCTCCCTTAACAACAGTTTTTATCTACAAATAATAAACTAAGGTTAAAAACCACAAAAAAGAGAATTGTCTTTAAATTTTTTACAACAACGAAGACGACAGAAAAATTACATCGACTCAATATGATATAGTTTACATTCTGCAATAATCAGTCAGTTAAGTGCCATACATGATACACGCTTAGGCGATCATGTCTCGAAAGCGACATAACTGACTGGGAAGAAGATTATCCCGCAATAGTTTGCCATTGCTTTCTGCGGTAGACTGGTTGCCGACCAAGGCTATAGAACCCAATCTTTCCTGCTATTTAACCCGTAACTGGAAGGAAGAGACGGATTAATACCTTTCACAAGGGTATTTGCGCGAAAGTGAATACAATGGATTCAACTGGAATTCGAACTCGAACTCGAACTCGAACTCGGCTTCCCGGTTTCTCGTTCCGAGCCGATATCCACTGTACCACAACGAACATCTGCAATAATATGAAGCGTAAAAAAGAGAGAAGCAATGTTTTTTTAACTGGTATGGTAATCCAACATATATTTAATAAACATGCCGATACGGCCACTTGCTTATAAGAAAATGACCTGAAAAGTTCATAGATTGACTATGATTCAAAAACTGTGAAATCATGCATATATTAAATTCAACACTTCCTATTAACAAATATATTGTTTTCTTCCAAGTAAACTGATATCTGACTGTTAAAAAAAGACTTCAAAAGTAAATAGTGGAGACTACTCTTTAAAATGATCAAAATTTGGCATCGTTGTGTTAATTAGTACCTGCAGAAAAAAGGGTTTAGCTACCAAGGACATTCATGCTGACAGTTTGGCTATATTAGGGCAAGATGCTCCAGCTTTATCAACAGTGCAAAAGTGGGCAACTAAATTTAATATGGAAGGGAGAGTCTTGAAAGTGACCCTGAGTCTGAACTTCTAGCCACTACTGAGGAAAACATTGATCGTGTTCACCACATGGGGATAGATGACAGGCGATCAACTATAAATCAAATAGCCATTGCTATTAGTATATCCTGTGAGAGAGTTGAGAATATTCTGCACAATTAAATTGGCATCACGAAGGTTTCTGCTCTGTGGGTTCCGCATTTTTAGAAAACCTGATCAGGCTGATCACATCACGGGATATTTTAACATTTTTTAAGGCAGAGTCATTAGATTTCCATGAAAGTTTTTTCCATGTGTTTTGGGTTCATTACTTTGAGCCAGAGACAATCCATTTAGTGAAAATAACCCCGCTCACCTGCTCCAAAAAAGATCAATATGCAGGAAATGTAATGGTCTTTGTTTGTTTGTTTGCTTGTTTGTGTGTGGGAGAGGGATCCAAAAGGCATTGTGTTTATTGACTATCTTTAAAAGCGCCACATCATCAATCGAGATTCAGTCAGGTACATACGAGATAGACGTTTGGGTGCTCATGTCACGTAAGAGACATGACTGACTGGGCAAAAGATTTTCCCGCAGTATGTTGTCATTACTTTCTGCAGTAGACTGGTTGCCAGACAAGGCTATAGGACCTAGTCAATCCTGCTATTTAACCCATAGTTGGAGGGAGAAGAGACGGATTAATATCTTTCACAAGGGTAATTGCGCGTAAGTGAATGCAATGGATTCAACTGTAATTCGAAATCGACTCTCGTTTCGAGTCGATGCCCACTGCACCACAACGCACACCTAATGGAGATTATTACGTCAATTTGTTGAAACACTTACGAAAAGCCATGAAAATCAAGCACTGAGGAATGCTTGACGAAAATGGTTTTGTTTTATCAGTAAAATACTCAAGCTCACAAGTCTTTTATTTCAATGACTAATGTACTGGATTAGTTTTGAACTTGTGGATCACTCCTCTATTCGCCTAATTTGAACCCATCTGACAATCATCTGTTTCAAAACAAGGAAAAATCACTTATCTGGGAACCAATATAACTGTGATGATTATGCCATAGTTGATGTTGATGGCTTTTTCACAAACAGGATCAAGAAACTTTTTTGTATAGTAAAATTTCAGTTTAACTGGAAATAAAAAATGCAGTTATTAATAATAAGAGTTGAAACTAAGGCATGCAAAATTGTACAGTTCTAAAATGACTTCTTCAGAGTCAGGTTATGAACTTTTCAAGCCATCTTTATATTATATTTGTTGTCGTGCAAATGTTTTGCTACATCGCATAAAGAACAGTCATTAAGCGCTGATGGTGACCAACTAATATGATAGATAGATAGATAGATAGATAGATAGATAGATAGATAGATAGATAGATAGATAGATAGATGAGGTAATTACGTTGAAAGTAATGCTTGCATTGGCAATATATGACATACAGCTGCATCACATATATATTCATCTCGTTTTGCATAAGCAACTAATAATACACGTTTGGACGCCCACACACATACACACGCACACAGACAGACATACATACACACATATATTCATAATAATGTAGATAGGTAAATATATATACGTGCTGGCTAGATTGTTCATATATATATATATATATATATATATATATATATACGTATGTGTGTGTGTAACTGTGCGAGTATGTTTCCGTGTGAGGGGGTATTCTATACTTATACAGATAAATTTTATATATATATATATATATATATATATATATATCGTAATTTTATATATATATTGAAACTAATCAGTCAATTATTTTGGGTTTCAAATTCCATTACATTGCATTTTTATCTTTTCTTTTTCTACGTAATTTTCTACGTATATTTTCTACGTAAATGTAATAAATTTTTTCAATAAGTGAAATGGGGAATCTATAGCAATGGAATGCGCTAAATGCATCCAATATTTTATCCGAGAAAAAAATATTACTCTAAATTCGTCTGCCATTTCAATGCCTGTGTTGCTCTGAACGTATTTTTGTTACCTCAGCAAGAATGTAATTGGATTCGTTGAAATTTCAAAAAGCACTGATATGTGGTAAAAGCTCAGTACGTAAATACTTCAGTTTTCTGAATTAAGAGCAAAACCTGATAGGATCAGTATAAAAAGTGTTATTTTCAGTGTTACAGTGTGTAACGCTTAAAGAAATACAAATCTTTAGGCAGAAATAGATAGATAGATAGATAGATAGATAGATAGATAGATAGATAGATAGATAGATAGATAGATAGATAGAAATGAAGAAACAGAACACGAGAGCAATCTTATTTTGATTCCAATCCCGTTTGACATGATCATTCTAGCTACACACTGTCATCCCAAATTTTGTAGCAAAAATATCATAGTCCCCTAATTCTAGGGCTAATTGAAATTCAACACCCAGAGGAGTTAATGTTAAGTTCGTTTGTAGATATATTCTTTATCAATGTATGTGTACACATGTTTTATTATTAACTCATACTGTCAAAAATGGCGAATAGGATTATTTTGCAAATTAATTGAACTTCTAAATATCAAAGCGTTTCCTTTCATTTTCTTGCTCATAAAAAGAACAAAAATATCTTTATTTACCATGTTTTTGGTAAACTCAGTAATCCTGTTTTATTAAAAATGCTAATAATATTAGGTTGTCTAGAAAGTTCATGCCAATTATGCTATTAAATATTGATTCAACTTAATATGAACCATTTTGTTGCACAACCTTGCTCCATTTTTCCATTAACTTAAAAATTCCATCTTTGCAGAGTTTTGGTGGTTTCTTTTTTTTTGTTTTTTTTTGTTTTTAATCGTATCGCCCCGAGCAAGGTGGTAATGCCACTGATGTGCAGGGGGCTATATAAGAGTAAAAAGATTAAGTAGAAGAGAGTGAAGAGGAAGACGAACCAGTTAGAAAAGAGCAAGAGAAGGATGGGAATACAGGTGTGATGACAGTTGCAAAGGTGGAAAGAAAGGAAAGGATATACAGGGTGGTGAAAGAACTATAGTCAAGTGGTTAAGAGATGAGTATTGACATTGTATTTAAATTCCTGGAGGTTGTAGCCGTCAGGATAGCAAGAATATGGAAGCGAGTTCCACAGGCGGGAAGTGCGAGAAAAGAAGCTGCAGGAGTAGAATTGTCGTCTGCATTTGGTTGATCTAACTGTGAATGGGTGGAACCCAGTTGCAAGTCTGTTTGCACGAATAAACTCATGTGGCAGGGGCACCAGTGACTTAAGTTCGTCGGAGCAGAAACCATAAAAATATTTATAGAACAGACAGAGGGAAGCCACATCCCGTCGGTGAGAAAGTGGCTGGAATCGAGCAGCCAAGTCAGTACCTATCACATAACTGATTCTTTTTGGAGTCTGTCAAGAACACTGAGATGAACAGTAGGAGTGTCTGACCATATATGACAGCAGTGTTCTATGCACGAACGAATGGTAGATTTGTATATATGCAGGATGGATTCAGACGGGAAAAACATCCTGGCCCGACACAGTGACCCAACCTTCTTAGCATTGGATTTAGCTATGGACTCAATGTAGTGATTCCATTTGAGATCAGAAGAGAGGTTAAGGCCAAGGAGGCGCAGTGTATTGCTCTCAGGGAGACTCGTTTGGTCCATGCTTATGGGAGGCAGGAGAGGTTGCCTGTGATGATTGACAGATAACAGCTTGGTCTTAGTCGCATTGAAATTGACAAGCTACTTCTTACCCCAATTCACCACAGAGTGTAGATCCCATTCAAAGTCAGCAGCAAGTTTATGTTTGTCCGCCACGACGGGTTTCTTACTGATGCGCGAGTAAATTGGGGTGTCATCTGCGTAGATGCCTACTTGGCTCTTGATCTCATCTGGGAGGTCATTTATGAAAATAAGGAAGAGCGTCGGGCCCAGGATAGAGCCCTGAGGGACACCAGCGTTTGTGCTGTAGGATGTAGAGGTATGCCCATTCAGGACGACCTTCATTTTGTGGTTATTTAAAAAAGATTGGATTAGATCAAGCAAGCGTCCCGTAACACCGTATCTCCGCAGCTTGCATAGAAGGCCAGAGTGCCAAACCCTGGCAAAAGCCTTGGAAATATCCAGAGCAACAGCACGAGCCTCGCCTGACTCATCAAGGGACTGGAGCATGTACTCCGTAATGGTTGTTAGCATGTCGGCCGTTGACCTGTCAAAGCGGAAGCCATACTGCCTGTCAGAGTAGAGTTTGTGGGCAGTAACATGTTGAATTATTTCAGCATTAACTATGGCCTCGAACACTTTCCCGAAAATTGGTAGAAGGCTGATAGGGCGATAATTGGATGGGTCCGAGGGTTCACCACAGTTCTTAAATACAGGAACGACAGAAGAGAACTTCCAACATGCAGGAAAACAGGAAGTAGAAAGGCAGTAATTATACAGCTAAGAGAGGACAGGGGATAGTTCTGGAGCACATTTCTTAAGGACTATTACCGAGATTCCATCGCTACAGATCGCCTTATGGGGGTCAAGTTTTAAAATTACTCGGTATACTACTGTCGGGGTAATATATACGTCGTACAGTTTAGCCTCACTTCTAATAGGGAAGTCGGGTGAAGGTACTCCAGACGAGTCAAATGAGTCTATGAGAATCTGCGAGCAAAGCACTCAGCTTTGTCCGCAGATGACGTGAGAACCTCAAATTTATTGATTAAAGGAGGGATTGAGGATTTGCTATTGTTCAGCACCCGTTTGCATAACCGCCAATAGTCCTTGGAGCCGAATTTGTGGTCAGCTATGCGCTGTCTCATTCTCTCAGCAAACAACCGCTTGGCGTCATTCAAGATTCTTTTGCACTCATTACGAGCAGACGTGAATAGGCGCCTATTGTGGCCAGATGACTGTCTCCGGAGTAGTCGGAAGTAGTGATTCCTGTGGGCAATGGAGAGGAATGTGGTTTTGGACAATACTTCCTGGTAGGTATGAATGCATCAATGCCTGCTTTTACCCATGATAGGAGGCTCCTGGTGGGAGTGAGAGTGGAAAGAAATATTGAGAGAGACAACAGCATGGTCGGAGTTGCCGAGACTTGACAGGAGTCAGGTGCAGAGGTGAAGCATATATCTAATAGAGAGGAGTGACCAGAGAGAGTACTTGGAAAGCGTGTGGGGAAGTCCACCACTTGCGTAAGGGATTGAGAAATAGCAAAGTTCATGGCGTGGATGCCCGCTGAATCAGTTACAGAGTCTTTAAGCCACTCAGAATAATGGGCGTTAAGATCTCCAAATACAAATATGTGAGTGGATGGGTGGTAGGAAATAGCCTTATGTTGTCAGAAATGCTATCTAGGAGAGAGCAGTCAGGGGAGGAGGGAGAATGATAAAGAAAGAAAAGGTAGCTAACCGAACTGAGAAGTGACAGACGGAGACATACATATTGGTGGTCAGGAGATTCGAGTGATGTTACTTTAGCTATAGGGAGGTGTTCACTAACGTAGACCCCCAGCCCATGCATGTGGACAGTGGAATCCTTCCTTAAGAGGGGGAGATAACCAGGGATGGAGAAGTCAGAGGAGGGAATTGATGAGTTGAGGTTAGTCTCACAGAGCGCTAGGATCTCAGGGGACTTTTCGTAGAGGAAAGCTTCTACACTAGGAAAGTTAGTACGAATGCCCCGGATATTAATAAAAGAAAAGTTAAGGGATTTTGGTGATTTGGGTTTGGCTGGTTTAGGATATTTTCTGATTCTGTTTATCATGTTATGGTTTGTAAATAGGGAGGGACCTAGAGTAGAGGATACAGGCGGTCATTATCCACGATCTGTGCTGGGAGGGAAACTGGCTCGGACTGCAACAAAGTGTGGCCTCAGGGTTGCCCACATAAAGCGCTTGCAGGGACACCTATCCATGCGTTACATAGCACTACAAGAACCCCAATATTATACAACTGTTAGTCAGAGCAGCCGCTCTTGACGCTACGCAAGAGTTAGGGCTCCTAACTACCAGTCGGAAGCAGCAACCAGGAAACTGCCAACCCGGCACTCTCAGAATGATGAGACGTTGCCACCAACCAGACACATCGCAGGAAAATCACGGAAGCACCAATACTGAGGTCTGAGGAGAGAAAAGAGAAAGCCGGAAACCACATCCTAAACAGGGAACAAGGGGTAAGTCTCTACTCCTGTTCAAAAGACGTGGGTGGAGTGTGAACCCGGCGATAGTTTGGTGTATCTACTCCAATTAAAAAAAAGTTATGGGTGGTGAGTTAACTAAGTTTTGACTTAGTTAAAGTCCAGTCAAAGAAATTTCTTTGAAAAAAGACGAAAAAACACTCGTTCAATTAACCATGATACTTAAAATTAGACACAAAAATAAAAACAAAATCATTACTTACTTTTTACAATATTTAAAACAGTTTGTTTCCAATCCAAACACACGTGCTACAATGCCAGTAGGTAAAAAAAAAGTTATTTTATCCTTTTCGCCAGCAGACGTGGCAAAATAATTCATAAAAGTGTTTTGTATGTCATCCAAAGAATGAATATTTTTACCATTGAGATTATTTTGCAAGGACCTGAATAAATGAAAATCCGAAGGAGCAATGTCTGGTGAGTAAAGCGGGTGGGGTAATACATCCCAGTCAAGCTTCAAGAATTTATGCTGAGTCCCTAAAGAAACGTGAAGTCTGGCATTATCCTGATGGAAAACAACACCTTTCCTGTAAGAGCGTTCTTCTTCAATAATGCTACAATCACCAACTCTAAACTTAATGAACCACTTCCTTACAGTTCTATCAGCTAAAGTACCTTCACTGTACAAAGTACCCTTTTTTGTCGCTTGCGAGGCATTTTTGTCTTTACGTTAATAAAAAAGTGTCAAGTGTATAAAATGCACCTTATAACCTTACATTTTCATAGGGATGCAAATGTGCACTTATCAATTAATTTGAAACTTTCTCAAGAGATAGTTTGTAGTGTGCTCTAATCGGAAATATAAACATATATCTATCGATAGATTTTGACGTTTTCTGACGTGTTGGAACATGAAAGACTAAAAATTGGCCTGAAATTTCCGGACAACCTAATTTTTAAAAAATAGTCTGACACACTGATCTGTTCTAAAGTTTCAAGTTTATACACTTTTCTAAGATGAAAATTGTAGTCATCTATTATTACTCTCTGATAATGATATCTATTTATGTCATTAGTTCTGCTATATAATGGCAAGTGTGTGTTGCCACAGATAATATCTTAGTTGTTTCTGCTTGGATTTTAGCAGTCATGGAGCCTATCTGGCGCACAAGTTTGGCAGCTTGGGACCAATAACGTCGAACGTCTCGACTGCTACTCGCACAAAATTATATTTGTTCGGTATTGATCTATTGTTATCAATATTTCACACTTCCGTCAGTCGGGCAAGAAACTAAGAATTAAGTAAGGCATGGTTGTCAATTGCGAATTAATCGTCGCGTTTTATGCTCCAAATAAGTACCAAAAAAGAAAAAATAGGCTTATAGCACCAGAGCCCCTATCGTCAGTCTAGTCGACCCCCACATTCTGCAACAAGGACAGAATCTCAGTTGTATCGGTTATTATTGAATATATTGTGAGAGCAGCGTGTAGACGGCATGACAATAGTTAGAGAGCGAATTGGTCGATAGTAGCTCTGCACTGGCAACGATAAAATTCGCAGATGTAAAAAGATGTCATGGCACCGCTAATACGGGCACTGCCGTTGTCCAGGAGACCGAGCGTGGGTGCTAATGGTAGAACAGTCAGCTATTTCCCGTAATATGGATAAGATGCTCTGTGCAGACAGAACAATTGACGTTGGTTAAATTTGTGACCTAGAAAAATTTACGAACATAACAGAAAGTTTAAATATAAATGTGTGTGTGTAGCATTTTATGTATTTGCATTATTTCATAACTTTTGACTCTATTGTTGAATGATATTTTACAATGTAATGCTCCCTTTAACATCTAGCAAGTTAATAAACAATACCGATTTCTTTCCTGGAATAGACGATGTTGTTAAGTTGTGGAAATCACAAAGAACGAATTCTATTTTTAATTTATTAAAAGTAAAAAATATTCAAAGAAAATTAACATTAAACTAAAAAAATTAAAGTATTAGCAACCTTATTGTCTTAATCATTAATGAGTTCTTCCATTGTAGAAACATATTCACTTCGATTAACGCTGATTATTACCGGGTGTTACCATAAAAACTGAATATCTAATACCTACTTTTGACATCGGTTCTTCAATTATTGCATAAAGTCACATTGTTTTTATATTCAAAGACACACACTAACACACACACTTACGCATATATATTTATATAGGTAAGATGGTAAATAAAAATATATAAGTATTACTTGTCTATGTATATATTTTGTATATTTTTTAGTATCTTATTACACTTTTAGGTTTCGCTATTAACTTAAATTGATTATACATTTAATAAATTAGAAATATTAGTACAATCAATTTTATACCCATAACGAACTTTAAGAAAGGAACAACAATCCATATTCCAAATCGTAAAAGGTCAATATGATATGACAAGCACCGGGTAATTGCTGAAATATGCATGAAACTCAGAGTCGTGCATAAAACGCAGGATAATATGCATATGGGATGTTATTGTGGTTCCAACGAGAGAAAAGTGTAAAGGAAACTGCAAATGTTCTTTTATAAAATATATTGTATTTTATTTTTCATTTTCTGCTACACGTGTTTCTGATCTCGTGGCCTTCATCAGACAAAAAGTGGTTGTTTCCACCTAATAAAAGAAATTAATTATCGTTATAGACTCTGTTTTCAGTCATCGTCTTGTTTGTACGTGGTAGTAGTTCACACTTTCTTGTACTTGTGAGGGGATTTTTTCCGCTTTAAAGAGTAATAAAATAATTTGTAATGGGTCAAATATCGGGCGAAGGAAGGATTTGTTTTTAGTTTTTTGTTTTATTCATATATACATAGACACACACATACACACATATATATATACATATATACACATTTCCTATGTCGTGTTGGATTTCGTGTGTATGCCACTGGGTTTGTTCTTGCTATTATGCGTATATGCTTGTGTGTGCACGCGGTCCGACTAGTGTATCTAGTCATTCTGTGCTCGTGTTGGGTGTCCTTGTGTACGTGGAGAGTTATGATGTACTTAATCCTGATTTAAATTTGTTTATGAAGTTTTTTTTTTGTATTTGTAGATAGAATAATTGTAGGAAAAATAATTGGCAATATTAACCAATTCCACAGTCTACTCCAGAATTACACCCGAAAATCAAATTCACCCAAGAATATAGTTCTCACAAATTACCAATTTTAGACACACTCATTAGAAATAGAAACAACCAAATAATCACAGATATCTACCACAAACCTACAGGCACCCAACAATATCTTCATTTCAAGAGCCATCACCCAAAAAGTTGCCTAAAACCCATCTCATAGTCCCTAGCACGTCGGGTTTGCACTAAAGTCGCCGACAAACACTTCCGAAAAACCCACCTAGAAGAACTAAATGAAACTCTAAAATCGAAGCTAACCCACAACACTTATAAACAAAGGTTTTGAACTCTCAGAAAAATACATTTGGACGAACTACGAAACCGAAAGAAACGCAACATCGAACAGAATCTAGCATATGTTTCAACATACAACAGGAACAATCCAGAATGATTTAGAGAAACTACAAAAAAAAAATTAGACCCACGTAACAAAAATGATAAAATGAAAAACATACAAAAAACTACCAAAATAATTAAGAACCAATGTCAACCAATAAACCTGAAACACACATTAACCTCATCCAAATTTAACCAGCACACGATACAGGGGTTACAAAAATAACAAAAAAGATGTGTGGTTTGTGATATTATAAGATATTCCTAATAAACAAAAATTTAAACTGCAACACCAAAAATCTGTTATATACCCTCAAGTGAACAAAATGCAGCAAATCTTATATAGGAATCAGCCAAGCACGAAACAACAGAATTTCTCTTCACAAAAGCAACATCAAATTATCAGATGACAGAAAACTCTTTGTATCACAACACATCTTTGAGCAATGACTAAACTGCAATAGGGTAAACTTTATAGCGACTATTTGCAAACAAACGTGTATTCTCTGTTAAGAACAAATATGAAACTTTAAAACAAGTAAAAGACTCAAAATGAGACGGAAGCGCGAATGACAACCAGATGACATGTGGGAACACCAAGAAATGGCACAGAATATGAACGATTAAAAAAATACCAGAAATAGGTGCAAGCAATTAAAATAGGAATGACTTAATGAGAAATATGCCAAACAACTGCAAAATACAAATGTAGCTGGTAGTATAAACGAAAATATAGCCATCTGGCAAGACAAGAAATGGCAGGACATAAAATCTGCAGATAATAAACATAATGGAAAGGGAAATGATTCTTCAGAGATAGAAATAATAAATCACAGAACAGTAAATTATTAGTTTCTGTTAAAACTGGCCATGTTGAAGAGGAACGAACTAGCAGATTTGAATGAGATTGTTATGGATGTTGACAGCTTTCGATGATTTTAAGATAAGTTTACTGAAGTGATAAACGAGACATATGATAGCGGGGAAATATCGGAGGAACTCAGTATATCATTCTTCAAAGAGCTACCAAAGAAATCAGATGCAAATGAATACGAATTCCACCGTGAAAACTACTTCATGAGTCATAGGGCTAAGCTTATAAAAGGATTGTTGTGGCTAGAATTCATAGCAGAATTACGCCATTTTTAAAAATAATTTCCCCTTAAGAAAGACTAAAGCGCTACTAGTGCGCAGGGGGTTAAAGTGAGAGAAAAGACTGGGTACAGGGGTATTGACAAAAGAATAAAAGACGAACTGGATTCAAGAAGATAAAAGATGGTAATTGACGTTGCATTTACATTTTTGGAGATTGTAGCTATCAGGAAAGCCAGTAAACGGAAGGTAGTTCTACAGGCTAGAAGTGCGAGAAAAGAAACTGTTCGAGTAGAAGTGAGAGTTGCACTTAACTAATTCAAAGGTAAAATGTCTTCTAGATGCCAATCTAGAGCACACTTAAATTCCCACGGAAAGGATATCTACAAATTCCAAAAATCTCTACAGGGAATAATTAGCTTGCATGCGGGTTGTGAGTCAAATTAATATGCAAAAATAAGAAATGGTGTACAATAAAGATGCTTTTTCTAACGATTGTCAAATGGTAATGAGTATTGGACAATTTCCGTACGACCAATATGTAGTTCCACCGAGAAATATTGACATGGAAAACAATTTCTATGGAAAATAGGAATTCCAAAATAAAACCAGTTGTCAGCAATAAGAAAGAGAGAATTGAACTTTTGTAAACTCATGATAAGGAAGAAAGTTTGAAAAATATTCACACTGAAGGCGAAAGAAGTTGTGAAAAACAGCGAGTAACTGAGTTGAAGACTTGAGCAAAGGAATAGAGGAATAAGTACCATAAAAACGAACTATTTTAAAAGCACAAGAATAACTTAGAGCAACAAAAGTAGAAGTTATGGAAAGTCATAACCGCCTAAATCATTGATGAATATTGTCATTCATTAATATATTATATGAATAAGTGCACGAAGAGGGAGTGGAGTGGAGTGGGGTGATAACAACCAGCGTGTGTTAAAGGTGCATATAGAAAATCCAGTGTCGTGTTGAAACCAATGGAGTTTGGTAAATCTGTTTTGCATCTCTACTCAACGTGTGTAAAACTGATCAACTACTTTCTGAACATTAAGCCTGCTCGTTCTACTAGATTTTTCAGTCTGAACTGGTATTGAGCTTATGAAGCTCAGGCAAATTGCAACCTTTAACCAATCTTATCTCTACAGCCCATTGTGCCATAAGACAATGCCTCTTTTTTTGTAATCGAAGAGTTGCTAAATGGTGTTCAATTCTATGCTTGGCTTACTAAGCATATTAGCCGGGCCTAGCATATCCGCTAATTGTTTTAGCCGTTTTATCTCCCAATGCAGCTATCTGTATTATCATTAAATACTAGAATAAAGAGTTATCTCCCCTAACATAGTCAGCCCTAGAAAGAAAGATAACTTTCAGTTTTGATTTTAGTGTAAGTATTTTAGATTATTAAGATTTATTTTGTGTTTGTTATTTTATTTACTAATTTTTATTTCTTTATATTGAATTTTTAATTTTTATATTTAATTTTTATTTTATTTATTTATTTATTTATTTATTGACTATATTTTAAACTATTTTCCAGTGTAAAGTTTGATATTTGAAATAAAAATTAGTAGCTGTAGATTATTTATTATTACTTAGTCTTTGGAGCCGTGAAGAGGTTGTAAGTAATTATCTGAACATCATTAACTGTTGTTAAAACAAAGGTGCCGCAATTTGTAGTAATGATTTTCGGAGAAATAAATTTAATACATCAACACTTTACAGACATTGCAAACAGAAACTTTTGGTTTATTATATATATATATATATATATATATATATATTCCTCACTGATAGCACAACTCGAACTGTCATGCACAACCTAATTATATGTTTCTCTTTTTAGTTAAGCACTGTTATAGGTTTAATAAAAGCACTTATACTTTATATCTTAACCTTATCGGAATATGGAACCAATCAACTTGGACTACTCTACTAAAAACATCACGGTTCCTGACAAAAGCTCTCATATACTGACCCTTTTACACAAGATCGATAGCGTCATAAAAACAATGAGATGGAAACTTTACTTCTTTAAAAAAAAAAAAAGGATTAGTATAATAACTTAAATAATGTCGAACTTTATGGATTTAAGTACCAAAACCAACACCATGCAACGAGCAACTATTGGACTTCGAGAAAAAACTATCCTCATTAAAAGACCAAATTAAAGTCACTAAAACTATCAACAATTTACAGCAAAAAATGCTAAAGGTAAATTCTATTATAAAAAATCAGATAAAATAATTATCAAAGCAGATAAGGCGGGTAACCATTATAAAATCGATACAGATATGTACCATTAAGCTATCAACAAAGAAGTTAATAGATTTTATATAAAGGCGCCCATCAAATGAGAAAATAACATCAATAGCGAAACAAAGAAAATAGGCACTGAACTAAAATTTCATGATGCAACTTTTACAAACAACAAACATTTATCACAGTTAAAGACCACAAAAACAAAGTTCTTAAACAACCCTCAATAACAATTGCTCAACCCAACTAAAAATAATATCGGTAAAATCAGCAAAACAGAAAGAGCATGTAAATACACGTAAGATGATCTAGAAATAAACCAATGAAATAAAACAGCAGAAGCCAGAGAATGATCTACTAATATAAAAAGGAAGAATGAATGTACATTTATCCAATTCGATATTTGCGACTTTTGCCCATCCATCACCGAATATTTGCTAATGTCTGCTATCAATTTAGCAAAAGATTACTGTCCCATTAACGATCGCAAATTAAATATCACAAAGCAGGAAAGAAAATCTATATAGTTTAGGCTTTAATATTGCTAAGTGAGCATACAATATTGCTAAGTGAGCATATGATATTGTTGGAATCTTGTTATTGAGGTGACTAAGATATCATTTTAGATAATTTACATAAATCAGTCCAATTTAGATTATCTACTAACTCCAGTAATGAGAACATATTTGATAATTATAAAATTAGACAAATAAAAGCTTTAGAATTAAGCAACCATAAAGTAAATTTAGAGTATTTAGAAAAATACAAAGAAGTTAAAATAATCAGAAACACCGTAGGCGTAGCATTTCATGATTTAATACACAGTTTCCTAAATTTCCACATTATCGGAAGAATTTTCCTAAATTTAATTCATAAGCACTTTAACTATTCACCAACACTGATAAAGATTTTTCAACAAAAATAATGTTAAGATCAGTTACAGTTACGCTAATAACCTCTATAAATATATATCCCAACATAACAATATTATATTAAGTAAATATGTTTACAAGAAAGACAAAGTTATTTTTTAAAAAATTAACGCATTTGCCGAAGAAATACTATGTGTCTTATAAACAGCCAATGAATTACTGGTAATATTGTATACCAAGCTAGCATACATTGTGCTAATGCTTTTAAATTTTATTTTAGCTTCACAGAAAATTCGTAGAAATTTCGTTTAAACCATCATCGAGGGTCTTTAGGCAATATAAAATACTAAAAAGCACTGATTACTCAAAATATTTCTGGTAGTTTAAGATGCTAATCCATCTTTTATCACCTGGGATATTGTAGTAAGAGCTAATTCTCACAACAGAAAAGGAAATAGATGTAATATATGTCTCGTTGAAAAACTAGTTAAAATATGTAAATAACCCTAGCGTATTATATATGAGAAATAATTGATGGTTACATGTAGGCACACAAATAAATATCTGCTTAAGTACATTGATCCTCATTAGTTTTAATATAAACTATTATTTATTCTTGAAAAAAAAGTTATCGCTCTTTAAAATTTGTATTAAAAATAAATATTCGCAGCTTGAAAATATTTTTTATACATAAATACCAATCCCATTTATCTTAAATGCGAAATACATTTTTAAAATTAGAAAAAACTGTAATCCCAGTAAAAAAAAAAAAAATACAACTGCCAACATCGCGATATTTAATTAAAATTCGAATCAGATGACAGTCAGTCTATAAATCCAGAATTTATTTCGGCAGAAGTAAAAATTTCATACTGCTTCTTTAAACACACACACACACACACATATATATATATATATATATATATATATATTACAATATAAAGCTCTGCTCTAATCTGTATCTACTCTGTGTAGAGCACTCTATAAAAGTAAATGCGTGAACAGTGGGTTTAAAATCTACGTGTTCTATCACTTTCTTACAATATATATATATATATATATATATGAACGCTGAGGTCGATACCGAATGGCGACAGTCTGTTTCATAATTGAACGCAATCTTCAGGTCATATATATATATATGTGTGTGTGTGTGTGTGTGTGTGTGTGTGGCTATAGAAAATAATTAGAATTTCTGCAATTTCTTGTTCACGCAATACGCGGAATAACTTGACGTAACGAAAAAATGATTGTAAAAGTCATGCGCTGAAAAGCAAAAAAAATCATTTTTAATTTACTTCTACCAACAAGGAATCGTGGAATATCATTAATTTTTCTCTGTCTCTCTGTCTCTCTCGCTATCTATCTATCTATCTATCTATCTATCTATCTATCTATCTATCTATTTTGACTAGTTCTTTACGACAAAATTTTGTTCATATAATCGTAAATTTAAAAAGTTTTATGTCTTCAAATCAAAACATCCATTTGAACAAAATTATAAATGAAATTAAATATTATGAAATGTCATTGTGTGAATGACTAGATTTTTAAATTAACATATTTTCCATTTTTTTAAATATAAATACAACATAAAAATAAAAAGAGGTTGCCAGAAAGAAAGTAACGATAACAAAAGGAAGTCCTACAAACAGCAATAAAGGCAAAAATGGCAATTCACTTAATATAAACCAGAATGAGGAAATGTCATTCATTTTCATGAATTAAATTCGTAGCATTAACAACATCCCTAAACCTGAGGCAGAGAAATATTTATTAACACATTCGGCTTTAACGTCTCAAACTGAAAAAAATATAGATAAATTTCTGTAACTGTTGCACAGGAAGTATAGATATATTGTAGTAACCGGAAGTTACAACTGAATAAAATAACAAAACAAACATGTAGCAGAGTTAAACATTTTGACGTGATTATTCATTTTATTTCTTAATTTACTCAGTTATTTAAAATGTTTTATCATTTTTTTATCTGACATTTCAACTTAGATGTATGCAATTATTTGCTGCCCTGTTAAAGATGATTGTTAGAAAAGGCCAAGTGAAATAATTAAAATGTATCAAAAACAGACGACTAGAACGAAATGGAATGTTGACTAAAAATCTTATTTATAAAACATCAATCGAAGGAAACTGATTTTAAATCTCTTGCAACATAATTCAAACCAAATATGCATACATACACAGAGAGAGAAAGAGAGAGAGAGAGAGAGAAAGGGAGAGACACACGCACATACCTATATATTATATAAATAATCATATATTTTATTAAGTGCGTATTCTGTAGAGATAGTTATCATGGTAGTGTGCAGGCTACTGTTATTAGAACATTGTAACAGCCTCAGTGTGTGGCGGAATATTTTTTAATATTTCAGGCAACGTAGAAATTTCTGATAGTATATATCATTGCTAGTAACTAGGATAGTCATGAGTTTATGAGAAAGCACTCCAAAAATAAATCTTTTTACTAACTTCAAAAATTGATGATGAGAAGAATTCAGATGCTTTTACGATAGAAATCAAAAACAAAGACATTCTGATTTGCAATTTTCTTGTAAAAAATAAGAAAATATGAAGTGCATGGGAATTTGAAGTAAGATAAAACATGCTTGGCAAAATATTATTTCGTTCTCATTGAAAGAGAAGATGACAGTTATTTTACCCAAAAGTTTAAATTAAAAAGTCCAAATGGGAAAATAAATGCTGACAAAACCAGTACCATTTTGTAATCTTAGTTAAAGTAAGAAAGTGAAAAGCGAATAATAGGTTCCAGAATCAGATTTGACTTTAAGAATATGAGAAGCAAAATTATCCTCCAAAGCTGAGTATGTAAAATGTTCAAAGAGAAACATCGGCGAATTTCAAGTAGAAATCAAAAACAGATTCAAAACTTTTAGAACCTGTGAATAGCAATTAACAACAATAATTAAGGAAGCAGAAGTGACAAGCGGGAAAATAGCCGAAAAATAACAGTCATAAAAGAAATTATCAAAGTCAAAATTAGAACTTACGAAAATGAAGAGAAACGTGATCATAAATATTAAGATAGAAAATTGAAAATTTACAATTAAAAACTAACAAATAAAAGTATTAAATAAACAAGAAATGAACTCTTAAAGAAAAGAAGCTGTTCGGAAAGAGAAGATCTGGAAATATGCACGATGATTCGGTTGCATGTGTAACTAACAAAAGAAAGGATAGAAACGATGATGTCATCAGTTATGTTAATGATAAACGAATGTTATTCTACAAATATATTTTGAAAATAAGAATACCAATTACTCCGGTATTTTCTAGAGATGTTCCAGATTTAACAACAAACGAAATAATGCTTATGATTCAATATGTGAAACATGGAAAAGCACGAAGGGAAGACGGCATTGCAACAGACGTTTTGAAACAGGCACAAAAACAATTCCAAAACTATTCTTCTATAAATAGAAAAGAAAGGGAGGGATACTTTAGTTTGAAAATATTAATGCGTTATAAAATATTTTCAAAATTACTTAAAACAATTAGAGAAACACGCTAGACTAAAAACAGCCAGGTGAATATACAGATTTTAGTAGTGTTTACTTAACATCAGGTCATCTACAAACAATTGTCTGATAGATAAAAAAAAAAAAGCAACAGAGTGAACAGTGTTTGTCTCGTGTCAACTTTAATAAAACATTTGATTCGATAGAATACTCAGTAATCTTTAACTCACTACGAAAGCAATGCATCAATGAGAATTAGATAAAGGTTAGTAATAATATATATGATAACAGTATTGCAATAATAATAGAAAAAAGTTTAAATATAGTTTTAAAAAATGAACAGAAATATAAATGAACAGAAATAAAATAAATGTTCACTGTAATATTCCGAAAAAGATAATAAGTACATGAGAATCAATGGCACAGAACTGAATGACGACCACCTGTAAATCTACTTAATGTAGGTGTTAATATAAAAACAACATAAAAATAAAATAAAACTTTATATAACGATGGGTTCAAAAGAATGCAATACAAATAAAGGTATAATCCAAAGCCCTTGGTCAATATGCTTAAAAGACAAATTATAGAATGAATATATAATGGCAGCCATGATGCAGAAGTACGAAACATGAAAACAAATTTAGAAATTCACAAAGATCAATTAATAGGGCAATGGTAAATAAAACAGAGATTCAAATGGATAAGGGAACTGACAAAATAGAAGTGCTTTAATGACAAAAATAACGGTGTCATAGGCTTTCAAGCTGAAAGATTATTACATGTAGCAAGATATTGCTTCATAAGTGTTCAATGGATCGTAGTCGCAGTAAAATAAAAAAAGGGAGAGATGAGATGACGGATTTTTTGTGAGACATGACAAAATTATTATGTATATGGAAGCCATTGCAGAAGTTGGAAATAGTCAACAGTACATTCGTAATGTATATATATATATATATATATATATATATATATATACTCAGTCATTACGAATGTGATATATATATATATAATACTAGTCATCCACATACAAGCTTGTTTCGCTGTATCACGGCTCATCGGTGTGGCTAGACACATCCATTTGCTTCTGGCCTTGATCGAAACTCGATAGATTTGGTGTGAGTAAGAGTCGCTGCCCCCTAAGCCATAGGCACCTGGGATTGGAGAAAGGAAATTTTAACGTGTTGCATATAAGCAGTGTATACTCACACGCTAGTCAGCGAAAGAACTCAATTCATTTCTGAATAAATATATATATATATATATATATATATATATATATATATATATATATATATATATATAAATTAGAGAAAATTTTCAAAACTCAAAGGTGTCGGATGTACATTTCGACATTGGATCTCTAATAGAGACTCTACATCACGTCAGCGACATTGTTTTTCAAAATGGCAAAGGTCTTGAGTTACAGTGTAGAGGGGTTTTTGGTTAACAACGGTCACAAAGTGGAAAAGGACAGAGCTGGTAGTCGCGGGGTTACAGGGTGTTGAAATGTTATATTTAGGAAGGGGAGGAATAGGAGTTCATTTTTTATAAAGATAGACAACTAAATGAGTTAAATTACTTTTTAAAGTTATGATTTTGGGCTGTTTGAAGAGGTGTATTTAGGCGAGAAGGAATGGTTTTCAATATAAGATTTAATTTTTTTTTTAAGTTTATTTGATTAAACCTTTTAGGTAGAAGCGAGTTAAATGCCAATATATATATATATATATATATATATATATATATATATATTCTCAGTCATTACGAATGAATCAACATCACCATTTTCTCAGACAAGATAAATAGATAGATAGATATGAACAGAATGTAATAGATAGATAGATAGATAGATAGATAGATAGATAGATAGATAGATAGATAGATAGATAGATAGATAGATCAGTCTCTCAATCTCGACATCATTAATAACGAATGCATAGATGTTAGAAATGTTTTGCTAACCATGTGCGCCATTTCTAAAGATAAACAATTCTTGTAATTCAATCATGAGAATCTTCAATTATATGAACAGGAAGTTATTACCTAAGAGTTGAAGTCGAACGTCAACCTGGCAACGTTTTGCAGTGGGGACAAATAACATGTTCCCCGTGAGCTGCAAGTCGTGCATGAACGTGTGAGTGTGACAGGAACAGTACTTTTCTTATTCTTTGTAGAACTAAATATCACCGATTGTAGCATTCTCTCACTCAACCAAGCTCACGACTACGAAATTTCGTCTATCTGGCGACTGCAGTTTGACATGCCTCTTTCAAGGGCAGAAATCTGTAACAGTCTGCAACCACACAAGTTTTCTATTGTTTGGGCTTTTTTAATAAAGATGGTGAACAGAGTTCGACTTCAGAGTTTACGGTGAGAGTTCAAAGAATTGTCCTTCAGAACAAATTTTGTTTTTGAATTAATGGAAAATTAATTGAAAATTCTTTCATAGAATTTATCTTTGATACGCGTTTTTGCTCAGTCTAGACAATCTGGGCATCGAGCACTTTGCTGTGTAGGTTAGCTTACTTTTAGGCTTTTTTTCTCTTTCTTTTTTCAGGACTGGTATTTTTATTTGAGACTGTATCTGGATAAGAGTTTTAGGTTTTAGTTTATTGGTTCCATCAACAGTTTTTATTTTCTTTGATATATATATAATAGAAATAGTTTTTTTTTCCAATGAGGGAAATTGATATAGAAGAAAAAGAGCGAGAAGCCGTAAACGTTTTGTTTAAAGTGTAGATTTATTGTTGCTATTATTAAAATTATTATTTGCTTTGTGTATGCTATATTAAGTGTTCATAATGGTATTCGTGTCGCTACACGTGTTTCGAGTCTAAAGTTGACTTTCTTCAGGCGAATAAACTTGTCACTTCACATGAAATTTGTTTGCTTTTCTGCACAGGAACTCTGCAGCTGAAGCACACAGAATACTTGTTGAGACTTACGGCGACCATACTCCATCGAAAACAACATGGAGAGATTGGTTTCGACGCTTCAAAATAATTTTGATGTTGAAGATAAAGAATACTCTGGTGCACCGAAAAAGATTGAAGATGAAAAATTGGAGGCATTTCTAAATAAACACTCATGTCAGGCGCAGGCTGAACTTTTCAGAACCATTAGAAGTTGATGACACATTTCGAAACATTTGAAAGTATTAATAATGATTCAAAAGCAAGTGCCGTACAAGTTGAAGCCGAGAGACATCGTGTTGTGAACAGCTGTTTTAATGGCAGAAAAGGAAAAGATTTTTGCATCGTATCGTGACAGACGTTACACTACAATAACCCTAAGCGTAGATGATCGTGGGGTAAGCCCGGCCATGCATCAACATCGGCGGCAAATTATCCATGGTTCTGAGCTTCTGCTCGGCATTTGGTTGGATCAGCTGGCTGGAGTTTATGATGAGCTGCTCACACACACACACACACAGATATATATATATATATATATATATATATATATATATATATATATATATATATGTAACATTTTCCTTATATTTTGAACAGATAAATTATCATGTAAAGATAAATAATAAACACGTTTCTTTTTTAAATTTCACCCTAATATTACTTGTATATCAGGAATGTTTTTATGACTTGAAATTGGGAATATAAATAAATGGAAAACATGTTCCTCTAAAAGTGTTTGCTTATTACGTGTTGATCTCGCTGTAAAAAGTGACAAATCTGTTGAAATAAGGCAAATTAAGTAAATGAAATAAACTAAACTATAACATGGGTAGCTAAAGTCCCAAAAACCAAGATAGAATACACGTAAGAACATATTATACATTAAAAGTTCAAAACTTCAAACCTTACCACCTATAAACTACAACTTTGTAAAAATAGGAAGCCTTACTGAAAGTTAGCATATTAATGAATAGAAAAACTCCCAAGTCACTAGTTCCACTGTTTAAAAGGATACATTAACAGAAAACACACGAAGTAGGGAATTTACTAATATTGTGCAAGTAAACCATTTAGTTTAATAAGTATAAACAATAACGCAGAGAACATTCTACCTTCAAGATATCCATTGTGCAGACCTGATGTTCCGCAGGGAACATACAACGCCGTAAAAATTAAACTTCATCTGGTTGCTTGAATTCTATTGTAGCTTCTGCTGAAGAAATTGTCCTTCTAGTCATACCTACAGCAGAGACTGAATCATTCCTAAATATCCGTGTTTAAGATCAAACCATGAAATTAAAATCATATATTTTCAAGACTTTCAAATTCTCTGCTCATCTTGTGGTAGAGTAGGCCCCATACCAATTTCACAAATATCTTAGATTTACACCAGAGAGCGTGAGAGAGAGAGAGAGAGAGAGAGAGAGAGAATCACCTAGGGAATCGAATGGGGTTTGTATTTTACAGTGATGAGAGCATCTTCTGCCAAGTGATGTATGTGTTTATCATGAAACGGAGTGTGAATTTGAATGTTGACATCAATGTTCACTTTAAATTTTCAAACGTTCTGTCCCCGATATTGATCACGTTAAACCATAAATAAAGCGCATCTTAAAACTATATTTTATCATATATATATATATATATATATATATATATATATATATATAATTGGTTTAATCTAATAGAAATATATATTCCACAGTTTTTTACTTTTTATAAAGTGCTCAATACAGATGAAGAGAACTGTGAAAATACTGCTCCACTAGAATTGTTAATCCAACTAGACCAGAAATTGCAAACACTTGAATAGAGTAAACTTACAAATAAAACAACGCATAGAATTAACCCAGTTGAGTAATACTACTGATGTCATTAAATGGTTTAGCCACATTAATCACAAATGCAAATGTTCGTTCTCCCAGTTTGACATAGTAAATTATTACCTTTCAATTTAAAAAAAAACGTTTTAACAATGGATTTTTCCATGAAATATTCTTATCTCACAAATGAGAAAACAAATATATTTTACTGTTCTCATCCACAACAATGAACAGTGGATAAAAACAAATTCTAAGGACGTATTCTACATTACTATAGGAACACTGGATTCTTCGGAATCATCGGATTTTGTAGGTTTATTTATTTTTTACAAACTAACTGCGCAAGGCGATATTTATATAGCTGACATTGGGTTATATAGACACGATGGCCTCATGATTGTCTATAATTCTACAAAATCTAAAGTACATCAGTCAGTTAAGTGCCATACGTGAAACACGCTTGGGCGATCATGTCTCGAAAGAGACATGACTGACTGGGCAGAATATTATCCGCAGTAAGTTGCCATTGCTTTCTGCAGTAGACTGGTTGCCAGCCAAGGCTATAGAACCCAATCTGTCCTTTTATTTAACCCATAACTGGAAGGAAGAGACGGATTAATACCTTTCTCAAGGGCATTTGCGCGTAAGTGAATGCAATGGATTCAGCTAGAATTCGAACTAGTTGAATCCTTAAAGTAGATACAATACGTAAATTAATACATAGACTAATGAAAAACTTCAGTCTTAAAGTAATAGTCAAAACTAACCTAAAAAATTGACTTCACAGATGATCTTCTAGATTTATTTGACAACACATACTCACCCTACGTAAAATATCCTGCCCAGTCAGTCGCGTTCTTTTGAAACCCTATTTACATACATCCTAAACCCTATTTACATACATCCTAAATCAAACAACCCACCATCTATTATTAAACACATACCACACTGTTGAACACAGAATAAACAATTTCTCAACTGAGGATATTTTTTATAAACACAGTCAATATTACAATACTGCCCTAAAAACAGCGGCTATAAATACAATGACATTAAATATTATAAGCAAAAGAATAATAATGCCGAATATAATAACAATAGAAAAATAATTTGGTACACACTACCATTTAATCAAATGGTTAGTACTAAGTTAAGTAATAAATTCCTTAACCAAGTTCAAAAATACTTCCCAACTAATAAACCCTTGAGCGAAATTGTTAATAAGAATCTACTGAAATTTAGTTATAGCTGCACTGATAATCTTGAAATGATAATAAATACATAACAATAAAATCCTAAAATAATATAACAAGATTAGCAGACAAACCCCTATTATAAATTACTACAATAACACTAATACTTGCAATTGTCGTAACCCAGACGAATGTCCTTTTACAGATTCTACAGTCTACTAAGCTAGCATTTCCACTACAGAAAATGCAACTCTTATCAAACATTATATTGAAATCACTAAAAACATTTTCAAGTCACGATTGTATAAGCATAAGTTATGCTTTAACAGTAAAAATTATAGTAACTCAACTCCACTTTACTAATACTACTGGCAATGGAAATATGCAAATAAAACACCTACAGTAAATTGGAAGATATTAACAAAAGCTAGAACCTGTAAATCGTTACATTAAAAATATTTTCTTTAGCTTACAAGAAAAAATCCAAATAATTAAGTTCCCGAAAAATAACTTATTAAACAATCATAATGAACTAATTGCCTATTGCCACCACAAGATAATTCACACTTTTAAATATATCTAAACTTATCTCAAACTGTTTACTATACGCTATAATCTATAATCCTATGCCTTTTAGTTAATTATATACAATTTAAATTCAACCTTAATTAACTAATACATTACAGCTTAAGCTTACTTTCACTACAAGTTTACTCTAAAATCGAGTATTTCTGCCTTTAATAATTAACTTTATGGCTTGACGTGTATTTCTTTACATTAAAATTGTGTGTTTATATTAGCAACACTCTTTAACGTAAATATTTTATTGTTTTCATCTCAATCTCGTCGCATCTCAAATGATATATTGGCGACATAAATGTTCCATACTTATTAAAACTAACACAAGTGACACTTCCTTTCCCCACACCAATACAATCCCATTGCAACACTTTAACGTGTCAATATTCATTAGTCTACACCGACAAATCTTTTAAGTTATAATAACCTCACACTCCACTACATTCACTTAATACAATGGCATTTTTTATTTTTATTTTTATTTTGAATTACCTTACCAATATGTACATGACCCCGTAAATGAACTATATTTCAATGGCTGATGATGGTGTATTGAACACCGAAACTTGATAGCTTTTGAGTTGCAGTATACTATTATTATAACAATAATAACTATATATATATATATATATATATATATATATATATATATATATATATATATAGTTGTCAGTCCGTAAACGGTGAGGATAATCCAACAAGATTTCCTTAATATAAATCATTAATAGGTAAATCCATATAGAGAGCTCGATGGGTGTTAACCAGAGCGATTTCCTTTATAAACTATGACAATATATATATATATATATATATATATATATATATATATATATATATATTATTATAATGAGCTCCTGTATAGACAAGCAAAGGAAATTTGATCACAACACGCATTATGATTTGTTATACCATAATTTACAAATCGCTTTCACTTTTTGGTGGTTGTAGAGAGAGCATTGACGTGTACATCCAGAATACAGCTCAGTACATTTTGCTACCATTACTATAACAGAAAAATAAAATAGAGTCCTAGCAGGATAATGTCTGCCCATATACTGATTTGCTAAGCATAGCTTAGATGTGGCACAAAGCCAAAAGTACAGGACACCCAATGAGGATTGAACTCACTACTCAATTGTAATGATTCTACCGAGACAAGCTTGCTAACCATTACACTACCTCGAGGTGCCCGCTGTCTGCCCATATGATGTCTGCACTACTCGAAAATGTCTTGCTAGAGTTTCAACTACTTTCCTAGCCGATATGACTCTCAATAGACATTATGGGTACATGTTGGAACGACACCTGATTGGCTCATTTGACCTACCTGTATCACTCCTGCCTCAATATTTGTAAAAGACGTGGAATATTGCAACGGGTGATGATGTTTGTCATCTGTATAATCATATGCATATAAACGCGTATATCAAGCAAGATATGAGAGATACGAATACGAAATATGAGTATTGTTTGTATGCACGTTATTTTTAGACATTTGCACGTACTGATTTGCATATGTAACCAGTTACTGCAATCCAGCTTGTACAGAGTAAAGAGTAAACTGAAATAAATTCCTGATTTTTAATTTTATTTTCCGTCAGTGTATATTCGAAGTGCTACCCAAAGCTTCACTTATTCTAACACTTCAGTCAGTCCGTTAAGTTTCATACACACTTGGGCGATTATGTCTCAAAAGAACGCGACTGACTGGGCAGGATATTTTCCCGTGTAGGTTGCCATTACTTTCTGTGGTTTGCCAGCCAAGGCTATAGGTCACAATCCGTCATTTTATCTAACCCATAGCTGGAAGAAAGAAACGAGTTAATACCTTTCCCAATCGTATTTGCACGTAAGGGAATACAACAAATTCAACTTGAATTCTAACTCGGCTTTCTAATACTTACAGAACTGTATTATTTCTACTGCTTCTACCGCTGCTACTGTTATTGACATTATCTTCTAATCATCTTTACTGTTACCAATCTAATATGCATTTACTTCGTGAATTATATATCTTGCGAAATAATACGAAAATTACAAGCCATCCGTAGACAACCGGAACATGAAAACTATTTCGCTACCAAAGTTTTATTGCTCAATGTACTGCTAACCAATCTTAAAACCAAACAAATGCGATATATTCAGGAAAAAAAAACAACCGAAAAATACAAACCTAATTTGGTTTCATGGAATTAACTTGCATGACTCTTGAAGCATAATAACTGACGCTACGGATATTCGTTTTCATTTATAATATTAATTCAACATGTAGACTTTTTTAAACACATTTATCTAACTTAGTAAGAATCGAGGAAAATTAACGATGTAACAATTTGGAAAACTGGAATAATTTATGAGTTTACTTCTATTAATTCATAATCTTCATTTATAGATTCTATGTCTTACGTTCAAATACTTTTATATAAAATGATTTATTTTGTTGTAATTTCTTGAAGTGTCAATTTATTCCCGTATAACATAATATAGTTCATCGTTCTGTAATGATAAATTTAGCCATTTTAAGACGCGCACAAATATGAAGCAATGTGATTTTCGTAAGATAGATCATTATTTTAAACACGTTATATTTAGTGACTCTTATTGTGGATCAAGTGACAGCAAGTTTTCTTCAATTTCGAGTATTTACTATGTGTTGCTATTTTATTAATCTTATTAACTATGCATTTGCATAGTTACGTCATTTTTCCTCTTTTTTTCACATACAGGGTGTGATAGCACGTGAGATACTGTGTCCTTGTCAGCCGCTCACAAGGGGAGGTAACATAGTTTCTGTGGCTAATGTGGCACTGCCACCTCTGGCACTGACAACAGTTTTGCCACTGGATACAGTATTGCTTTTTGTAGATGTATCAGTCTCTTGAGATTTTTTTTTTTTTTTGTCAATGCAGTTCTCATGGTTGTGTTAAAAGCATTTTTTGCTTGTTGTTATTAACAATACACAACGTTATTTGGTCGCTTCTCTTTTTTCCTATACCTCCTTACAGTTGCCACACCAAACCACTCAAAATAAACCTAGTTTTCAATTCTACAAAAAGATCTGATTTTTACAACAAATGATTAGTGTTTATTACTGGAAAGTGATTTACAGAAAGTCTCCTTAAATTTCTAATAGCTTCCTTTGTATCCTCGCAGACACCAGCAATGCAGTTGTCTGGGACGTTTAAAATTTTCCTGAAATCTCTAATTTATACAGTCTCGTCTATAGTGTGTGTACAGCATGTTTCCAGGGGCACCGTTTATTGAGGATGTGGCAGTAACCGTCATGATTAATGATTAACTGCTTCTTTAGATCGCAAGTCATGTCATCAAATTTTGCCATTCTACCATCTTTAACTTATGATCAGCTAGTCACATTAAAAGATTGGCAATTTTTCTTTCTCTTTTTTTGTCACAATTAAGACATGATTTCTTGCGATAGTTGATCGATTTGTATTCCAGAATTCCAGACTCTTTTACTCTTTTAATTTTCTAAGAATATCTTTGCGTTGTAATGATTCTATTTGTTTAGAATGTCGGTCATTAGCCTTAAAGATACTAAGCAGTCTTTGAAATTGTTTTCTTTATTTTAACTAGACAGGGAAAAATACGTAATTATTTTAGACGTCCGTAGAAAGCATAGGAGGCATTATGCTATCAATAATCTACAGTACTAGCTTGTTACCCAGCACAGACGAAGAAAAATGTTTATGAAACATTTTATTTGTCTATATTTCTGAGATGAGGAGGTATTTACAGTATTTACATTATTCGGACTATTGTCCTTATCATTGTTACCATTTGTACTACGTTTCGGCCGTTGTACGCTCCAGTCTTCTTCAGGTGCTAGGAATTTCGAACCGACTCCTTTATCACAATCACTTAGGCATATCATTCTCATCCCTTGCGTAGTAATGCCTCGATTAGAAGTCATGAGTTATCTCCCTCTAATCCTGCAAGTTACTTGTTCCCCACTGCTGTAGCCTATATTGAACTCCCACCACCCATACAATGTAAGGAAAGGGCTCGTCCGCTGCCTTCAACATCGAGCAAAAGTCCTAAGCGGCAACCCAGAGTCATACAAACATGAAATGGTCATTATAAGCAGTACCCTACAACGAAACAATTATCCAGGGTACATAACAACAACAACAACATACATGGAAGGTAGAGTGCATGAGAATAACAACTCTCAGAAAACAACCTCAGTTTGTGTACCCTATGTGAAGGGGTTATCGGAGAAAATACAAAGAATCTGTGGTCTATATAACATCAAAGGAGGACATGACTAAGGACTGTGTGTATGCCATTCCATGTAGTTGTGAAAAGAAATATAAAAGAGAGACAGGCGTAGCTGACCACATATAGAAGAAGAAAGGGGATCCCCGCCTCCTGTGAGATGAAGTTGAAATAATAGATAGTGAACGCCACTGGAAACTACGTAAACTTAAGGAATCAGCACATATGCTAGGCTTCAAAAATCTCGTAAGCCGACCAAACATAGAGATATACCCAATACGGAATGCCAGAGAAAAAATGCAATATGAGCTCCAGTAAAAAATACTAGAAAAAATATTAACATCAAAAATACTGGAGAAACCCATTAACATAAAATGTGTTACTGGACATTAGGTTTATAAGTAAAAAAAATGCAGTTATTCTTAAGGACATTATAGCCCATTGGATATAGACGTTGGTTAGTTCCTGTGACTTGACCCAAAGAGCTGTGAGTTCAATACCAGGCTACAGCATTCATGAACAAGTAACTTGCAGGGTTAGAGGGAGATAACTCATGACTTCCAATTGAGACAATTGAGACATTACTACGCAAGGGGTGAGAATGATATACCCTAGTGATCGTAATAAAGTGTTCGGTTCAAAATTCCTAGCACCTGAAGAAGGCGCGAACGTACAACGGCCGAAACGTACAAATGGCAACAAAGATTAGGACAATAGTCCGAATAATCTAAATACTAGAAACATTTTATTATTTCATGTTTTACGTGCGTATAAACTCATTCTTTGTGTTGCTTGTAATCGCACTTGTTTCAGCTGATCGATTTTACTGCTTTTTCTGTTTGTACAATTCAAAAGGAAAGGGAAGCAACTCTTTTTTTACGGAAATTAATGGCTAACAGAAAGATTTATAACCTTGTTTCCAACAACTCAATCCACACGACGATACTTTTTCAGAACCTATATAATAGAAATTCAAATTATATATGATATAAAGCTACTTTCTGTCTTTATGGCTTATTCATGACTCACACGTCTAAGGAGATGACAAGTTACTCCCTTATATTTCATTTATTTTATTCCGACATGAGATGTTAAAAATTCAATTTTTCTTTCAAATGCATTTTTTTATGTAGAACTGATTTTTAGAAAGGAGGCCGTACGACAGTAATAACACTTGTTTATGTTGCAATGTTCAAAGATCTTTGATAATCAAACAAAAATAGTAACTCTCCAATTTATAACCAAAAATAGTAACTCTCCAATTTATAACGACCTTATTCGAACATCATAATTTTGTTAGGAATCTGTTCCATTGCTGAGAAAACTAACCTACTTATAAAGAATTTTGCGTGACACTTCGCATTGAACTAGTTTTTAGTGAGATAGTTTATCTTACCGTTGATAATCAGTTTGATCCTCACGTATTGACTCATTGGCCTTGACCTAAGTTTAATAAATACCATAACGTTACTTTTGAAGAGTTCATTTATAAAACGGGTTGTAAAAAATATTAGGTTTATAATTTTCTATAACTGCCTTAGTTTGGAAAAGAGCCACAATTATGAAGATTCAGAATCAAACGAGGCAAATTATCTTTTTCTAGATTTGTAGATTTTCTCTGTATTAAACAATCGTGTTCAGAAATCTGATATTTAATTTATGCTTTTTTCTCCTCTTGAAAATCGTCGTTTTAATATTTGCTGCAATGAGTGAACTGCCGATTCCGTTTAACACCATTGAAATGATCACGTGATTTAACGGTCTGACAACATCCTACGTATTTCCTGTGGAGGGAATGTCGATGGCCGAATTTTAAAAGAGGCGAAAGAAAAGTGCGAGGCAAAATGAAGAAGGGGTTGGCGAGATTAGTGTTTAGGCTGGAAAATAACACATTACCCACAGTTTACGTGAAAAGAGAGGGGGCGAAATGTCGATCAATATTCATGGGCGTACGACAAGTGGCACATTTCTCTTAGACCTATTGTGTATATCTACCTATTACATTTCAGACTGTCACCTGCATCACTCTCTCTCTCTCTCTCTCTTTCTCTCTGTCTCCTTTAATTAGTCGTCTCTTCTTCTACATCTTTTTATTTATTCATGTCACTTTCTTTTTCTATTTTATTTACTCATTTCTTTCCTTCTCTGTTTCCCTTCTCTGACACACAAACACACTCATATACTAAATCTCTTTCTCTCTCGGTTTCCCTATGCATTTTAAAATCTCTGCTTGTTCAAACTTCTTTAAGTGCATATTCCAGGCACTAAGCGCCAACTGTCGATCTCGATAAATCGTTTACCTGCAATGAGTTTCATTTCGTCCACAATTTTCTCTTACAAAACATTTATTCACCTTTTGTATATTCAATAATTTTCGGCTTCTTTTTATCAACATTTAATCATATATTTCAAACTGTACTGATCTTTCTTTCTCATTTAATTTCTTTTTATCTATCTATCTATCTATCTATCTATCTATCTATCTATCTATCTATCTATCTATCTATGTCAATTTCTATTTATTTATTCATATGATTATTTGTGCTTATTTATACCCATCTATATCTTGCATGAAAATCAACATTTAAGGCATAAAACTCCGACCATCAGTGCCTGTGGGGAAATACGCCGCTATTACAACAGCGAGACTAATTTTTATATATAATGCCAAGTTGCATGTCTGGCACAAGGTTAAATGAAGTGAGTGAATGGATGATTTTGTTGCATCAAACTTTAAATTAACAAAGCTTTCTCTCTCTCATTTAAAAATGTGTACTTAAAATTGAGCTTTCTACGTTGATTCATTCACGCAACCAACGAACAAGAAATCTATCTCATTCTGTTCATACATATGCACTTATATATACATATAGACACACACACACACACACACACACACACGTATATAAATGCGCACATAAGCACACTATACAAGTTGACACTGCAAAGTTCTCGATCGACACTCACTCCAATATTTTCCAAATAGTTAAATATTAATATTTTGTGTTATTAACTTCTCAATCAGTCCTGAAAACGTTCATCAATACTTTATATGTACGATAGATAATTTGTCGTCTAAATTACGCAAAAAAGAAAATAACGTAAGTAAATATATTTACCAAAATTACACAAAAATACCTTGAAATATTAAGAGTAAATTCATTCAATAAAGTCGCTTTCAACCACGGCCTCCATAGCAGTTCGGAATCTCCTGCAAATCTCTAAGACGGTTTCCTTTTTAAGTTGGTGAATGCTGCCATAACTCTTGCCTTCAGTTCATCTTTGGTTTTACAACTAGTTTGTGGTCTCTGGCACAACTGCGCCCCCCACCACCCACATAATAAAGGGGGTTAACGTCTTGGAAGATAGGAGGCTAGATATAAGGGGGATATCTGACAGACATGACTGGGTTCTCCTGTTTGTGTGGCATGGTGCTGAGTCCAGTTGCCAGATATAGGGTGTGGTCCAGTAGTCACCCTCTTGAGCCAAAACAGCACTACCTTCTCAAGGCACTTGATTTAGGTATCCATGTTGAGTCTGAGAGTCTCACCAACAAATTTGGGAGTTATTTTCTTATCAGGACGATTAGAGTGAGTTTTCCGAGTTATCGTACCTTCATTACACTCATCCAACTTATTCTGAATCATCTGCACTGTCATCAAATTGACACTCAAATATTCTGAAATATTCATACTGGAACTTCCGTCATGAATGTCAAGCATGCTTTTTCCACATTTCGGGCAGAGTAAATCGTGTCATGGTACTCTTTTCTCGCAGACGGTACCCAACTGACCCTACTATACTGTGCAGTCGACAAAATCAAAAACAAGCAACGCGAAATTAAAACTTTGACAAAGCGATAATTTACTCATCGCACCCTTTGAAATTTAATTTTATAACACAATCCTAAAAAATAATGACTCCAAATGCTCTGACATTAAATATATCAAATACAACAAAAACAGTATTAATAAAAACTGAAACCGAAAAATAATTTGGAATCCACCCCCATTTAACCAAATGATTAGTACTAAGTTAGAGCATAAATTTTTCAATGGAGTTGAAAAACACTTCCTTTGAAATAACCCCCTTAGTAAGTTTTTTAAGAAAAAATACTCCTAGATTAAGCTACAGTTGTACTGATAACCTTGAAAATATCATCAAAAAGCACAATTATAAAATTTTAACCCGATATAGCAACCTAAATAATCAACACCATCCTAAAATAACAAACGATAATAATATCTATACATACAATTGTTGACATCCGAATAAGTGTTCATTACAAAAGAGATGTCTAACTGATTCTATTGTTCACCTATTCACCATTTTCACCATTAAAAACCCAACAGTTAATAAAATTTACATTGCTAGCACCAAAATCACCTTCAAATCTCGATGGTATCAACATATTTCATCTTTTAATAATAAGACGTACAGAAATATCACATACATTTCTAAATACTTTTGTCATTTAAAGGAAGTCAATCAAATCCCGACCTTAAAATGGAAACTATTAAAAAAAGCTAGAACTTGTAAATCTTTTTACGAGTTTTGTTTCTTAATATTTCAAATAATACAGTTTCCTAAATTAACCATGTTAAATAAACGAAACAAATTAGCAAACACTTGCCAGCACCGCCTTTCGTTTACTTTAATTTACCTCCACCCACTAACCACATTTCCCTATCCATTGTTAACTTTCTATGGGCTTATCGAGTTTAACCCACTAGAATTCCATCTACTCCCTCCCCTAAATTGTCTGAATAAACCAATATTTGTTTTTTTAAATTTATATATATAATTCACTAACTCTTGTAAACCGTGAATAGTTTCAAGAGTTACTATTGATAATACCGAAACACGACAGCTCTTGTTTTGCAGTGAAAAATGTTTTTATTATCAATACCAATAATAAAAATATTACTATAAATATTGGTCTACTACGTCTTGAGCACTTTTAAAAATAACTAAATGCTACAAACTGTGTATTGTCATTCCATTAGTTCTTACTATTACTAAGGTATATATATATCCGAGTGAATAAGCAACGAAGAAAAATTTACAACGTTCAAACCACTCAAAAGAGTGTTCGATATACAATATAGAGCTGTGATATATATATATATATATATATTTATATATATATATTTATATTTAAATATATATATATATATATATATATATATATATATATATATATATTTAACTTTTACATTAGAACATGTAAAAAAACTACTACAAAATTGTACATTTTGTTTAGATATTAAAAAAACAGTGTCTCATCAGAGTAATGATATATAAGGTTGTTAGTGTGCGCGACCTGTGGTTTTTTTATATATTCATTTCAGGTAACACCGCCACTGGTGCGCATAGGGCTATAGTGAGAAAAAATCAACGTATAGGAGATGCAGAAAAAATTCTAAAAGATGAATAGAAATTAAGTTGATAGATGGCAGATGTCAGATTAGCAGTACTATCATTTGAGAGTCCACTGGTATACAAAGAGATTTCACAATTTCTTCAATCATTACCATAAATGTTCTATTCTCTATCATGCATTGCTTGCCATACATTAATTTCATCACTTCACCTCTTCTGATTGAACTTTTATGCTACGTTTTCTATCTATACAACAGCTTATATATATATATGTGTGTATATATATATATAGTCATTCGCAGACGGATTTGTTTTGCTGTATCACAGCTCATCAGTACAGTTAGACATGTGATTGCTTTTAGCCATATATATATATATATATATGTGTCTGTGTGTGTGTGTGTGTGTGTGTGTGTGTGTGTGTGTGTAAGAGAGAGAGAGAGAGAGAGAGAAAGAGATATAGAGAGGTACGGTTAATAATCAATTGAACGGTCAAAAGCCTGAATATTGATTCAGAACATTTCACCATAAAAATTCCCTGTCCGGCCTTTTTTCTTTCCAGTTCGCTTACTTACTCTACTTTCACTTTCACAACCACTTTTGTTTTTTGCTTGTCTTTTTTTTTTTCTAATATTTTTCTCTTTTTCATTGTGCATCATTTTTTTGCGCTTATGTTATACTCTGTCATAGCTAAGCAATTCTCGATTGCTTATGCTACGCTGTTGGTTTTTATCTCTTATTTTCTAAATTCCTCTCACTTTCATTTTATAAATAATTGCAAAACAATCCGCTTTCAGATATATCTGTTTTTCTCAGCCTTTTTGTTTCTCTTTATATTTGTATCTATTTATCTATCCCTCCAGCTAGCCTTCTCAGTTTGATTGCTCTGTGTAGTTTAATGTTTTTATATTTTTTAGTCTATCTATATCTATAATGAATAGAGATAGGTTGAAACAAATATAAAGAGGGTGAACGTTATGTTTTAATAAGTTTAGCCTCTAACATTAATTAATTTCTGCATATTTTCCTCTTCAATCAACCTTTTCTATTTATCCACTTTCGTTATGTTTTTTCTTTCTCTCTCGAGTTCAAAATCATTATCCTTCAATCTATTCTCTCTTTAATGACACTTATTTTCTTTACCCAACATTTTCTCTCTCACTCACTTTCTCAGCCCATTCGCTATTTTCATATCAACTGCACCTTTTTAATGTCACAGAACTGCTCTCACGGCCAGCAGTATACTGCGACCCACCGTGGTGCTTCACTGAAGCCATGGGCAAAACATATTTCACTTCCGTTCAACAGACACCCATAATCATAAGCATATTATAAACCAAGACGTTAACATTCAAGGCGCTGATTGGTTCGTCCCTGCTGCAGTGTGATATGACAACGCCACGTGGTAGCCATCCTCCAACACCTTGTGGCGTTCATTTCTTCAACGTTCACTTCTCCCCGCAGGGTGAAAACGACTATGAATAGTTTTACTATATTTCCACATTACTTAGATGAATAAGATTTTCAACATTTTGCATTTCTTGCGTTTTCTCTGAACTGAGTGCTTTCTTCATTTTACTTGTTTTTCCTCGCCTCATTTGTTCTCTGATTGCCTTCTGATTGAAACAAAAGGGAAGCAACAGCAACAATAATAATAATAATCAATAGCAACAACAATATTAATAGATGTCAGAAGCAAATGTTAACAAATGGTAAAGGCGTCAGTTATACCAATAACTACTGAAGCAATGAGAACAGCATTTAAGTGCCTAATAGAAAGGTTACGACTTAGAAACATAGATAAATTCTCAAACTAAAATTGGTTTTGTTGCATATAAAGTATAAAATTGTTTGAGATTTTGAAATTTAAACAAATCATCTAAGAAGATGAAATCTAATCGTCAATGAGAAATATTTATCAAATAATGAATGTCACTGATGATAGTGACATTGAAATATTCGATAAAATGAAAAAAAATGAGTGGATCACTGAAGAGATTCTTGACATAATGCAAAATAGACAGAAAACAGTACCAAGATATGGAACAGACTACAGGAAACTAGACAAGGAAATAAGGATCAAATACAGACAGGCTAAAGAAAGATGATCCAACAACAGATGCACCGAAATAGACAGACTGAGCACGACAAATAATGGAGATATGCATAAACAAATAAAGGAACTAACAGAAAAAAAATACCTGATCAGCAACAGGACGTATCAAAGCAAAGGACGGAACACTCATATTAGAAAAAGAAAAAATACTTCCGAGATGCGACGTGTAGATCGAAGATCCCTTCCACGACAAGAGAGAGCAATCAACAGTACACAGAAATATGGATGGAGCAGAAATATTGAAAACCGAAATGTAATCGGCACTAACCAAATTGAACAGAAACAAAACAGCAGGAGCCGACGGTATTGTAATAGAAATGTTGGCGTCCTTAGACGGTTTTGGCATAGACAGAATCACAGAAATAATGAACGAAATCTACAATAGTAGCTATATACCGAAGAACCTAAGCAGATCAATTTTCATAGCACTACCTAAGAAGCTAGGGGCAAAGGAATGTGAACTCTACCAAACAATCAGCTTAATGATAAAACAATAAACTAACAAAACTCATCATCCGGATTCTGATGAACCGAGCGCGCATCAAAATCGTCCCCGAGATAAGACAAGAAAAGTGTGGCTTCATTAAAAATGCCGGATGAGGAATGCTATATTCATGCTCAGAAGCACCTTTATCTGTGCTTTATAGACTATGCAAAGTCACGCCACAAAGACTTGTTCGAGATGCTCGACAACCTCGACAATTTGGGAAAAAACATTAGGATAATCCAGAGCTTATATTGGCAGCAAACCGCTTGCGTACAGATAGGAAATGAATTCAGAAGGTATGCGAAAATAGAAAGGGGCGTAAGACGAGGATGTGTTTTCTCACCGGATCTATTTAGCTTGTACAACGAAACGATTCTGAGAGAAATAAAATCATTACCAGGATTCGTCATTGGCGATCACAATGTCAATAACATAAGATACGCGAATGACATGATGCTGATAGCAAACAAGGAAAAGAAAATGCAGAACCTACTACAGAAGGTAGCAAGAGAAAGCGGGAAGAAAGGACTGAGTATAAGCTTCAAGAAAACTGAATGTATAGTCGTCAGCGAAAAGAAAAACCTAGCATGTCAACTTCAAATTCGAGAAAATAAAATAAAACAAATAAAAAAAATTTAAAATATCTTGGAAGCGTTCTGACAGAGGATGGAAAGTGCGATATTGAGATCCTAAGACGCAATGGCATGGCCAAAAAACACATTTCAAAAGCTAACCAGAGTGCTGTGAGATAGGAAGATCTCATTGGAAACAAAAAAAAAAGAGTTCTGGACTGCTATGTGATATATATCTTTTTGTATGACAGTTAATATCAGACGATCTTCTCAAGAATGAAGGATACACTTGAGGCAACAGAAATGTGGTTTTACAGAAGGAAAAAAGAGAATACTATGGACTAAGCACGTGAGCAACGATGAGGTGTTGGAAAGGATGCAAAAGAGAAGAAAACTCATACTTAACATCAGGAAGAGACAGCAGAGGTTCCTGGGTCATATAATAAGGAAAGAGGGCCTAGATAATGTGATACTCACAGAATGGATAAAGGGAAAAAGAGAAAGGGAAAAAGCACGAGACATATTTGATAGACTTGAGCAAATGGATAATAGAGCGAGGTTTAAGAGAGGCACCCAAAAGAAAAAATATTGAGAGCGACAAAAGTCAGAGCCAAGTAGAAGCTGAGGGAACACGGCTTATGAAGAACAAGAAATCGCATTACCTAGTCAGTCGTCTTGGACATGGAAATCGGTGACAGTCTATTTCAGGCTTAAACGCAATCCTCAGGTCATGTGGCTTGTGTTCTTGCTCGATTATTTATTTATATATACTGGTCCCTTCTTCTTCTTCTTCTTCTTCTTCTTCTTCTTCTTCTTCTTCTTCTTCTTCTTCTTCTTCTACAATATCCTTTCATGAACTGGATTAATTATGCCTATAAATATTTGTCACTGGCATCACTTAGTAAATTTTGTCTTTTCGCTATCTCTCCTAATCCCTGTGTCGACAGCAAATTACACAAGTATTGCTATTCTTGCTAAACATAAACATTCATAGCGTGTTAAAATTCACACAATTACCCGTAAAGCTAACACACACACACACACACACCTGCATGCATATATATATATATATAGTGAAAGAATTTGTCACTTTAACTGAGCAGATTCAAGCCGACTTAGAAGTTTCGTGTTGACACCGTTATGAAATCCTCAGTTATCGGGGATGTTTTATTTTTCTAGGGTACGTGCTTAATAACAGATGGAGGATGGTTAGATTTTGGGTGGATATGTTGGGTGGATTTGTATTTGTTTTTTTTTATATGGTTGGTATATATACATTTCTAAATCTAAAGTTACATCGAGGAAATCTACTTTTTTATATTTGTACTCATAGTCACTTTTAAATTAAGGTTTTTAAATTATCTGAATATTATCTTTCTAATTTTATCTATTTTAAAATTTGTGGCATTCCTTAATATCTTCAGTACTTATATCCTTATAAGATAGTATAGTACTAAAAAATATAAAAATATTAATACAAATATAAAAAAGTAGATTTCATCAATAGAATATAAAATTAGTAGAAATTTAGCAAATGAGGACGTGTTTAATAAGCATAGTGATTTTTATAATACTGCCTTTAAAATAGTGAATATAAAGGCCCAAATATTAAATATGTAAAAGAAAAAATCAACCCCGGAAGAAAAAATAGAAATAAAAATATCATTTCATATACATCCCCCTTTCAACCAAATGTTTATTAGTAAATTGGGGAAAACATTCGTCGCTTTAAGAAACACTTTCCAAATAATAATCATTAAGTAAGATTTTCAATAAAAATACTCTTAAATTAAGTTATAGTTGTATGAATAATCTGGAAAAAATATAAAAATCATAATAATAATAATAATCTAAATAAAGATTTTAACATAATTGAAAAAAGAAATAATCTAATAACTGAAATTAACAATTTGGACACTAATAAATGTAATTGTAGAAACCCTATAGATTGTCCTTTAGAAAACAGGTACCTTACAGAATCAATTATCTATCAATGTAAAATTTCTTCTGTGGAAAACTCTAGTAATGTAAAAATTTATGTGAGGGAGTACTAAGAACTCTCTGCAAAAAAAAATATTTTATCAACACACATCTTCATGTGATAATAATAGGTACAGAAATAGAACATCCTTATTGAAATATCATTGGTTTCTAAAGGAAACAAAGAAAACACCCACATTAAAGTGGAAAATTTTTAAAAAGAAGCTAGAATATGTAAGTCTAAACGACACACGCCTTTTTGTCTATGCGATAAACTATATATTATTAAATTTCTTAAGAATAAAAATCTATTAAATAAATGTAATGAATTAAATGTCATATGTAAACATTGCAAAATATTCACCTTAGAATATGGTTAAAAAAACTTTATGTTTATTAACTTGCATATATCTAACAATTTGTCTAAGAAAAATAATAATTAAATAGATATTAAAATAATTAAATTGCTATTTTAAAATTTTGTAATAATTAAATAGATATCTAAAAGATTGTTTTAGAATATAATATTAAAATAGATTTTATATAAGAAGAATAAAGTGAATTTTAAAAAGTTATTCAATAAATAAATGGATATTAAAAATAAAAAATATTTATGAATTAAAAATTTTGGAAATTTAGAATAAAATGCATTCTGAATCGAAATAAAAATAATATATTTACTCAAAAGTCCCTTTAAGTTAGATCAAAAACATAAAATGTTTTCTTTCTTTCTTCATCTTTTTCTTTTTTCTTTTAAGTTTTAGAAAATGGTGGGATATGGAGAAAGCTGAAAGAAAATTTTATAACAATAATGGATACATCAACGAAAATGATGCCTAAAGAAGAGTGTTAAAAATTAGGTTGACACTTTCGCCGTTAAGATTGAACGAAGAAGTCATGCATTCCCTAAAAGTATAAACTTTTTTAAATTTAAAGTGAATCTCTATTCTAATTAGTTAAATTAAACTCACACATAAATTTTTATGTCTTTCCATTTCTATAAATAACAAACGTATTGTTTCTTATATTTAACCAAAAATCATTTTCACAACTATGATCTAGCATTGCCTGATGACGAGATAGAAATCTCGAAACATAGTAATTTCCATGTCGCAATGTATTTTTAATTAAAAACAAATTTAATGATATGATTATATTATGCTCTACAATATTTATTGTATTGAGCACTTTTTAAAAAAAGTAAATGCCAGAGAAATCGGAATTGTAAAATTGTTGGTTCTCTTTACCTGGATTTATATATATATGTATGCGCTGCTTCCTTTGGTTTTCTCTTTTATTTAGATTTTATGTCAAAATATGTAACGGGTACATTTTCTCCTTTACATATGATCTGCCATAGAAAATCTTCTAGTTCTCTTTTATATATAACTTTCCTCGAGTCTGTCATAAAACTAGCCAAAGCCTAGTTTTTTCCTAATATTCTTTTCATGGAATGTCGTATCTTTTTTTTTTCTACTCCTTCCACAAGAAACCATTTTTGTTAGTCATTCACAAAATTAGTTATGCAATTGAAAGCTGTTTTGTAGCGTCTACACAATGCTTCTGTCTATGGATATTATGGCTATTACTGCTGGGTTGGTTCTTTCACCTAAACATCCAAGACTTGTTGAATAGCTTTCGTCGCTGAAATAAATAGGCAAAGAGAAAAGGAAAGATACAGAGACACTAGAGGAACAGTTTGGGCACCGATTTTATTTCTTGATTCCAACGACCTCTTGTTGGGGAAATTCCTTCCCGAACATTCGGCACGTCCTTACCAGTCAAAGTCCAACAGAAAAAGAGATAGAGTTTATTTTTGGCGCCAGGAAGCCTCTCTTTTTGCACATGCGTAAATTGTCTTTCCTGTCAGAGGACTACTGGGAGAGTTTTATGTTTATTTTATTTTGTACTTTTATTTTATTTTGTATTTTTATTTTATTTCGTAGTTTTTATTTTATTTTGTAGTTTTTTTTTATTTAGTGTTTTTTTTTATTTTATTTCGTATTTTTATTCAATCCCTACATGTCTCAAGGCTTCGTTCTCTGATTTCAATCTGTCCCAGACTTTACGTAGCAGTCATAATTGTTTTTTTACAGAATTCTTTCTCATATATTTTATCTACATCTTTAGATCACAAAATCGGTATTGTGGATCAACGCCCGATATTAAATGCTATTCCTCTCTTAGCATAAAAGGACAATTTCAGTTAAAATTTAGATATAATCCCATATGCATTTTTTTGTTTCAAAGTGCTAAAACTGTTTTTGTTCAGATTAAGACATCTAAACAAGAAATATTGCTATATAACATGACAAAATGTCCAGTTGATTTGGTTGAATTCCTAGCCTTCAAACAAACATTCAAATCTGCATCACATACAGTAGGAATGTGAACGTCATCGACTAATGCATCAAAGCTATCAGGCTAAATTATCTATCACCCGATTCATCAATTTTGTTTCAGTTTTTATTCTACGGTAGTTTTGGTAAATTATTCGGTCTGTATTTCATAATATTGCCTCCATTTTTATGAGTGTCTGTGTATAATTCCTTTTTTTTAATTATCTTCGTTTGTTGTACCGTTGCTTTCTAACAAAATGACGTTTTCACCAATAAATTATTTGCACATTCAAAATTTTATTTTACTTCAAACTGAATGAAGCCGAAACAAATTTGCATCGAATTCGTGCAGTCGGAGCTGATTAAATATACACACTGTAAGTCGAAAATAAATGCTTACACTCGAAAATACATTTCTAAAATGCATAGGAAAGGCTTTAAGTCATACTGAATCTACGGTTTCATTCTCACCATCTTCAGCGCTTTATGTGTATGGAACATCTATCTATCTATAATTCTATAATGGTCTTCTATGATAAAATGGAAAGAATTTTCCTATAATGCGTCCTTTACAACTCTATTGGACTAAAATGATGTTTACGTTGATGTAACTGCACATGTGCACGAACGAGAGGAGACGCTAAGAATTTTAAATATACATTTGTTTTTTAATGTTTTGGGCATGTAGTCTAGGCGGTTTCATTTAGTTTAAATCTAATATCTATCTATCTATATGTATATGTGTGTGTATGTGAGTATGTGTGTGTGTGTGCGTGTGAGTGTGGTTGGATTACCATTACAAGACTTTTGCCTGAAGCCCCTATTTAACACATTAGTTCACAAAATTAAATATAAATGATTGTATGATAAAAATGATTAAATTCTGGTTACATATCAGAATAATGTTAAAATATGATGAATGAATCATCAGATGAATATTATTTTTCAAAATATTTCTTATAGAATTTTTTTATTTTGTAGATAAAATACACACACAGTCATCAATTGACAGTCCTACTCCGCTGCATCACAGATCATCAGTGTAGCTAGATACAACCGGTTGCTTCTGGGTGGGATCGAAACCGGATAGTTTTGATGTCAGTCAGAATGGCTACCCGCTAAGCCATAGGCGCATGGAATCTTAAATGAAAATTTTAACGTCTTGTATGTAAGCATTGTTTACACACGCTAGTCGCCAGAAGAACTCAATTCATTCCTAAAGATTAATGCATTTATCGCAGATGTAGAAACTGTTTTTAAAATGTTCTTCTTTGGAGAGCTCAATCGTAATGAGAGCATAATATATACATATATATATATATATATATATATATATATATATATATATTACAATACAGTATAGATCTTATAAAATGTACAAAGAACACCTATCATCTGTGCTCTTCGACTTTCACCCTTTTTCAGGAAGAAATCACCGGGCCACGATATGAACAAAGCTTCAATATAGAGAATTCCATTTTCTCCCTCTCTTTACCTGACTGAAGGCTTTATTCGTGTTCCATATTTGTTAGTAAATACTTTTTTGTATGTGTGTAGTATATCGTAGCATTATTTCTTTCTTTTATTCAATAGCAAAATTGGGTTCAGCAAAAAAAATTACTAATAATTTGCATAATCTTGGCATAATTTGCAAAATATTTTCGTCAAGCAAAGTAATAAAAACCACAAAGATGAAAAGGGATTAGTAAGAGGAAAAAAGAGTGAAGAGATAAAATAACAGGTTTCAAGTTAACAAAATCTGACGATTGATGTTGCATTTTTAAAATCGTAGTTGATATGAAAGGAAGAATCCAGAAGAGAGTTCCACAAGCGAGAAGTGTAGCAGAAGAAACTATTAGCATAGAACCTACGGATACAATCGCAAGTTCAACAGTAAATCAGAGACCTAACTGCGAATCTAGTACTGCACTTAAAGTCGAGGTACCAACGAGGAAAGTATATCGGAACAATTATCGTGAATGTATTTAGAGAAATTGCAAAGGTAATCTACGTTACTACGGTGGGAAAGTTGAGATGCCAGGTCAAGAGCTGTAACGTTGAAGATTCTTCTTTAGATCTTGTTGAAAATCTGTAAATATAAAACCAAAGCACCAGACGTGGAAAACAATATTTGATATACGAATGAATAGTAGGCTTATAAATATGCAAGATAGATTATGATAAGAAAAAATGTCTGGCACCACATAGTAAACCATCATTTCTAGAAAAATACTTAGCAATTGATTCAATGTAATAATTATATTTCATGTCAGTGAAAAATGGGACCAAGAAGAAGCAGAGAGCTGCCTTCGTAGTGGTTAGCATTAGTCATGCTGATAGAAGGCATCATTTTTTAGCTTCACTATGTCCATCGTAACGTTGGATGAATGTCCAGTCTTTCTTTAATGTCCAATTTGTGCAGGGATAGAGCGAAGCTGTTACCATATTTCATTCAAAATAAATGATATTGAGTGGATGTTATATCTTTTTCAGAACATTTCTTCAGTCGAGCTAATATAATTCATTGTCAGGAAACCATCAACGTTAAACATTGTCCATTAAATTTTATTCACCACACACTTATATACATATATATATTTGTTTCAATCAAGAGATTAAAAAAAGAAGGAATTAGTCATTTGATCTGATTTTTGGAATTGCGTCGGGCTGTGCACCTCTTATTATGTTTTTGTATACATGTGTGTACATATATATATATATATATGTGTGTGTGTGTGTGTGTGTGTGTGTGTGTGTGTTTATATGTATGTGCGACAGTGTGTGTTGGTGCATATACCTATTTTATGCGTGCATCGTACATACAGCTGCAAAAACTCTATTTGGTGTAACTAGAAATTTAAATAATTGCAAATGAGTGAATCTCTTTAAATGTTTGTATCAGGCACGATTCTTGCACGTGAAACGAAATAAAATCGATATATCTTTATATTTATCTAAACATAAGTGAACGCCAATCAGTAGATGGGTGGGGAACACGTCCTTGTCTGTGTAGGTCTCTGATATATGTGTCCCTATCTATGACACTAACGGGTTGTACAGATATAAAACGTTGATATGGAGATTACAGAATCCGATAGTTAGACACCGTTTTCGATTTATCATAAAATTTAAATTTTTAAAAAATATATAATAAAATTCTTTTGAGTTAAAGAGATTTTTTCTGGATTCCATTCCATTAAATGATAAGTGTTTTTCCAATTTCACTCGAAAAATGATTTTATCTGAAAGAATTTTTTTGAAAATATTGATTTGTATATTTTCTATTCTTTGGATCTCAGGCGATATTTGAAATTTGCGCTTACACAAAAATTTCAACTTCTTTCTTTTTGCTCTTTTCCCCCTTCCTGTTTCACTCATCTCTCCTCTTCTCTTTACATTTTTTCTCCTGTTTTTATATCTTCCATCTTTTTTCGTCGTCTCTCACTATCTAGATAAATTATCTATTTCTTCATCTCTCTCAATTTATATATATATAATTCTGAAGTAGTAAAGCATCTTCTCACAATCTCTTCTTAGATAAGCAATGTGGCTTTAGGTCTACCGCCAGTATGTTAACGGCCGTCAATGAATTTGTATATCAATCTTGAGACGAGAACGGCGAAGCTCTATCTTTGGCTCCAGATATCTCGAAGGCGATTGTCAGGGATAAACAGACAATTTCTCTCGTCAGAATCCATTTTGCACATTTACAAATCCACCATTCGTTCGTGCATTGTATATCTGGTGCTCATACGGTACATCTCCAGATTCTTGACCAAGTCCAAAGAAAGATATCTAATGACCAGGCATTTCGACCTCATTCACTTACTTACCGATATGATGTGGCTTACCTCTACAAAGATTTTCATGGCAACTTTTCTGACAAGCTATTTTCCCTGGTGGCCCGACTAAATAGATTTAAGCGTGCTGCTAGATTAGCATCTATGTTCCACTCTATCCCAACAGTCAATCGCCATCTTCATTTTTGAATTCCGGTTCATCTTTTGTTCTTTCCTCAATCCTCACTATTCTCTTCCACTTTCAGTCTCTGTATTCTCCTGCGTACCAGTGATATATGTATCACAGCTCTTCAGTGCGGCTAGATTAACCGTATGCCTCAAGCCGATATATGTGTATGTATACTTGTATATATGCGCCTGTTCGAGGTACGTACACTCATATTCCCACAATTACGTTGGAAGAAATGTTCAGAGCGTTTTTAAATGGATTCAAACAGGCGATATTTGGACATATACTTATTTAATCAAATAGGTGCCATTTTGTTCCACTATAATGCGCCTCTTTGAGGCAGCTTCATGAGGTGACGAACTGATGGAATTGTTTGTTATTATCTTCCTAAGAACTTCCTATTAAGATAAATGGTAATTCGATGATAATTGGTAAGGGAAAATAGAGTAGATATAGTATAACAGTCCAACCAAGCTGTACTCAGGCTGCCTATAACGTCTAGAGTTATCCTGATGAAAGATTCTGGTCGTTTTTCATCGATCGCTGTCTTAAATTAGTTCAATTAGGAAATATACATGGTAAGGAACCCAGAATGCTAATTATAAATTGGGTACCACTAAAATCAAACAGGTGCAGAAATTTAATGCCAATTCATGTTATATGCGTTTTCGTATTTAACAACACCAGAAAGAAACTCACTTATGGGGAAAAAGATACCTAATATGCTTTTAAAGAGACATTGACCAGCTTTAGTGTATTGGTCCCAAGAAATCCGCAGAAAGAACGTGATAACGCTACTGTCTCGGTCCACGTCCTAACAGTAACATTCGACGTTATTCATCAACATATTCTTCTTCTAAGGTGATACACTGAATCCAATGCTTCTCTCTAACAATCCAATGCCGTTTTTGTAGAACGATTTGTCTTTGGCCTCAAAATACACCTCAGTTCCCGATATCACTTCTTCATGAGTGTCGAATATCTTTCCCTGGAGCATTCTTTTGAGGTTTGCAAACAGCCAGTAGTCGCTGGAAGCCATATATGGAGAGTAGAGTGAATGCAGAAGCAATTCGAAGTGCAATTTATGTAGTTTTGCCATCGTGTACTATTGCATTGTATACTATCGACTTGTGACACAGCACGTTGTCTTGGTGGAAGATCACCTTTTTCTTCTTCATTTGTGGCCGTTTTTGGCAATTTCTTCTTTCAAATGCCTCAATAATACTATATAATATTCGCTATTGATGGTTCTTTCTTTCTCAAGGTAATCGATGAACAAAATACCTTGCGCATCCCAAATTTTTTTTTAACCATATCGCCCCAAGCAAGGCCTGATGTGCAGGGGGCTACATAGGAGTGAAAAGATTGGAAGAGAAAACCGGAAACCGCATCCTAAACAGGAAACAAGGGATGAGCCTCTTCACCTGTTCAATAGACGAGGGTGGAGTGTGAACCGGGCGATAGTTTAGTCTATCTATTCCAATTGAAAAGAAAATGAGAAGATTGGAAAAGAGAAAACCGGAAACCGCATCCTAAACAGGAAACAAGGAAACTCCAATACGGAGGCCAAAAACTTGCCTGTTAATATTTGTGTTTTTGATCGCTTTAGACAGCTTTCACCTGCTGCTCTCCACTCGACTGACTGCCGATTTGACTCCGGACTGAAGTATTGGGTTTATATTTTATCAGTTGTCACATATTTATGCAAAACTTTTTTCGTTTTACGTTGAAATAGTTGCAAGCAACGCTCTGAATCGTCGACGCGTTTTTGTTTTTGTTTTTGGTCGACTCTGAGCGAACGCGGCACCCACTTCGAAAACAATTTTCTCATCGACAAATGTTCATGCAAAATGAGTAATACACTGCCTTCTGATATGTTCAAGTCCTCTGCTATCCCACGCAACATCAATTTACGATCGGCCCAAACAAGTTTGTGTATTTTTTGGTGTTTTCCGGTTTGGGGCTACCTGAGCGTTCAGCATCATTTGTGTCTGTATGATCGCGTTTAAAGTCAGCATGCCACCTCTTAACCATTGTTTCCGACGGAACAGAGTCCGAATAATACTTATCAAACCCTTGTTTTGCTTGAACAATATATTTTCCTATCAGAAAGCAATGCTTTATCAACGCATGAAATTCAGATTTTTCCATTGTTTTATAAATTTACAACATAAGCTTCACTTAAATAACTGTAATTTGTTAACTAATAATCCGATTGGGCCCAAATTTTCTCACGTGCCATTTTTAAAGGTTAGTATTTCATAAAAAGCATGTGGATTTTTTATTCGTAGTGCCATCTGTATGTCAGGCTCTGTGCTTATTGAGTGATGTGTTATATAGTCATCCGCAGGCAGTATATATATATATATATATATATATATATATATATGTGTGTGTGTGTGTGTGTGTCTGTGTGTGTGAAGCAATTTTTAACAATCAGAATTTGCCTTTAATGCATAAAGTGGCTTGACTAGTAGCTAAAAACGTTGTACACTTTCCAATAGATTTACTTTCTTTTTTCGAACTTGTGTAATAAATCTGTTTTTAAGACAGACAATTATTCTTATTTGGATATTTGGTGAAACAAAATCTGCCTTCTTCGATTTTTCTGTCAAGTTTTGTTTTGGGAACCAAAAATTTCCTTAATTCTACTTCTCCTCCTTCTTCTTCTTTCAATTCATTCTATAAGTTTTCTCAATTTTTCCGCTCATCTCGCGTCGTGTTTGTTCCATTTGAAACTGCTACCTTCCCTCTTTTCTTCCACTTGTCCTGTCTTTATATTTTATATCTCGTCATTCTCTTTCCTCTCTAAAGGTTTTATTCTCTCTCTTCCTTACAATTTTAATTAGCATTCTCTCCACTTCCACCTCCTCTTCATTCTCTTTTTTCTTCTTTTCTGACTCGCTTTATTTTTTATCTTTCTCATTTGTCAATATCTCTCTCCTCTGGCATACACTGTCTTTCTTTTTTTTTTTTAAGGAAAATTTTAAAGATTTTCTTCTTACTCTTCTCACTCTTTCTACTTTCTTTTTTCCAGTATCTTATCTGTCTGTCTGTCTCTTCCTCTCTTTCTTTCTCGCTTTCATTCTTTTTCTATAACACCCCTACTACATTTTGTCCTCAAAAGTTTCAACACCCTTTCCATGTATTGCTTATAATCTCGAATCAAAGAACTCATGTTGATTTTCTTTTATTAAAAATTCAAAATTCAAAACAAAAAACATGAAGGCTTCTCTTTACACATCTTGATAAGAGAAAGCCAATTAATTATCTACTCCAACATCAATAATGACGTTTCCCCTCGGCAAAAACAACCTACCGCTTCCCACTCAACGTTCTGTGACTTTTGCTCGTTTCGTTTCCAACGCAGAGCAATGCCCTCTTAACATTGGAGCTATCAATTGAAATCAACCGACTAATTAGTTAAACCGACGTATAAATCGAAGAGGAATGAACCTAATCGAATTCTGATCACGGCGATTGCTTAAATCAATTCATTGATTTCACAAGAACAATTGCATATATTGTTTCCAGTTTATTTCATATATACTGCAGTCTTCTGATCTTATTCTCATATATATTTTCATAGATAGATATTTATGATAAGGCAGTACACACTCATACACTCTTCGCCCTTTCTCTCTCTCTCTTTCTCTCTCTTACTCTCTGTCTCTCTCTGTCTCTCTGTCTCTGTCTCTCTAGATAGATAGATAGATAGATAGATAGATAGATAGATAGATAGATAGATATGAACAGAATGAGATAGATAGATAGATAGATAGATAGATAGATAGATAGATAGATAGATAGATAGATAGATAGATATGCATATTGATATACACGCAAGAACATGCATATACATAAATATATTTCTCCTGTTAATAAAACAGTTCTCAATATAATATCAGGATGCTATAAAGTATATATTAATAAATATACATATTATCCCACGTCTATATCACGACTCGGAGTTTCATGCTTATAATGAACTGACTGTGCTAAGATTTGAATTTTTGGTTCTCGCGTTGTTCATGGTAGTTATATATTATAAAAAAATTATAATGCTAAGACTCTATTTTTTACTTTAATAGCGATCTTAAATTTTCTTTTGGCTCTATTGAAAACCAATGGAAATATCGATGTTATTCATGTTTAAGTTTTACATCAAATCAATCTATACAATTAAAAAGTAGCATTAACGTATAATATATAACGGAACGTTTGATTCATTATATGCACCTGATGATTGCATAGTGCATAAAACTACGAGTTGTGCTATTGACGTAGGATAATATGTATATTTATCAACACATATTTATATATGTATATATGCAAACCGATTGGGTGATGACTTCAATGTACACTTTTACACATATATATTTATGTATAAATTATGCTATATTTTTTATTTTTGTCAAACTTTGTATTATGACACTCCGTGTCCTCTGCATGCTTCGACTGAACTTTTAGCTATCTGGTGAACATTCAGGAACGTTCTCAAATTTGATAAACAGATCAAATCCTCTCCTTTTCATATATAGACGTGCAGAAAAATACATCTTACGTTGCATTGATAAAGTCCCTCAGAGGACAAAACGCTTCGACTAAAAATAGTTTACCTGTTTTTTATGAATTCATATATATATATATATATATATATATATATATATATATATATATATCATATATATATTCATATATATATTTATTAATTCATATATATATATATATATATATATATATATATATATATATATATGGGGGTGTTAGAGCAACTACACGACGTGACATGCCATCGATTCCTCAAGCGGTGGAAAAACATCTGGTGAAATATTGAGTTATACCGTCTCGACAGCTTCTCCACAGCTCCCTGATATATGTAGGTACGTAATCTTGCGTGCGAATAGGGCTCTTCACTACATTTCATATATTTTCTAATTAGATTATGTTGGATGAGATTACCGCCCACATCATTTATTAGAAATATACGAATGTTCTTCAAATAAATTTTGGAAACGTAGGTAACCGATGACACTTTACGTTATCCTACTGAACTCATTGATGCTGATTTAGAAGACGTTCATGAACTATTACGAGGCAGTGCAATAGAGTAGGTCAGTAATGCTATTATATGAACCAGCGAACCCTATTCTTTACCATGGGAATACACGTAACATTATCATGAAATCACCACCGTCTTACACCCGGATCTTTTGTAAACTTGAGTTCTTGGTCTCCTGGGGTTTTTACCACAGCTGAATTATATTGTCAGTTTGAGACAACTGTAAGTTTAATTCAACAATCACACAGCACAGGTGAAGTGTTTTATCTGGCGTCTTTGTGTTAACAAGGTAGGTCTTCTTATCTGAAATCTGAATTGACCTCCTGCTAAATATACATTTAGGCCTTCTGCATTAAATTTGGATGTGATTTTAACCATATTCACTTGTCTGTCACTAAGAAATTTATAATCAAACGTCTCTGATCACATGATTAATAAGAACCTAGCTTCGGTCAGTGGTGGATTGCAACATCTTTTATCAGTTATCTCCGAGATACACAAGTGACACCACAAAACTGAAGGAAGTAAAATTTCCCCACAATTTCAGAAACAATGCCCCATCTACCTGACACCTATTATCATACACTGATAATCCATTGGCAACTTAGTAGGTGGCCATTATGATTCGCCAGAATAACTGGTATTGGTCTGAGCATTTCTATGATGACAAGATACAGTAGTAATCCCTTCAATTATTTATGCATTTGGTCAATTCATATGTCGATATATACGTAAGCGATTTGTTTCTAATAGTGGGCAGTCTATTCCATAAAGTATTGAAATTTTAAGACTATATTTATGCATGATATTTGTAAGATAGGAAGAAAGATTTATTAAGGTTCTTTTTTGTGCCGTACAAAGTAAAATGTTCCATAGGGAATATTACATGAATATCTCATTGTCAGATGATTTTACCTCGCAACTTAGCGTTCAAAAATATAACCACTAGAAAGAAAGACTTCATCTGAATATCTGATATTAAGAATAATTATTATTTGTACTTTAGTTAATGTAACCTCCATACTTCTTTAATTGTCTCTTATATTCAGGATATCTCTCGTAATAAATAATTTATCCTTATTCTCATTCATCTGAACATATTTTATGGATCTCACGACACACCAAGACAGCAGCGGTATTTAATAAACGCTTATATTCACGGAGCAATTATCCATTGGCTAATTAGCTCATCTAATTTTGAAACTTTATTATAGTTTAATGTATTTTCTTTTCGGACATCAGATTTAAGACGATCTATCCCTGGATTTTTTTTTTATTTCAAAAGGGAATTGAATACAACAGACATCTGAATGCTGAAGTTTATTAAATTTGGAGAGAAAAGATATTAATACAGCAATAAGAAACGATTTCATTGCTATTTCACACATCTATTAACATTAATAGCAGAAGTGAAATGATATTGATTTTTGCCTCTAAATAGGTAGAATTTAGATTTTGGTTTTTGATTTCTAGTAACTGGTCCTTTCCAAAATATTTTGCCAAAAGTAGTAATATATTTTCGACATAGGGCTGAGGCTTTATTGATATGCCCTCGAAAATTGACTTTATTTGTAAGTAAACTAAACCACCCCGAAGATACAATTGATTATAATTGTGTAACAAAACATAAATTAATGTTTTTAGATATGTTAAACCACGCTGTTTATAATTAAATGACTATCGAAATCCACTAACAAAAATGTTCACATAAATCTTGGTACCTCCACTCAATTGCCAAAAAATATCATAGCATGATGTTAAAAGGATGTTGTTGTTTTTTTTTTTGTTTTGTTTTCCGTCAACGATTCACGCCATGTTTACATAATATGAATATTAAGGAAAACGTAATATTATGCAAGTCGTTTTTTAGCGTTGAAATATATTAATTTGAAAAATCTTGCAAAAATCAACTAATTATCTAATTTTAATGAATTTTTTCAGGATTTATTTACAAATGAATTAAATTATTTTTGCAGTTATTATTTTTAGAAAATCTTGATAAAAATATTTATACATCTGTTGCCACCCACTCCAATTAATTGCGTAAAACTACTAGAAATACATTATCTATACCATTTTTTTATTAGTTAAATGCAGGTCTCATTGAGGAATGTAAATCATGTAATTTGTTTTTAATTACGAAATTACGAAACCATTTTTCTGAAAATCTACTCCGAATAGTAAAATCAAAAATGCATTTAAAATATCCTATTTTTAATCTAGATAAACTTTTAATTGATTTTATAAATATAATTTTAGGATATCATATTTTGAAGAAAAAAAATTTCAGTGTATAATGAATTTGTATAAGAATTGTTTTCATTTTTCTTTGTTAATTAAAGTTTAAAACTTTTTTTAAATTTCTTCTAGTTACTCAGTGTCTTCTGTTATTAATTCATTAAAAAAAAACTTTATTTACAAATCGAAAATTTAAAGGGTTAATACAAATCATTTAGAATTAGGATTTTTAAAATAATTTCTATTTTTTTTATTTATGTTAAACGGTACTTTTTATTACTAAGGAAACTTATAAGAGACTTGTCATTAAAAGATCACGTGTTTCAAGGGTTGGAACGAAACGTTCACTTGAATTGTGTAAATGTTTGGTCTCCATATCTCCAGATTGATTGATAACATGTGCTGTCATCGCCTACGAGTCAAACCTTTGTGATTAATAAATACTTTTATTCTAAATTGTATGCCATAAACAAGTAATATTAGTTTCAAATCAGATTAATTTAACTTTAAATTTGATAATTTCCCAAAAAAGAACGAGTGAGAAATATATTTTATTTTTGAAAGGTTTTAAAAACCGAAAATGTGTTTACAGATGTATCGATTGTTCAAAACATGTCCGAAAAATTGAAATTTTTAAAAAAAATCTCAAAGTTTTAGATTCCAATCAATATAATTTCTTTTTGAAATGCACTACAGTATTATGCTTACAGGGAATAGTAACTTTTATCATTTAGCTTTCAATTAAGCTAAAATTAAATTTTCAAGAAAAAATTTTTATTTTAAAAAATTCAGTTTAAAACTTAGTTATCGAAAATGGAGTGGAGGAATCTACATAACACTCTACTCGCTTTGCAACAATAAAATCAAGTCAAGAGTAACTATAGATTTGTACTTAGCTTGCTTGGAATTTGTAAACATGAGTATGTATATAGTGAAGAAAAATACATTGCAATACTTTAGAAGTCTTCTCCTATCCTAATTATTCCATATATAATGAAAATGAAAAGGTTACAAAATCCACAGAAGTAAACAGACAATAACATAAGTAACAATGATAACATTTAGCAGATAAGAACACCTTCCAACTCATTAACGACAATCGAAAAGTATTTATTCAATCTTAAGAATACATTTGCCGCTACATCTGTATGAACAACAGGTTTTTATTAGCTCAAAACAAAATCACATTAACTCTGAAACAGGGATTTATAAGCAGATTGAAAACATGAGAGACACGGATGTAACATCTACAAATATAAATAAAGGATTATACGAACATAAATAAGTACTATTTCACATAAAATGAATTCACTGTATTAGTCCTTCATTGAAATAGGTTTGAACACAATTTCGATTAAAAAATGTGGTTTTTGAAGTAGCTTTTTAAAAGGAAAATGTATTGGGCGTGTACTAATTTCTGAATCCTGTATATCCAAGATCATAAAACAAATCGCATGTCATAAAGTGCATGATAATTAAAAGCAATAGCGATAAAAATAAAAGTGATAAATGCTAAATAATTCCGGTGAAGTTTAATTATTGATATCAAAATTAAATACCAAAATTTCAATTTAAAGGCTGTATCATCAAAGTTCCAAGTGAAATTGTAACAAGCGTTTATTGTATTACGCTTCCAATATTCATTGTTCCATTTCGATATATAAGATTGATTCAATCAATAAAAACGTTCTCTAAAGTTAGTTCTGGGAACTTCTCTAAGTTCTTCTTAATGAACTTAGAGACATAAAACTAAGCTGACTGCTGATGAGTGCTGCTGCAGCTTCTTGTTACAGATGACTAAACTGATTAAGGCTTTTTTATACTGCTGCTGCTGTTCAAGCCTTGCTGTCATAAGTATTTCATTTTTGTCAATAATATTTAATTATATTTCCTATATATACACATGTGTGTGTGTGCACCTTTTTATACATTTTTCTTACCATGTTAGCATATGTGACTGCTTAACGAATTTTTAGCTCATAGTTAAGTTTTTGTGTTCTTGTGTGTATTTATATTTGTAGACTTTATGAGTAATATTTTTGTTTAGTAGCTGTTAAATTATATTCTGCTTTTGGCGTGATTGAGTGTTTATATAATTATATTTGTTTGTGGTATTTTCGGTTTGCGTTTTGTGTTACGTTTATTTGTTTTTGTTGTTATTTGCGTAGCAAAGTAGATATTTCTTTAAATTTTACCATTATTTCGTTTTTTGTTTAATATTTTCTTTTACTTTTTAAAGCTAATTATTGATACTTTTCCCTCAAAAGATAATTTGCAGTTTCTACTATTGCTGTAGCGTGGAAGTGCTCTTCTAACGATTTCTTATTTATTTTTGGTGGTAATGTTATTTTTTTATATTTTTGTTGTTCGGTTCCATAGGCATTTTGATAGTGTTGTATTGTTTTTGTATCTTTCTGTATTAAGTGATGTTTTGTGATTGTTGAATCTTTCTTTGAAGGATTTTTTGTTGCTCTTATGTAAATATTTTTCTTTGTGTTAATGTTATTCATCACGGGGCTTTATATATTATGTTGTCGGTTAGATATTCATTAACTAGATAGTTGTCTTTTTGTTTTTGGCAGTTGCATTTACTCGTATTGTATTCTTGGTTGGTGTTGTTATTAATTTTTTGGAGTGTTTTTTTATTGTGCTTGGTTATTATTTTCTTCATGTTTTCCATTCAGCTGTAACTGATTTAACTATGTTTTTTGTTGATGATTTTTGTTGTGTTTGGGGAAACGTTTTGTTTTTATTTTTTTATTGAAAGATATTTTTCTTATTTTTATCTTTATAGTGTTGTTATAGAAAAGGTTGAATGTTTGGGAGCTGCTATATTATCTTCTTTATTTTTCATGGTTGAGTGTTTATATGTTTATATAGTGTGCTAGTTCTGAGTTTGTGTCTCTGTTATGTTTATTCGTTTTGTTGCTAGTTTTGTAGCAAAGTAGATATTGGTTTCGAATGACCCACATTTTCCCATTATAGAAAACATGGAGAAAATGATGATATTTTAAAATAATGTTATTTTCACGATGACACATTTGAATAATAGTGAGGATACCGAAGTATTTACCATTTAGTGAGCGTTTACAACATAAAAATGAGTATTCTCATACGCAAAGATATTTCTCGGATGTTTTACCAAGGAAAAAAGGTTACCTATATTCGAATGTGACATTCCAACGAGCCAATTGCTCACTTAATCATTAACTAGAAAGTTTGTTTCCAAGCTTCAGCAACGCAAAAGAAATAACCCCAACACTGACTATTTCTATCGAAAGTTTCTTTTACGTTTTCAGCCATAAAGAAAAGTGCTTAAAAGCAGATGTTCCATTTCATAAATTCTGGCATAAATAATTGATTGACTGTAAATATCAAGAAGAAAACTTAAAAGGTACTTAAAATATTTCCTTAAAACTGTGTTAAGGTAATGGTGATGTCTTTGTCTCGAAAAAAATATGTGTGTGTCTTCAGAGGAGCTTAGAGTTCTGGACCAGAATGCAACAGGCCTACCTCCTTGATTTAACATCGCAGCTAAGCTGACATAGCTTAACATCAGTTTCAATTTCAGGGTTTTTTCCTCGTTTAGAGGGTGTACTTCAGCTCCTTCTAATTCCCTTTCCAAATTTTCAAATCTTTTATTTTAGCAGGTAAGAAGAATATAGTGTTTTTATTTAGCACGTGAATTTTTAGCGTATAGTTTTGGAACAAACAACTGTAGTAAGCGAACATCCTGACGATTCCCTTTTGAGCTTTCATATTGCCTAGTGAAGTTCTCACACAGGTCTTATTCTTACGGCGTTTGATCTGATGGTTCCTTTACTTATTTCATAGCTCAGAAGTTTTATTTTCGTTACTCTGTAGACACATTTATTCTTATTTTAGAGGAGACCGTATTTTTTAATAATTTGTTGAATCTTGCCATGTTATTGTCACTTTCTCTTTCATTAATACCACAAATGGTCACGTCATCCATATATATGAATATTTCCTTTAGGCCTTCATGTTCGATTATTTTATTCAAATGTCTTTAAAACCCAGCCTCTTCATTTGTGATCCCAAACCTCATCCTTTTGAAATTATACAACTTTCCACCGGCTTCAAAAGAAATGTAAGTGAAAACTGCTTTATGTAGAGGAACTTAATGATACGCACGTTTTAAGTCTAGCTTAGAGTGCATACAATAGTTTTCTTCTTTCCGAAACCATCGTTGTAATCTTAGGTGGAAGATAAGCATCGTTTAAGGTAAAAAGCTTTATCTTTTGTGAATAATCTATAATTAAACTTCTTTTGAGTTTCTCGTCCTTTGTTACCACTACTTGCGCTCTCCACGAAGAACTACTGGACCCAATGATATCTGCGTCCCACGGGCTTTTTATTTACTTCTTTTAAATGCATTCTTTTCTCTAGGGTATCGTCGGGATTTCACAGATTCTGAACTACAGTCAGGTGGCAGATTTTGTAAGTTTTAGAGGTGATCTGTCGCCCTTATATAGAATTTCTATTTTCTTGTGCAGGTTGTAGGGGCCTCGGTGATGCTTGTCAAATTAGCCTTGTGCCAAACACGACCGAAGTCGCACAATTTTGAATATCATCAGTTTGTTGAAAAAATAAGTAGAATTTTGTTAACTGACCATGGATTTGTAATATAAGGGAAATTTTGTTAACAAAACATTATTGTAAGAAGAAAAATGAAATGTTCATAGAGAAAATGCATGTCGTTAATTGTTCAAAGAGAAATGTAAGTATCTAAATGTCTCACAGAAGTTCAGTGTTCATGGTAGCAGAATGTGTGTATATAAAAAGATTTAAAAGTTTGTTAATAAAAGTGTATTATTTCCCTTTTTATAACCGGAGAAAAAATGAAGAGGAAAGTCAGGCAATAAAGGAGATTGTACTTATCGGAGTCAGTTGAAGTATCTTGTTGCTGTTTTCTTTGGCGGTGTGTGGGTGAAGACAAAGAAAAGAAAATTGAAAGGAGAGGTAGAACGAATATGTGACGCGCTCTTACGTCCTGGTCAGCAAATTAAATTTTCTTTAGTCACATTGCGACGAGGTCCTTCAGATTCGCTCCCATGTCGGACTGATTTGACCGCTTAAGAAACATGGTTTAAGTAGTGAAATTTATCACATGACCGGCTCCAACAGCATACCCATTTTCTAGTTGTGAAAAAAATTGACCGGGGTCATAGATCAATTTTCTATTTCCTATCCAATCAGAATCTAGGATCTTACTTTTCACACTGAATTGTGAAATTTGCCATGGTCTAGGTTTTTCCAAAATGTTTTAGTCGATCTGATCCATTTTTGCTGGTGTGAAATTTTACTTTGTGTGTTTTAGTTAACTATTCGATGATATAGAATTTTTATTTTATAAAGCCTTGAAAAACTTTTTTCGGTAAACACATCAGCAAAGAAATTACCCATTAAGGATAAATTACATTTTTGTAAGTTTCTGTATTCCGTAAGCTTCGCCTTACGTTTTCCCACTGCTTTTGATAACAAATTAGACGAAGCCATGAGGGCGGTAGAGTTAGTAGGTCTAATGTCCAAACCCATAGATTGAGCTATCTTGGTGTCAATAAAATTATGATGAATCTACTAGTGCGTTATTCTTTATTTATTTATTTATTATTTATTTATTGTTCATGAGGCATGAACAATAAATAAATAAAATTTGAAATATCTAAAATACAGTGCTGAATATGTAAGTTTTTTACTTTGGACACCAATTAACGTAGTAAATATCATAAAAATACGGAATCTTGAATACTGGACATCCTTAATATTCCATATTTTTATGGCTCCTGCTACTAAACAAGTATAGAAAACATCCATAATACTGAGAATATTAACGCACAATTATTTAATAAATATTTGTCAATAGCACTTCTTTAAAAAAATATAAGTAAAATATATTTAGATTTTAAAAATTCAAAAGATTTTACATTTAAAAATTTTACTATCCAAACGCGAAAAACTTTCCATCTTACATTCTAGAGTTCTTTTGCAAAGTTAGCAGGTGAAATTGGGTACCTAGGGTTTGTCTTGATCCCTGACTAGCATGTAGAAATATGCCTTGAAGGCCTCAGAAATTTTAGCAGATGTTGCCACAGAGTATTTTTTTCAATTTTGCCTTGGTAAATTCGCTACAGATACAGCAAAATGTCTGTCAGTTGCTTCTAACCTCTTGATGTTATCTGTGATGAAAACATCTATCGATGCTGACTTATCTGCAATTGCACAGCTAGAAGTAAACTGAACGGTTGAACTTACGTTCCCTGTATTTATACTGCCATCTATTTTGCCAGAACCTTCTAGAATCTCTGGAAACGTTTAAAAAGTTCTTGAAACTTATAGAAAGTTCTAAAAAAATCTCCCTCAGTAAGTTAGTGCTGAATCTGTCTGGAATGTAATGGAAAATAAGTTAGTTTTAAAACATCAATATCCAGATCTCACGAAAGTAAAGTTAGGAAGAAAATAATGGTCATTTCCTTTACTTTCTAGTAGAATCAATTAGGAAATGACACTAACTGATCAAAAGCAAAACAAAGTGAATCTTTTGTTGCACTATGTTTTTACATCGAAGCCCACAATAGTCTAGAAACATTAAGTATGAACTAAAAACTACACCACTTCCCGTAAACCCAGAGTGGCCTATATAGAGGGCCTATATAAAGAGCTATCAGCAGCCACTTGTTACCCCTCCCCTGTGAAATCTCTATGGTCTGTTCTTCAAATTCAAATTTACCAAGCAGCTTAACTCGATGTTAATTTTTGGGAAAAGCAAGAGTTGAAGATAGTGGAAGTTTCTTAATTCAAATTTCCTGTGTAAAACTGCACGGTATGTATAAATTGTTTCTTAAATCTGTATTTTTTTCCTTTTTTTTTCTCACTTTTTGGCGTTCATGCTTCATTTGGAAAAAAGCCCAAGGGTAGAGAGTTAACTAAGTTAAAACTTAGTTAACTCTCCACCCCTTTAGATTTTTTTAAAAATAGGAGTACATAGATCACACTATCGCCCGGTCCATACTCCTCCCATGTCTATTGAACTGGAGTAGAGGCTTGCTCCTTGTTTCCTGTTTAGGATGTGGCTTCCGGCTTTCTCTTCTCTCTCTTCAGACCTTGGTATTGGTGCTTCCGTGAGTTTCCTGCGATCTGGCCGGTTGGTGGCAACGGCTCATCACCGTGAGGGTATCGGGTTGGCAGTTTCTTGGTTGCTGCTTCCGACTGGTAATTAGGAGCCCTAACTCTTGCGTAGCGTCAAGAGAGGCTGCTCTGATCAACAGTTGTATAATGTCGGGGTTCTTGTAGTGCCATGTCGCGCATGGATAGGTGTCCCTGCAAGCGCTTTCGGTGAGCAACCCCGAGGCTACACCTTGTTGCAGCCCTAGCCAGTTTCCCTCCCAGCACAGATAGTGGATAATGACCGCCTGTATCCTCTACCCTAGGTCCCTTTCTATAAACAAAAACATGATGAAACAAATCAGAAACGACCCTAAACCAGTTAAATTCAAACCACCTAAACCCATTAACATTTCTTTCACTAATATCCGGGGCATTCGTACTAACTTTCCTAGTGTAGAAGCGTTCCTGCATGAAAAGTCCCCGACATCCTTGCGGCCTGCGAAACTAACCTCAACTCAGCTACTCCTTCCTCTGACCTCTCCAGCCCTGGTTATCTTCCCCTCTTAAGGAAGGATTCCACTGTCCACATGCATGTGTTGGGTGTCTACGTCAGCGAACACCTCCCCATAGCTAGGGTGACTTCACTCGAATCTACTGACCACCAATACATATGTCTCCGCCTGTCTCTCCTCAGTTCGGTTAGTTACCTATTCTTTCTTTACCGTTCTCCCTCCTCTCCTGACTGCTCCCTACTAGATAGCATTGCTGACGACATAGATAAGGCTATTTCCTATAAAACAGTCGCCCACATATTTGTATTTGGAGACCTCAATGCCCATCACTTTGAGTGGCTTGAAAAAGCCGTTACTGATTGATCCAGCGGGCATTCACGCCATGAACTTCGCTATTTCCCAATCCCTTACGCAAGTGGTGAACTTCCCCACTCGTTTCCCAAGCACTCCCTCGGGTCATTCCTCACTACTAGATATATGTTTCACATCTGCGCCTGACGCCTGTCAAGTCTCACAGCTTTGCCCTCTCGGCAACTCCGACCACGCTGTAGTCTCTCTCAGTATTTCTTTCCAATCTCACTCTCCCCACGAGCCCCCTACCTATAGGACCTCCTACCTCTACCAAAAAGCTAACTGGGATGCCTTTCACAATTTCCTCTGCGACGTCCCTTGGGGAAAAGTGTTCGACCTATCAGTTGATGACTGTGCCTCTGAGGTCTCGTCATGGGTGAAAGCTGGCATTGATGCCTTCATGCCCACCAGGAAGTATTGCTTAAAACCTCATTCCTCTCCGTGGTTCTCTCCGGCCTGCTCAGCCGCCATTGCCCACAGGAATCATTACTTCCGTCTATTCCAGAGACAGTCATCTGATCATAATAGGCGCCTCTTCATATCTGCTCGCAATGAGTGCAAGAGAACCCTAAATGACGCCAAACGGTTGTTTGCTGAGAGAATGCGACAGCGCATAGCTGACCGCAAGTTTGGCTCCAAGGACTATTGGAGGATTTGCAAACGAGTGCTCAACAATAGAAAATCCTCAATACCCCCTTTAATCCATGAATTTGAGGTTCTCACGTCATCTGCGGACAAAGCTGAGTGCTTTGCCCGCAGATTCTCATCCAACTCCACATTTGACTCGTCCGGAATACACCCACCCAACTTCCCTATTAGAACTGAGGCCAAACTGCACGACGTATATATTACCCCGACAGTAGTATCCCGAGTAATTTCAAAACTCGACCCCCATAAGGCAAGTGGAGACGATGGAATCCCGGTGATAGTCCTTAAGAGGTGTGCTCCTGAACTTTCCCCTGTCCTCTCTAAACTGTTTAACTACTGCCTTTCTGCTTTCTGCTTTCCTGTATGCTGGAAGTTCTCTTCAGTCGTTCCTGTATTTAAGAATTGTAGTGAACCCTCGGACCCATCCATCTATCCCCATATCAGTCTTCTACCGATATTCGGGAAAGTATTCGAGGCTATAATCAATGCTGAAATAGTTCATCATCTCACCGCCCACAAACTGTTCTCCGACAGGCAATATGGATTCCGCTTTGCCAGGTTCACGGCTGACCTGCTAACAACCGTAACGGAGTACATGATACAGGCCCTTGATGAGTCTGACGAGGCTCGCGCGGTTGCTCTGGACATCTCCAAGTCTTTCGACAGGGTTTGACACTCTGGCCTCCTATGCAAACTACGGGGTTACAGTATTACCGGTCGCCTGCTTGACCTAATACAATCTTTTTTAAATAACCGCAAAATGAAAGTCGTTTTGAATGGGCTTGCCTCTTCATCCTACAGCACGAATGCTGGTGTCCCACAGGACTCTATCCTGGGCTCGACGCTCTTCCTTATTTTCATCAACGACCTTCCAGATGAGATCAAGTCCCAAGTAGGCATCTACGCAGATAACACTACAATATACTCCCGCACCAGTAAGAAACCTGTCGTGGCAGATAGACATAATATCGCTGCTGACCTTAAACGGGATCTACAGTCTGTGGCGAACTGGGGCAAGAAGTGGCTTGTCAACTTCAATTCGTCTAAGACCAAGCTGTTGTCTGTCAACCATTACAGGCAACCTCTCCTGCCTCCCATAAGCATGGACCAAACGATTCTCCCTAAGAGCAATACACTACGCCTCCTCGGACTTACCCTGTCCTCAGACCTCAAATGGAACCACTATATTGAATCCATAGCAAAATCTACTGCTAAGAAGGTTGGGTCACTATGTCGATCCAGGAAGTTTTTTTCCGCCTGAATCCATCCTGCATATATACAAGTCAACCATCCGTCCGTGCATGGAGTACTGCTGCCATTTATGGTCAGGCGCCCCTGCCGTTCTCCTCAGTGTTCTCGACAGGCTCCAAATGAGAGTCTGTAATGTGATAGGTACTGATCTGGCGGCTCGACTGCAGCCATTTCCCCACCGTCGAAATGTGGCCTCCCTTTGTCTGTTCTATAAATACTTTCATGGCTTCTGCTCAGACGAACTTAAGTCACTGGTGCCTCCTCAACAGGTGTGTACTCGTGCAACCAGACTGGCAACTGGGTCCCACCCATTCACAGTCAGGTTAGCCAAATGCAGACGACAATTCTACTCCTGCAGCTTCTTCTCTCGCACTTCCTGCCTGTGGAACTCGCTCCCATATTCTTGCTTTCCTGACGGCTACAACCTCCAGAAATTTAAATGCAAAGTCAATACTCATCTACTAAATACTGGACTCTAGCTCTCTCTCCCCACCCCCGTATAACCTTCCCTTTCTCTCCACCTATGTATCTGTCATCGCACCTGCTTTCTCAGCTTTCTATTGCTCCTTTCTAACAAGTTTGTACTCCTCACTCTTTTCTAATTAATCTTTTTACTGTTATGTAGCCCCCTGCACATCAGTGGCATTTCTTCCTTGCTCGGAGTGAAATGATTAAAAAATAAAAAGTAGCGTATGATCTGATGAGTACTTAAGGCCTGAAACCACCATTTACCACACACACACACACACACACACACACACACACACACACACACACACACACACACACACACACAAGGCGCTTCGAATTTATTCAGGGTAACATCCTTGTTTTCTTTATTGATATGTATTCTGATTTTTTCTTCAGCCCATTGAATTGACAGGTATCTTTAACTGAAAAATTTTATCCAAATTCTTCGTGTATATGATCAAATAAAATGTTGCTAACACCGCAGTAAGAAAATCCAGATCAAAACCAGCAGTCAAGTTTAAAAAGTAGTGAGTTGGAATCGGGAGCTAAGGGAAGATTTCGTGACGAAGGAGATTTTTGCTTCTTTCCAAATTTCACTTCAAGAATTATTACAACTCTTCATGACAAAACATGTCTTTAATCGTTAGCATCGTTTTTGTTTTTTTCTTTTTTCTTTTTTTACTTATTGTTGGATGCTACTTTTGTTGTTAAAGTTGCTATATCTCAGCAAATTTCTACCGAGTGTTCTCGATTCTTTGTTTCGTTTTGGTACTAATACACACACACACACACACATATAGATAGATAGATAGATAGATAGATAGATAGATAGATAGATAGATAGATAGATAGATAAAAACACACACGTATATGTGTGTGTGTGTGTGTGTGTGTGTGTGTGTGTGTGTTTATGTGTATGTATGCTTGCGCTAAGAAATAGAAACAGGCCAGAAAGCCTGAAAGGGATGCTATTTACTAAACCTAGTTTGTTACAAAGCTAGGAAAAATTGAACTCGTTACTTTCGTAATGATGTACCAGAATATGTCAGTCATTATTCCACGGCATGATACCTATACATAATGATTAGACTTAGTTTAATCTAACATAAATCTAAAATGGTAAGGAACCTAATAAGTATCTTAATCACTATACAAATTGAAATAACAAACGTCAGTGGATAGATATCTAGTTTGTTCTTTTGTTTTTCATAGTACCTCCTCTATCCCTTCAAATTTCAGCAACTTGACCGAAATTCCACAATTTCAAAGATTACAGCCTGCAAGAATGTTAAGCTATGACGTTTCGAAAGCTTACTACAGTAAGTTGTCGCAAAGCAATGCATTATGAACCCCACAAAAGCCTATTTATAGCCTCTGATTGGATACACATGATGAGTAACTAAATTCAAAGTTTTTGAAGTTGTCATCTTACTTTTGCACACAACTAAAAATTGTATGGTATTGTCGTCCACTACAATAGATAGATAGATAGATAGATAGATAGATAGATAGATAGATAGATAGATAGCCAGCCAGCCAGCCAGCCAGCCAACCTAATTCCTCTTAGAAACTTCCTAAAAAGTAAAAAAAAACTTATTGATTTTTAGCGTCTGGGTGGCGGGAATGCATGCATTATTGCTTTTTGCCTCTTGTTTTATTACTCATGCAAATGTCAACGTATTTCGGAGATTTTGTTTCTGGATTATGATACACGATACTTTTATTGCAGTAGGAGCGAACACAAGGTTTGTAATTATAATATCTGGGTTTTCTGTGCGGATTATTACTCAATGAAGAAGAAAAATATAATGATAGCATGGAGAATAATAATGAGTGAATTAGAAAGAAAGAAAGAAAGAAAGAAAGAAAGAAAGAAAGAATGAGGAACGAAAAGTAAAAGTAGGAAAGAAAAAGAAGGCAACTATCAATGAAATGATGCAAAATAAATCATTGAAAAATAATAGCAACAATGATAAGAAAGTAAACACGATTTAAAAGAAGAAATTGTAAACATGAGTAACTGAAGGAAAGTGAAGGGGTAATAATATTAGCGATATTAGTTCTAGTGACATCGGCGAACGACATCATTCCAAAAGAAAAAGAACGCCGGAAGAAAAACGAGTGGATCACCAAAGAGATTTTTGACATGATTCAAAGGAGACAGAAAACGAAGTCAAGATATGGAATGGAATACAAGAGACTACACAAGCAAATGTAGACAGGCTAAAGAAAAATTGCCCAACGACAAATGCGCCGAAGTGGAGAGACTGAGTACAACAAATAATGGAGACATTCATAAAAAAATAAAGAAACTAACAGGACAAAAGACCTGCTCAGCAACAGCAAATATAAAAGCAAAGGATGGCAAACTAATATTAGAAAAATACTTCACAGATGGGACGAGTATATCTCTTCCACGACAAGAGAAAGCAACCAGCAATGTACAAAACTGCGGATGGACCAGAAACATTAAAAACCGAAGTAGAATCAGCAATGGCAAAATAGAAGAGAAACAAAGCAGCGGGACCAGACGGTATTGTAAAAGAGATGTTGACGTCCCTAGAAGTCTTTGGCGTAGACAGACTAACAGAAATAATAAACGAAATCTACAACAGCGGCAACATCCCAGATGACCTAAGCAGATCAATCTTCATAATACTACCTATGAAGCCAGGTGCAAAGGAATGTAAGCTCCATCGAACAATCAGTTTAATGAGCCACATAAGAAAACTCATCATCCGGATTCTAATGAAAAGAATCGGCCCAGAGTAGATTTTCTAAGCATCGCTTAGATGTGGCATATGGCCAAACGTATGGGAATAACAATTGAGGATTGAACTCACTACTCAGTTGTAACAGGTTTCAGCGTGACAGGGTTGCTAACCATTACACCACGTCGAGGTACCCAAGAATAAGCCCAGAGATAAGACAAGAACAATGTGTGTTCGTTAAAGATACCGGAACGAGGAATGCAATATTCATGCACAGTACAGATAGGAAGTAAACTCAGCAGGTATGCAAAAATAAAAAGGAGCATAAGACAAGGATGTGTTTTCTCACCGGAATTTTCAACCTGTACAACGAAGCAATTATGAGAGAATTTAAAGCCTTGCCAGGTTTGGTCATTGGCGGCCAAAATTTCAACAGTATCAGATACGCGGATGTCATGGTGCTGATAGCAAACACGAAAAGGAAAATGCAGGACCTTCTACGGAAAATAGTAAAAGAAAGTGAGAATAAAGGCTGAGCTGAATCTATGGTCATCAGCAAAAAGAGGAATCCTATATGCCAACTACAAATCGGAGAAAATAAAATAAAACAAGTAAAAAATTCAAATACCTGGGAAGTATTTTGAGAGAGGATAGAAAGTGCGACATGGAAATCCAAAGATGCATTGGCATGGCCAAAGACGCATTTCAGAAGCTAACCAGAGTAGTGAAAGACAGGAAAATTTCATTAGAAACAAAGAAAAGAGTGCTTGATTGTTAAGTGATATTTGTCCTTCTGTATGGAAGTGAATGCTGGACGATCTCATCAAAGATGAAGGAGAGGCTTGAAGCAACAGAAATGTGGTTTTAGAGAAGGATGTTGTGGATACCATGGACAGAGCACGTGTGCAATGATGAAGTTTTGGAAAGGATGCAAACGAAAAAACTCATACTTAACATCAGGAAGAGACCAATGAGGTTCCTGGGACACGTAATGAGAAAGGATTTACCCTACTCCCCCACTGGAGCGAGTTGTGACACAAGGTCAGTTTTTAACGTGGGAAACCTGAGCGCGTACGCTTAGGCCATTGGTCAAAAATTACCCAGCACCCGCTTACGCGGTAACTTGGTACAAAGTTGGTCTTAGCTGGTCATTGCTGGTCAAAAGCTAGTCATTGCAACTGGTGAAGAGGAAGTGAGTATCTGAGAACAGATACTAAGCTTTAATCCTGACCGACGAGCTACGAAAGTTCCTGGAACACGTTATGAGGAAGGAGAACTTAGTACTCACAGGTCGGATAAAGGGAAAGAGAGACAGGGCAGCGCGAGAGGTACTTGTTAGGTCTCAGCAAATGGATGAAAGAGCGGGCTCAGAAGAAATACCAAGAGAAAAAATATTGGGAGTGACAAGAGACAGAGCCAAGTGGAAGGCCATAATGGCCTACAACCTGAAAAGACACTGTACAAGAAGAAGAAGAAGAAGAAGAAGAAGAAGATGATGATGATGATGATGATGATAGTAAAACGTATTAAACTCTTTTTCTTTTTTCGCTTGTGCAAAAAAATATACAAAAGAAGGATATAAAGGTTTTTATTTTAAAAACAAATTGTCCAGTAAGTTCATTAGCTTTCTTTTCTTTACTTTTTCTTATCAATACTTTTTATTTCTTCATGCAATATTTGGTTGGTGTTTCCTTTGCGCCGCCATTTTCTCTTACAACACTCTTTCTCTCACTCTCACTCTCTTTCTCTTTCTCTCTCTCTCTTTCTCTTTCTCTCTCTCTCTCTCTCTCTCTCTCTCTCTCTCTCCACACACACAAACACACACACCATCATTTTCAGTTTCTCCTAAAACATTCTTTTTTCACTTACGTGGCCAAAGGATTTAGAAATGACTGACTGCTTTTCAGATGAACAGTTTAATAGCTTTTTGCCTTTTTGTCTTGTGTGTCTGGAGCTAAACTGATATTTAGAGATTTTCTTGGGAGTTTTCTACTTCGAAATGTTTAGTAAATATACAGATATAACTATATACTCATTCTTATGTACACACGCGCAACACATACCCACACACGCACTCACATACACAGGGTGCGATCGGTAAATTGTTACCATTTTATATTTTTAATTTAGAAAATTTATATTTTAATTTTGTTAGTTTTTTATTTTCATCTGTTGAAGAGTATAATAGGATCAGTTGGGCACCGTCTATGAGAAAAAGAGCACCATGGCGCAATTCAATCTGCCAGAAATTTAGAAACATCATACTGTACTGCTTGGCATTGATTCAGGAAACTCCAATATGAGCATTTTAGAGTTTGGGTGTTAGTCTAAGGATTCGGAAAGAGTTGAGTGAATCTAATGATGATTACGAAGTTGTTTAGATGATCACTAGTGATAGCGACGTTATACCTCTGTTCATCTCACCCCCCAATACGGAGTTATACATCACGTACCTTGAAGAGCTAGTACTAGCCTAGGTCAAGAGTGTGGCTGCTGGAAGACCCTATGTCTAGAAAGAGAACTCTGTACCATGCCACACAAGCAGGGGAACCCATTCATGGCTATCAGACGATATCTGTGAATACATCACCCCTTACATCTGGTCAAATAACTGCAACCTCTTTGGTTATTATTTTTTTAATTTTTTTTTTAATCATATCACCCCGAGCAAAGCGGTAACGCCACTGATGTGCAGGGGGCTACATATGAGTGAAAAGATTAGAAAAGAGAAAGCCGGAAACCACATCCTAAACAGGGAACAAGGGATGAGCCTCTTCACCTGTTCAATAGTTGAGTAAGAAACCAACAAAACTATTTGTAACTCCAAACATGAACTGGAGGCAAGGACTGTGGCAGCATTCGCCAACTTAAACAAGTAGACTATCCAGAATAGTTGCAGGAAATTCTGAAGTCGTCTGGAAACTATGGTTGAAGCCAATGGCGATTGTATTGAATATATTTACTCTTTAATATTTCAAGATATGTGTGATTTTGGTCAATATATCTGTTAAAAGTAGATGCCATTGTTATTTTGATTTTGTGTAATTTAAACAAAAATTCATCCATCGTCTGTTCTCATATTCTACAAATTAGAAATTACTTTATTTTGATTGGTCCATTCTGTCTATGTAACAATGCCTCCCTGATTAAGAGGGTTTGGCTAGTCTTGAACTAATTAAAACTCTCTAACTTGAAATAAACCTCATCATTTGATAAGACACAGATAGTGTCGAAACAAAATGGCGACATTTGTAGTAGTAATATAAAATATTTATGCTATAAATTCTAAATAAATATTATTCGCTCTACATTGTACTGAGCACTTTTTTAAGAGCAGTTTTTCCTTGGATACGGAATGTTATTTCATCCATATCTACCCTATATATATATATATATATATATATATATACTCTAGAAAAAGTTTTTGGATATTCTACAAATCCATGGGTAATAAATATATCGCAGCTAAGCCAAGCAGTCAGATTTTCCGGATGATTTTAAACATCAATTGTTGTATGGTTTTGGATCTGTGAAGCGGCTACTTTGCTTAGATGCGAAATATTTATTACCCATGGATTTGTAGAATATCCAAAACCTTTTTCTAGAGTATATTACTCTGTTAAATTTAATAAAAAATTTAACACTGAGTTCTTTTGAGTTTGTCTCTATTAAAATTTACCTGACGAAAATACCAAATATTGTACAAAAAGCAAAAATGTTATTGCTTTTCAAATTGTTTCGTATAGGAGTGCCTATGAGGATACATTAGGTTAGCGGAAAAGTCAGGCAAGTTCATGGAAGTGTGTAGGAGATTTTTTATACATATTTTTCTTTTACAGTTACACACTATCTGAAATTGTTACCTGTATGTGTTGGTGATTTATTTCGTGTTTTCATAATTTTATTCTTATGAATGATGTCTTAAATGGGATCTTCACTAGGCTTAGCACATTATGGCAAAAGGACAAACGTCGCTATATGTGATTCTCTATTCCTCCAAATGAAAAGGACATTCATGCCTTGAAAAATATAATTCAAAATGCACGCTTTTCTCTAAAGCTGAAAACCAACCACTGGACAACTATACTTAACACGAATTAATTAACTAATTAATTAATTAATTAATTAAGATAGATAGATAGATAGATAGATAGATAGATAGATAGATAGATAGATAGATAGATAGATAACCACACACAACATACGTTCAGTCAGTTAAGTGCCATACGTGATACACGCTTGGGCGATCATGACTGACTGGGCAGAAGATTATCCTGCAGTAGGTTGCCATTGCTTTCTGCGGTAGACTGGTTGCCGACCAAGGCTATAGAACCCAATCTGTCCTGCTATTTAACCCATAACTGGAAGGAACAGACGGATTAATACCTTTCCCAAGGGTATTTGCGCGTAAGTGAATACAATGGATTCAACTGGAATTCGAACTCGGTTCCCCGGTTTCTCGTTCCGAGCCGATTCACATGTCTAAAATCAAGAGATGGATCAGTAGTATTCAGACTCCGTATTAATTCGTTACATGTATCTCCCACAATCATCAAAGATGAACGAAATTTGTAATTTATGGCGTCACATATGATACTAATTGTTAGGTTTATGAATCGTGGTCGAATATAATCTAGAAGTCGTTCCTCAGCCATAGAACACACATAAATTACCATCATAACAGATGGTAGAGTGTCATGTAGTCTCCAGATGGCCATCAGCGAACACTACTGTAAATTAGAGGATATTAGCGTTACAATCATTTCTGAAATCACTGCGTTAAACAAATTTATCTGGTCACCTTTGACAGAAATGTAATAATACCACTTTTGCATGTTCCTTATACAGACACGATCCCATAACCCATTACGGTTGTACGAATACATATATACTCTATCCGTTGCAACAGTGGGTGTATCTAAGGCCAGAGTTTTAATCGGCCTTCAGGCTAGATGTGAATTTAGAGTTTCCCTTCTCCTGAATTGTTTACCAACCAAACACCAAAAGCCTAATCAACCCTTCTATACAATCAATAATGGAGGGTAATAGATGTATTCATACTTTTGCCAATGGCATTTGTTCAAAAGTGAATACAATAGACGAGCCTGAAATTTGAACTCGGACCACCTTTCTAACTCACATCCTTCGTCTGTTGAAGCAAATGTAGAGGGATTTTTAAGTTACATGCGGTTAAATTTTGGCAGCTACTCCCATTCATTATATTTTACTCCAAGGTCATTAAATACACAAGCAAAATCTAACAATTTCATACATCGTTATAAATACACGCCAAATTCTTACCTTCTCACTCGCTCGCATCTAACAATACCTCGAGTGAATAAACAGTGTAGACCGAACCAATTCGCCAAGTTAAAGATAAACTCACAGAATAAAAAAATGCAAAGAAGAAAAACAAAAGCAGAAGAAATAAGCTTTGCAGCAAGGATATTAAAGAAAATAAAACGAATTAAAAAAATGTCACCAAAGAAAAGCAATTTCGAACCAAGTGTAAACAATGGCAGTGTTTGTAGTTCAAATACAGCGAGATGGAAATAACTGATATTTACTGCGCACGCGCAAACAAATCATGAGATTCTAGCACAGGAAAAAAAATCTTTATCCACAGGGACGGGTGATTTTAACGATTTCTTTTCGTCATTGATTTATTTAAGTATGTATTTCGTGTTCCTTGGCAGTTTTATTGGATTTTTAACTGTTCTTAGGGATACTTGCTTTCTGCTTGGAGCAAACATGCCTGCTTGCGCACGTTCCGTGTAATTAAATTGCTTCTTATTTGACACTTATTTTAGAGAAGCCTGCATTGTTTATCATTACTTATTTATTTCTTAATTGTTAATAGCCTAGTTTATCAGAACCGTCAGAAGCATCGAGTGGACGGAAGAAATAATAGCTATCTTGAAAATATTGTCGATTAAAAAAAATAAGAATTATAATGAAAAAGGCAAAAATAAAGAAGAAGAAGAAGAAGAAGAAGAAGAAGAAGAAGAAGAAGAATGAAAAAGAAATGGCATTAGAAAGACAATATCTGAGTAGTAGTGTGGAGAAAGAAATTAGAAGAGAGAAAAAGATAAAAGCAAAACTGAATGTACGGAAGGAAAAGAAGACCAAGAAAGAAAATGTAAGTTCTATGGGACTTGGCGATTTTTCTTGGTCAAGGAAAGAATTTTTCAGCACCTCCTCATAGATAGATAGATATAAGCAGATTGAGAGAGGTAGACGCAACCAGAGTAAAATAGAACCATAGCGATTTACAAAGTGTAGCTTAGTTGTTGCATAATACGGACAGTATGAGAATCAAACTTACTTTTCAATCCTAATTGGTTTAGAGAGACAAGCTTGCTAACCATTACAGCACGTCAAAGTGCCTAGTAAAAGATAAATAGATAATGGATTTCTAACCGTCGCTTAGATGTGGCACAAGACCGAAAATATGGGTATCCACTGAGAATCGAACTCACTAATCAATTGCAATGATTAACGAGATAAGCTTGCTAACTATCACATCACATTGCGGTGCTCAATGATTTTCAAAGCGCCGTTTAGATATACCACAAGGCCGAAAGTATAGGGTACTCAGTAAGGATCGAACTCACTACTCAGTTGTAACAGGTCCTAGCGAGACAAACTTTCCAACTATTACACCACTTCGAGGTACCAGATAGATAGATAGATAGATAGATCGGAAAGAAACAGACCAAGATAGATAGATAGATAGATAGATAGATAGATAGATAGATAGATAGATAGATAGATAGATATGAACAGAATGAGATAGATAGATAGATAGATAGATAGATAGATAGATAGATAGTATTATCAGACAGGCACAAATAATAAAAATATTCAGAAATAATAAAACAGATAATTACTTTCCATTAATTTCGCTTGACAAATATTTAATATTTCAATGAGAATCTCATCAAATCTAATTGCATCTTTTTCTCTCATTATTTTTCTCTTTCACGTTTTCTTTCTTTTTATCTTTTCCTTTCGCGCACTTTCTCTCCTTTTTTTCTCTATTCCTTGCTAACATTCTCTTCTTCCAGCCCTTCTATTTCCTCTCTTTTCCTCATCCTGTCCTTCTCTCTCTCTCTCTTCCGCTCTATCTTTTCCCTATCTCTTTTTTGTTGTTGTGTGTTCTTATTCTTTCAGTCAGTCAGTCAATCTCTCATCTTCCCTTCCTCTCATTGTCTTTTCATCTTACTCTCCTTTCCTCACTCACTTCTTCCTTGTATTCTCTTTCTCTTTTTCTTTCCCTTCTTTCTTACTCTCCTTCATCCTGTCATTCTTTCTTTCTCTTTTTTCTACGCTCAACCTCCTTTTTTCTTCCCTTTCTATATCTCTATTTTTCTCTCTTCCACTTGTTTTCTCTTTCTTCATCACTTTTGATTCTCATTATCTCTCTCTTGCCTTCTCCTTCTCATACATTTTTCTCCATTCTTACTACCTTTTGCTTTTCCTTCTCTCTCTCTCTCTCTCTCTCTCTCTCTCATTTTTCAATTCAGTAAAAAACAATCAAAGAAACCTGTCAGCTCAAAAGAAGGAATTAATATTATTGTGTGTCATTTGGTCATATATAAATCACTGAATTTGTTAGAGATATAACAAAATAAGGCACAGCCGACATTTCGTATTAATTGTCTATTGAGTTAGTTTATTCTGCCTATCAAAACAAATCTATACTTAAACATGAAAAAAATAAACAAAAACTAAAAATTCTCGAAGCCATATACATAAAACAGTTAAAACCTAACCTGAACAAAATAAACTACGAAATCTCTACAAACATTCTTAAATGCCTAAAATAGATAACAGAAGCGATTGGTTATACCAATGGCTTTCCATACTTAATACTTCTCGCCTTGACTCACGCGTGGTCATGTGTGACGTCATAAGCTGTAGTGCTATTTTCGTTTCCAATGTCCCGTACGCACGTTTTCGTCGTTGCTTTGAAAATATTCCATGCAAACAAAATAGCCTACTACTATTGTTCTTCCGCGAACTGTTTAATACACTTAATATAATTGTCATCTTTGATAATGGCTGATGTAAGCTGAAAGTTCAGAACAGATTAAAAAACATGTATCAATATTGTGATTTCTTTCTTCTTTCAACGATAATGATATTCAGCTTATCAGACGATACGAAAAAAATTTACATAAAATAAATAAACCTTGTCTATATTTTTCAATGAAACATGCACGAATATTATATATATATATATATATATATATATATATATATATATATATATATATTAAATCCAAAAGGATCAGATAGGTAAATCCCAAAAACCCGATTCTAATAAATATTATTTTCATTAATATTAAAAATGGTCAAGGTGGAGGGCTCGATGTAAATATTACATTCTATTTACAGATCCAAATATAAAAAATTAAACAAAATTTCGGTATTTAAATCCGTTGAATAACCAGTTCTACGAGGAAATCCTCGCTTCTTCAGTAACGGCGAAACGAAAATTTTATTTACTCAAATTCAAATGTGTTAAAAGATTTTATACCGATAGAAGTTCAAAAAAATCATCCATACACAAGAAAAATAAAATGGGGTGTGATTAACAATTTTTGAAATTAAGGAAGTAAAAGGGGAAAGCAGACAGATAGAAGTGGTAGGGGGAACGAAAGGAAAAAAGCAAAAAAGGGGGAAGGGGGTGGTTGACTGGGAAGTAAGCTATGAAAAAATCTTCGCATAGAAAAAAAGAAAACTGCTACCATCAATGTTAAAAAAGACATTGAAAAATTTACCAAAGAGATTTTAGTTTAAATAAATAATGACTGGGACAAATCTTATAGAAAAAATTTGGACATACAAATTTAAATATAAATCTTAAATTTTAAATTTATAATTAACAATATTAACTTCAAAGGTAGATCTCAAAAGAATCCATTACTATAAGTATACACACACACACACACAAACACACACACACACACACACACACACACACACACACACACACACACACACACACACACACATTCCCGAAGATAATTTACTTAAATATCTAAAGGATATTCGAAATTCACAAGTTAAATTTAATTTTGATTGATTTTTAAAATTTAAGAAACTAAATTTTAGGCAGCTTAGTTTGAAAGGAACCGAATAATTATATATATTGTAAGGACCCTGCTAAAAATTAACCAAAATTAATCTTTTTGTGTAGAAGGTAATATAGAATTAGCATTAAAAATATGAATAAATTTTATTTTAAGGTGGGTTCAACAAAGTTCTATATATACGTAAACACACACATTTATACATACACATACACACACACACACACACATATATATATATATTACATATACGCACACATACACAATTATAAACCCATATACATATTCACATATCCACACCCATACATATACACATATCCAGATATGCATACCTATAAATACATACACACACACACACACACACACATATATATATATATATATATATATATATATATATGTGTGTGTGTGTGTGTGTGTGTGTGTGTGTGTGTGTGTGTGTGTGTGTGTGTACGAACACAAATCCTTACAAAAATACATATGCATGTATATAAACGCACCCACCCGTTACAATTATAACAAGGCCTAGGGAAGTTATATGAGTAATAGAGAAATATGGAAAAACAAAATGGAAATAAGAATCGTCGCAAAAACAAAACAAAATATTATAAAGGTGCAGGAAAAATAAGCGCTAAAGAGTTGGTCTACAGGTTCTTACATGTTAAATAGTAGATATTTATATAGGAAAAGGAAGAAGGAAGATATGTATAAGGCTGGGATTAGTATTCGATAGTGGGGTCTATATTTACTAGTTAAAAAAAACAACTTTTAATTTACTAAATTCATAGATTAAATTTAAAACTTAAATCTTAAGTTTTAAAATTCACAAATTTAGACTTGTGGTGGCATTTGCTTATGAATTCTTTACGTAAAATTAAAAGTAGGTGTTGATTTGGGTACTTTAATATTTTTATTTTTTCCCCTAAACATAGATTGCACCTATCGTGAAAATTTCTGGGAGTACGGGCTGAGCTTATCAGTTTCCAACTAACTATGGGGGTTAGTCCTTCTTCCTTCATTTTCCAAAATCTTCGGGAAAGGATTGTTTGTTATTTTTTATTTGAGTTGGAAAAAGAATGCCTATGATTGTAATAACGCTACTTAAAATCTCCCGCGGATATACCAATATATGTTTGGTAATTTTTTTTTTTTTTGTTGGATGGTGAGATTTGAGCTTCGTAGATTACCTGGGTGGATTTACACTTGCCTTCCACAGGACAGATACTCACGGATCTACAATTACAAGCATTTGAAATTCCTGACTTTGAGTCGGTATTATATAAATTCTTTAGAATCTGATTATTTTGTGAATTAATAATATCGTCCATATTTAAAGTGTAAGAATAGCTAATTTTTAATGTGTTCCTACTAAAGATTTTATATAGAGGATTGTTGCTATTGAAATGTTTATTTATTAACTTGAAAAAATATTTTCCTATATTAATATTAGTTAGTCTACAGTATGCGGGGGTTAAACCATATTACCTTCATACATTTATTTTTATTTTTATTTTTGATATTAGATGGTTCAAGGTTAATAGTTGGCTTTACATACGTTAATTTATTTTTGTATCCGCTCTTCTGAAGGGGCTTGTTGATTTTTTTTTATTTTCATTGAAAGTTTTGACGTTGGATGATAAACGGTTAATTCTAGTATTTACGATATCTGTTTTTAAATAGTTTTTGGGTGATTAGATGAGATATTAATGTAACTGGGGAAACTATTTTCCTTGATATAAGGCTGGTGGGAGTCATCATTTTCGTCAAGAGTAATTAAGTAGTTAACTATTTTAAGATTGGAAGAAACTTCAACTTTAAAACCAAGAAAATGTATGGCTTTAATGATCATTTTATGGGTTCTATTTGTTAAAGATCCGTTGCTATTGGAAACAAACATTCCATTTTTCCTTTTTTTCCCTTTTTCCTTTCATTCCCCCTAGCACTTCTATCCCTCTGACATGGTTAAATCTTAACTTTTAAACTCTTGACTCTTTTATGGGGAAGGGGTATTTCTTATAATATGATACATAGGTATCTGTTTGCTTCCTTCTTTTGTTAATCACACCCCATTTTATTTTCTTGTGTATGGATGATTTTTTTTACTTCTACCGGTATAAAATCTTTTAACACATTTGAATTTGAGTAAATAAAATTTTCGTTTCGCCGTTACTGAAAAAGCGAGGATTTCCTCGTAGAAATGGTTATTCAACGGATTTAAATACCGAAATTTTGTTTTATTTTATATATATATATATATATATATATATATATATATATATATATGCTGTATGCTATATCACTGGGAAAAAGTTCTAAATATCAAAGACAGAGCGTGTGTAAATGAAGTGAACAACGCCAAACGACGTCAGGTCTGAAGTTTGCGTTGAAGCGAGGAAAAGATTATTAGTGTTTATATCTATCTATCTATCTGTATATATATATATATATATATATATATATGTGTGTGTGTGTGTGTGTGTGTGTGTGTGTGTGTGTGTGTGGTTAATTAGTTAGTTTTTTAGTCATAATTAAATTCTAATATACAAATTCAGTACAAAGTTGTATTAAAAAGTGTTCAATACAATTATATTTTAGAACTTTTGAATATTTTTCTTTAGGAAACGAATTAGTTCTCGGCCTAGGTTTCTACCTTTCGGTGTCTTCAGGCGATTTACAATAACTGATTTTACTGTTTTTCAAACGCTCATGTAACAGAGATCTTTCTTGAACGCGCAATTTTGAAAATTAGAAGTTACTTAAAGATCTTAGAACACTTTTATCCATGATTGTATGATCCTCGGTTATGAATAACTCGTTTCCAAATGAACATATATATGCGTGCGGTGAATATGCGTGTTTATTGGAAGTGCGGGTGTGTAACAGTCAGTTAAGTGTCATACGTGATACACGCTTGGACAATCATGTGGTAGACTGGTTGCCAACCTAATCTGTCATTTAACCTAGAGCTGGAAGGAGATCGATGGTATTTTCACGTAGTGAATGCAACGAATTCAACTGGAATTCGAACTTGGCTCACCGATTTCTCGTTCTGAGCCGATATACACTGCACCACAAGGTAAATCATATGTGCGTGTAGTTTGACAGTTCATTTCGTTGGACTGAATTGTTGAACCCTCATACATCGAAAACAATGGCAGAATTCATAATATTATTTTTCTAATGTTCTTACAGTTTTGCTTTTTGTGTGGCTAACAGAGTATAGAAAATTAAAAAACTAAAATACTAAACCACCATAATAAACAGAAAAATAAGAAACAAAAACAACCATACAAATAATATAAAAGTACATACAAATGTCCATTCATGATAAAAAAGAAAATAATATAACAAGTACTAAACAAAAAATAAAAATAAAATAAACAAATAAAAATAAAAAGCAAACACACGTAAAACCCACAAACAGAAATACAATAATACCCAACCATGACCAGCAAAAAATAAACCATCAAGTGGAAAAACATGCCAACACATTAATAAAAAGGTCATAAAAATGAGGTCAAAAAACAAAAGAGCCTATCCAAAACCTCCTATATATTACCAAGGCCGAAGCGATGAAATGTGACGTCACGGTAGTAGAGTCATGAATTAGCGTAGCAGCCGTGTCTCTCACTTCATAACAATGTTGATAATCACAAAGTCGTTTTTTTTTATAAAGATTTTAAAACTTTTTAAAATGTAACAAGAAAAAAAGAAAGACACATGTTTTTGATTTATGCTGGTTTTATTAATTTTAATTAAAAATAAGGAAAACAATAATTAATAAGAAAATATAAACATTATTGTTAACTACTGACTGTCGGTCGTGTTTGTAAATAAACACAGTTTTAAAGACAAAACTTTTCGTTTATTCGTCTAAATTCTAAAACTTTAACAAACACTGCTTAAATTTTCATATTTTTAATTTAATTATGAAAAATCACAATCACTTTTGTTTTAATTGCAAGAATTTTAAATCAAAATCACTCAAATATAGCAATCAAGCAACCATTAGAATTTAGGAACAAACAAGAAGCAACAATAAATAAGCAAATTAATTAAAAATATTAAAAAATGCAGCAATTTAAATTCAAGCAAATTTATTCAAACTAAATAAGTTTAAGTTACTGTTTTTTTAAAATCAAGCTTATAAAAGTTTTTTTATGTCTCAAAATTCAGTTGAATGTTTGAAGCTTTCTTTTTTTACTTAACTTCTTACAAGTAATATTATCATTTTCCTTGCTACAAAAATTATTTAATAATGCATTAGAAGAGCTCCAGATAATCATTTTTTCAATGCTGTGACTTTCACCACATGAGTCATCATGAAAAAGGAGTTCATCATTAGCCAAAACATCCAATGTTATGGACATAGATAATTTTCTTTAATTCATTGAATGAAGAAAAGAAGCATTCTTTACAAGTTTATTAATAACAATAACAATATAATTGTATAGTAGTAAATTTGTTGTTACATCACTGGGATATAACAGAGAACCTCTATTAATTCTTTGAAAATAACTGTTTATAGCAGGTCTCTTCCTGATACTAAACTTTCACAACTATAACATTTCCATTTATTTTTAAAACGGCATAATCAGCAATAAATAATTATGAATCGAACGAATTTACGATAGGATAGCTAAATCTGAAATAGATTTTTAAAAATGTCTTGAGAACTTTAAATCCAATAGATTTATTAATATCAACAAATTGTCTTTAGGGAAATTCTGCTAAAAGTTCGAATTTTAAAATAATATTTTGATTGAATCCATTGTTAATCCTACTGGATGAAATAAAAAGATAAATTTTTACCTTTAAAAAAATACACCTAAAATATCCTAGGATATTTGGTAATTCAATTACATTTTTTAAATATTTTAATTGTAAAAAATGAAAAAAAAAGTGAAAATTAATGTTTCTATTTCATTTATGATGTTAAACTGTTTATAAAAACAAATCATTTTTTTGCAAAATCTTTTTTGGTTAATGTTTTACTTACTAATTAACTTTTTAAGAATTAAAAATCCCTAAGCCAACTATAAAAGATTTATTCTTCAGTTAAAATTCTATTTTTTTATTTCCAATTTTTTCTATGGATTAATATCAATAATTAACTTCAAATTATCAAAAATAGGAAAAAAATGTTTGGAAAATATTTTTTAAAGGTGTTCATTTTGTGTTAATATTTTCTAAAAATTAAATATTTAAAAAATTAGGTTTTAAAATTCAAGTGTGGTGTGATTTAGGCCTGTATGTTTCAAATAAATTCAAAAATTATTCAGAAATAATAGGTTTAAACAAAGTTTAAAATCATCATTTTCATGTTTTAATTTTCGGTAATAGTGATTTCTTTACTTTTGTAAAAAATAATTTCACGGAGTTTTCAAATAAAAAACCTTAAAAATAAAATAAATTCTTTTAAAATTGACGAAAAAATAAATTTTGTAGTTTTTGTTAATACAGGAAAAAGAATTAAAAAAATTTAATTCAGGAATATTTTTCATGTTTAAAAACGATTCATAAAGTTGCAAGTATAGAAAAGTTAAGTAAGATTTTACTTTCTATTCCTAAGAATTTTTTTAAACATTTCATTGAAAAGAAAACATTATTTTCTTTAATAAATTTTCTTCAATATTAATTCAAATATTTTTAGAAAATATAATGTTTAACAACTTTTTTCGGCTTCAGTTTAAGTTTTAAAACGTTTCGAAAAAAAAAAACTTATGATCGAATAGCCATAAGTTTTCAAATAAAAAACCTTAAAAATAAAATAAATTCTTGTAAAATTGACGAAAAAATAAATTTTGTAGTTTTTGTTAATACAGGAAAAAGAATTAAAAAAATTTAATTCAGGAATATTTTTCATGTTTAAAAACGATTCATAAAGTTGCAAGTATAGAAAAGTTAAGTAAGATTTTACTTTCTATTCCTAAGAATTTTTTTAAACATTTCATTGAAAAGAAAACATTATTTTCTTTAATAAATTTTCTTCAATATTAATTCAAATATTTTTAGAAAATATAATGTTTAACAACTTTTTTCGGCTTCAGTTTAAGTTTTAAAACGTTTCGAAAAAAAAAACTTACGAACGAATACCCATAAGTTTTATTTTTTTAATTCAGATATTTTTTAAGATAATTTTTATTTCAATTTTATTCAAAGAAATAAAAATAATATCTTATTATTTTATTATATTAATTTAAAAGATATATTATAAACAAAGTGCTTTCTTTCTTGTGCTACGGCAAAACTAATTTTTTAGCAAATTTTGATTTTAGCGACTGTTCAAATAAATGGTGATAAAATTTTAACTACTCACTTTGCTAAATGTTCTTGTAGTAAAATTCTCCCTTTTAATGGCATGTTTCTATTTATCAAATAAATGTTTATTTTTTGGAAACGAAAAACAATGAACTTTCGGTCCATTTTTATAATTCCCTTTGCAATTTGGTTCTGAAAATAAGTTAACGCTAACGGACGCCGGGTAGTAAAACAACACTACTAAGTGTGACGTCAGCAAGTCAACTTTAATCATAGAATAGACCTGGTAATATAGCGACGGCCTCGGCCTATCTCAATTAAACACTCATTCAGGCATATACTAAAAATAAGAATAAATCAAATAACAATTAAAAAGAAAAAGAAAGAAAAAGAAAAATCAACTAATCATAAACAAAAATCAAAAAGAAGAATAACCAACCAATCACAAACAAGACCACTCGCACAAAAGCACACCATATTCTATATAAACATATATTCTATATAAACAAGAAAAAAAAAACAGGGACTTAACTTCAAACAGCCCTGGCGAGTAAGAACATCATAATGTTGTTCACACGAAACATCGAAATTTGGCCAGAGATACCATCACTTTTCAATTAGTGAAGAAGTCCTACAACAGCCCGAGCCTCGCTATTCTTCTCTTGAGCTTCATAGACACTTTCCACGGTTATTGTCAGAACATCAGCAGTTGACCTATAGAAACAAAAGCCACATTGCTTTTCTAAAAGAAATGCCCTACAAACTGAGATGCTAATCCAATTCAGAACTGATTAAGATCTTTATTAGTTTCCAAAAATGTAGTAGAAAGCCAACAGGCAGATAACTGGAAGGATCAGACGATTACCTAAGTTCTTGAAAACTAAGAAATAGAGGATTCAAAACTGAAAGAGAAAGAAAGAAAAAAACACGGATTTCGCAAAAATTCTAAACACTGAATATACAAAAAGTAGCAAAAAAAGAGAAGTAAGCTAAAAATTTCAAATGTATAAAAATCAAATTGATAAATAAAAGTTGAAACGAAAAAGTTTATAAAACATAAGGAATTAACCTGACAATATTTTCTTCTTAACGACAACTTTAAATGTTTTCCAGTTAATATTGTACGTCTTCCCTCTATCATCTTCTAATCATCCAACACCTTCCTTCTCCCGCCATCTTTATAAAAGAGCCATAGGCTTAATTAGCCGCTCGGCCAGTCACTGGCGTTCAAGGCAAACTAATAGAATCAATAAACAATTCCTTCTTATCGAATCGCAGGAAGATATGACTTACTTGTCTTATCTTTGTCATCATTGTAAAATTGTTCATGGATTTGTTTTGGTGACATCTAAAACATCACCAAAATGTCTGCGAAAGCGTTACTTTTTTCTTTTCTTTACTTTGTTTTTTTCGAGTTTATTATCGGACTTATCACTTATCTGTTCTTTGAGCAAAATATAAAGAGTTCGTTCGTGTTATTCCACTTCCACTTTCAGGTCTCTTTCATTCTTTCAGTCAGACTTTCACGACTATATAACATACTTTATATTCCACTTTCTCTCTTCTTCTCTCTTCCTCTCTACATATATATATATAAACAGAGAGGGTTAAATTCCAGTATATATCTAATACTTCAGTGTATATATATATATATATATATATATATATATATATATATATATATATATATATAAGAAAAAATTAAGGCAGACACGTTATTTTATGGCAAATAGAAAGTATAGGGCTATTTAAGGCGAACCATCATCAGCTTCCGTCTTTATTGTACAAAGAATTTTACACGGATATTACGTGAAGATTCGTGTAAAGTCCTTTGTACAATAAAGACGGAAGCTGATGATGGTTCGCCTGAAATAGGCCTATACCTCCGATTTGTCACGAAATAACGTGTCTGCCTTAATTTTTCTTATATTTGCTCTATATGTATTTATATACATATATGTTTAGAGCTCTCTTAGAGAGTTATCCTACCACTGTATGTACAGGATACTCCTTTGGATTTTTCTATACCCACACTGCATGCTGATATATATATATATATATATATATATATATATATATATATATATATATATATATATGACTAGTATATTGAAAACTAAGAAATAGATGATTAAAAACTGAAAGAGAAAGAAAAAAAAAACACGGATTTCGCGAAAATTCTAAACACTGAATATACAAAAAATAGCAAAAAAAGAGAAGTAAGCTAAAAATTTCAAATGTATAAAAATCAAATTGATAAATAAAAGTTGAAACGAAAAAGTTTATAAAACATAAGGAATTAACCTGACAATATTTTCTTCTTAACGACAACTTTAAATGTTTTCCAATTAATATTGTACGTCTTCCCTCTTTAAATGTTTTCCAGTTAAGGAATTAACCTGACAATATTTTCTTCTTAACGACAACTTTAAATGTTTTCCAGTTAATATATATATGACTAGTATATATATATATATATATATATATATATAGTAGTCATCCACATACAAGCCTGTTTCGCTGTATCACAGCTCATCAGTGTGGCTCGACGCATCCACTTGCTTTTGGCCGAGATCGAAACTTGGTGTCAGTCGGAGTCGCTACTCCCTAAGCCATCGACGCATGGAATCAGAGAAAGGAAATTTTAACGTGTTGTGTATAAGCTGTGTATACACACGCCAGTCACCGAGAGAACTCAATTCATTTCTGAAGAGTCACACTCTGTGTGTGTGTGTGTGTGTGTGTGTGTGTGTGTGTGTGTGTGTGTGTGTGTGTGTGTGTGTGTGAAAGAGTGGCAGGTATAAGGTTCTCGGCACACATAAGACCGTTATCCAAAAAAATTTTCATTTCGTCTGCTTTTTTTCAATGTACCCTCCTATATATTTCGAACTCCCGTATTTTCTCCTAGATTCTGTCTTTCCTTGCCGATTTCTCTCTTTTATATTCTTCTTTATTTTTTCTTTCTTTTTGTTTTTTACTTTGACAAATCTTTTACACTCTTAGAATTTTGTGGTCTTTGTTTCTCTGATCATCATTCACTATTCACGTTGTATAATGGCTGATAAAATATGTTGTTTTTTTTTCAAATTGTTTTGATTACCATAATTAAAAATTCTTCAGACGAATGGAGACTAAAATCGACTTTAAACACAAGATTCTTTAACCAAAAATGAAACAATAGTCCTTCCTTCTTTTCTCAGTTTTCTTCTCTTTTCTTTTATGTTCTTTCGTCCATTTTTTACTGGTTCATGATTCTTTCATGTAGATTTTAAATTCTGTTTTTCTTCTCATATTGTGTGGGGAAAAATGAAAGAATTTTTCAATAAAAGAAAAATAACTCACTCACTTCTTTCTCTTTTAAATTTTCTTTCTTGAATAAATATTTTCCTTCATTTTATTTGTCTTTCTTCTCGTTTTTCTTCGTTACATTCTTCATTTTTCCTCCTTTTCTATTTATTTTATGCTTAAGTATTTTTTACTCATCCTCATTTTTATACGTCTTTATTTTCTCCTGCATTTCTTTCTTTCTTTTTTCTTTCTTTCTTTCATTCTCCTCATATATTTTTCTTTCTTAACATCTTCACGTATTTCCTCAATCTATTTCACGCGTCTTTACAAATTACTAACCCGATACAAATTCCAAGAGCCAATCAATGTAGAGGATTACTGAATGAATGTGAGAGCTGGGGTAAGAATTGCAGTTTTTGACGATGTATAGAAAATATAACATTTAATCCCAGTTGATTCATTGATAGTTTTTTTGGAAGATTATGATGTACCTTTTAGATATTTCACTATTTTGTATTACTGTAGAAGCAAAAATGCTTCGCAATCAAAATAAAAGATATGTACTGTGTACGCTGAAGATGTTTAGCTGACAAAATTGTACGGAAGCAGTTCGCTAAGTTGAGAGTGGTTGTAGCCCTATTGATAAAGATCGCTCAGAAAGACAAATCTCCAACTAAAGATGATGACCAAATCAAGATATTGATCCCTGAGCGTTTAGGGATACCATTCATGATCACTTAGTGAAGCTTGAATACTCAAATCGATACGATGTTTGAGTGCCGCATGATCTGAGTGAAAAGAATCTTTTGGCTCGTATCTCTGTCCGTGATTTTCTTTATAAACGCAATTAAACTGCACCCTTTTTAAGCAAATGTGTGACGGGTGATTAGAAATTGATCGTTTACAGCAATGTTTAACCAAAAGACTTCTGGGGTAAGCGACGTGAGTCAACTTTAACCATCCAAAAAGCAGGCCTTCATCCAAAGAAAATCATGCTGTACATCTTATGGGATTGAAAAGGAATCCTGTAGTATGAGCTTCTGCCAAAATAATCAGTCTGAAAATTACTGCTAGCAACTGGAAGAACTAAAGGCAGCAATTCAAGAAAAACACCCAAAATTGGCGAACAGGAAATGTATTATTTTCTGTCAGGATAATGCCAAATTTCACGTTTCTTTGGTGACCAGGAAAAAATTGTTGCAGCTTGGCTAGAATGTGCTACCCCACCCACCAAATTCAACAGATTTCTTCGGATTTTCATTTATTCATTTCCTTGCAAAATAATCTCAATGGCAAAAATTTGAATTATTTGAATGAGTTCTTCGCCGAGAAACCACCTATATTTTGGGAATTCAGAATCATTAAGGTGAAGGAAAAATTGAGAAAGGTTGCGCAACAAAATGGTTCATATTTAATTGAATAAATATTTAAAGGCATAATTTAGTTTGTGTTTTAATTTCTCTTAAAAATCGGCATGGAGTTACCGGACAACTTAATATATATATATATATATATATATATATATATATATATATATATATATATATGCTAAGCTGTCCAGTAATTTTATGCCGATTTTTAAGAGAAATTAAAACACAAACTAAATTATACCTTTAAATATTTATATTTATAATTAAGGAGCTTTTTCTCCTTAGTTCTTGTCAGGATATTTTTCCAAAAGAGGAGGCTCTGAAATAAAACCTGAGGAGAATTTCAGTGGTCAATCGTTTTAACTTTGTTTTGCTATTGAAAATGCTGTTTTTTTTTTTTTGGAGGGGGGTTCGAAAAAAAGGACAAAGTGTTGTGCTAGCCTTGTCCACTATAATCAAATTCGCGCACAGAAACTTTTGAATTTTGTTCGATTTTTAGATTATGGATTGTTATACTGGCAAAAGACCTGCAGCAGTGACGGCATTGCAATTCCTACAGGTCTAACAAGCTGGGAATATTTAGAAACAAAGTCACACGTAGGCGATCGGGGGAATATGGTCGCTACATCATCAATCTTAGCAATGGCATTTTTCGACAAGGCCCCAGATAGCTGAGCAGCAGTATTTAAACATAGCCTGCTCATCTGCTAGCAGGAAAGAACCTACAAAAGATGGTCCTAAAAAAACTTGCCTTTATTCTCGCCGGCCAACCTACCGCATCTGGAGGTTTTGTTCATTTTTTGTGGATAGAAACAAAATCATGTTAATCTGGTGCTTGTTAATGGTAAACAAACACGGTCGCGTTAATTGGTTAATCTTAGAATTGAATGATGGAAAATTAAGGTTTTGCTTGATTTGCATGGCTCAATTCATCCTGAACACAGAAGTGGCCTTGTGTGCAATGAGCTGACACGATATAACCTTGATATGGTAGTTTCTGATAAAGAAACAAGACTCTCTGGTGAGGGCTCTCTACAAGAGCCCGAGTTTGGTTATACTAACTTCTATCAGAATCGACTGGAAAATGTTCGTCGTGATGCTGTGGTTGGTTTTGCCCTCATGTCTAAGCAAGTAAAGCATCTCTCAGAGATGCCACATGGTGTGTCTGACACGCTTATGACATTGCGTCTCCAATTTTTCTCAGTGATTTATATGACAATGATAAGTGTTTATGCACCAATTCTTGCTGTGATGCTAATATTGACAGTTTTTACGTCATGGCATGGGAAAATGCAACAACAATAGTTTACTTCTCCTTCAACTCTGTCAGGAATTCAATCTTTCAGTGATAAATGCATGATTTTGACAATCAAACAAGTACAAGGCGAGGTGAAAGTACCCACGCTCTGGGAATTGGCACATGCTTGACTTTGTACTTGTTAGACGTAGGGACGTAAAAGATGTAAACTCAGTTCGATGCATGCGTGGCGCGGAATTTTGGACGGATCACCGTCTTCTGCGTGATAAGCTGTCTCTGGGTGTCAAAAAGAAAGTAAAGAAAACTTGCTCCAAGACTCCTGGTAGAATTGATGTTTTCCAAATGACACGTTCTGAAAGCTTAAAATATTTCAAATGGCTATTCAAGCAATAGATATGATACACGCCATAAATACAGCAGGATCTTTTTCTAAGGCCATGCACGATGCTGCCGCAGAGTTTTTGGGGTTTCTCACCAGAAAGCATTAAGACTGGTTTTCAGACAATAGGGAACTGGTCTCAAACCTGCTGGAGAAGAGAACAAATGCTGCCTGAATCTCAATATGGTTTCTGGACAAGCCGAGTGACAATTGTCATTAGTTTTACTTCATGGCAGTCACAGAAGTGCCAAGAACAATACTTACCGGTGTTTTATTGACTTGACAAAAGCTTTTGACACAGTCAATAGGGAGACACTCTGGAAGATTTTGTTAAAACTTGATTGTCCCCAAATGTTCACAGTTCTAATTATGTCTTTTCATAATGACATAAAAGTATGGGTTTGTGTGAGTGGAGAATTTTTGGACAATTTTTTTCAGTCAAATCAGGAGTGAAGAAAGGTGATCTGCTGGTACCTACTCTTTTTGCAATTATCTTTGCAATCGTTTTTCTGGGAGATTTCAAAGATACTGGTGTAGTTATTTATGTTAGATACACAACATCAAAACAGTTGTTCAATCTTTGTGGTTTCAATGCAGTCAGTAAAACAGTCTTGGTTCTCATACGTGATTTGCTCTATGCAGACGATTGTGACACCTACGCAAAAAATGACTTGAAAGCATTTGCTATTTGCCTATAGAAATATAGAGAGCAGACACTGGTCATAGTCAGACATCTCCATAACGACTAAATTGATGGTGTACAAATGTTGTGTATTGACTACTTTACTTTCCGCATGCGAGACCAGTACAGCTTACAAAAGGCATATCAAGTTCTTTATTTGGGCAACAGTGTCTCTTTTATGCAGGTTTCATGATTATTTAACACATGAAAAATATAAAAAAAAACTTAATGATAATACTTTCTCAGTCATTTTTAATGAAACCTACATAAAAGAGAGATTATTGCCCAAATACACAATTTTTTATTACAGGACCCAGCAGCCAACAAGAGAAGTAATATTTCTTCTTCTTCTTCTTCTTCTTCTTCTTCTTCTTCTTCTTCTTCTTCTATGTGCCATGTCCTTCCAGGACGTAGGCGATCATGGCTTTCCACATCTCCCTGTCACCTGGTGGCTGTTAGCACGCTTTCTCCTGTTGCACCATGCAATCCTCGTTCCGACATCGACCTGGTTAGATCCTTCAAATAAGTTATCCGCTACTTTCCCCTGTCTCTTTTCCCTCTATCTGGCCTGTTAGTAACAGGTTCTCCAAGTCCTCCTTCCTCATTGCATGTCCCAGGAACTGTAGTTGTCTCTTCCTGATGCTCAGTATTAATTTCCTTTTTGTCTCCATCCTTTCCAAAACCTCGTCATTGCTCACATGCTCGGTCCATGATATCCGCAGCATCCTTCTGTAGAACCATATTTCAGTTGCTTCAAGTTTCTCCTTCATCTTCGAAGATATTGTCCAACATTCACTGCCATATTGAAGAACCGACATCACATACCAATCCAGTACTCTCTTCTTTGTTTCTAGTGAAATTGTCATGTTTCTTAATACTTTACTCAACTTCTGGAATGCTTTTTTCGCCAGGCCAATTTGCCTTCAGATCTCAGTGTCGCACTTTCCGTCTTCTGTTAGAACACTTCCTAGGTATTTTAATTTCTGTACCTGCTTGATTTTAGAGTCCCTCACCTGTAATTGACATTTTGGGCTGCCCTTGTTGCTGATGGCCATGCATTCGGTTTTCTTGCAGTTTATTTCTAGTCCTTTCTTGTTACTCTCTTCAGCTACCTTCTGTAGGAGGTCTTGTAGTTTTCTTTCTGTGTCTGCTATCAGCACTGTATCATTTGCGTACCTTATCTTGTTTAAATTGTGGCCTCCGATGACGAATCCTGGCATAACTTCTAGGGTTCTCAGAATAGTCTCGCTGTATAAGTTGAATAGATCCGGTGAAAAGTCGCATCCTTGTCTTACGCCCCTTTCAATCTTACTATAATTGCTGAATTCTTTACCTGTCCGTATGCAGGCAGTTTGCTGCCAGTAGAGATTCTTGATTACTCTTAGGTCTTTCCCAAATATGTCGAGGCTGCAAAGCATCTCCATCGATTCTTTGTGATGTATTTTGTCAAACGCCTTTGCATAATCAATAAAACATAGGTACAAGTCATTCTTCATTTGTATTGGCCTTTCAGAGAGCATCCTAATCATAAATATGGCGTTCCTTGTTCCAGCGTCTTTGACGAAACCGCACTGTTCTCGTCCAATCTCTGGCCTGACTCTGCTTCTCGCTCTATTCATCAGGACGATAAGTTTTGCTACACGGCACATTAAACTGATGGCTCTGTGGAATTCTATGAAGATCGACTTGCTAAGGTCATCTGGTATTACACCACTATTATAAATTTAATTTATTATTTCTGGAATTTTCTCTATGCCAAATTCTTCCAGGACTATCAGCATCTCTATGATTATGCCATCTGGTCCCGCTGCTTTGTTTCTGTTTAGTTTGGCTATTGCAGATTCCACTTCAGACTTTAATATTTCTGGTCCGTCCATAATTTTGTATATTATCGGTTGCTCTCTCTTGTCGTGGAAAAGATCTTTTATATATAACTTCTCATCGTTGGAGTATTTCCTCTTTCTCCAATATGATTGTTCCATCCTTGGATTTTATACATCCTGTTGAAGAGCAGGTTTCTACATTTCAGAAAAACCTTGTTTTACGACAAATAACAATAGCAAAAACACAACTGAACATTTAAATAATGAGATTGAAAATCATGATACGATACTAAAAAAATGCACTGACTGAACCTGAATATAACGAAGCACTATACCATATCAACCTAACCATCTATAATGCTCATATAAAACACCGACAATTAATAACAAAAAGACTCTTTAACCTATACCATGGAAATATCTTACTCTCCAATAACACTGACAAATACATAAACCTCTCCAGTCATACATTAACAGATGATCAGATGGAATTCCTAAATCTAGGATCAAATTGTTATCTCCAACCGAAATTTAACCTCCTCACAAAAAGACTGAAATTGAAAGTCTACACTATTCATTACGCCAATTAGAAAATGACAAATGAATAAAACTCCACCCAAATCTCAAATATCTTCTCAGGATGTAAGGTGGAAGCTCCACGCAATATTCACAACCATATTCCAACAAAACTCGCAAATACCTCTAAAGAACTAAAAAACAGCCATAATATCGTCACCCGAAAAACAGATAAATCAAACACTTAGGTAATTTTGGATAAATTAAATTACCACACAAAATTACAGCACTTCATCGATGAACGATCCAAATTCAAAAGATTGAACAAAAATCCCACTAAAATTCTTAAAACTTACGTTAATATACTCATAACATCCAACAATACCGTTGTAGGATCCATGAAAATTAAAAAATGATTGGGGTTTATCACCCTGAATATTTATACTGTAATGTGAAAATACATAAACCTAGGCACCCCTTACAGCCTATAATTTCTCAGATTCTAACACCTGTATATAAATTATCACAATTCCTTAATGATATTATCACCCAATACCTTTCTACCAATTATAGTATTAAGTGAAACCATGAATTCCTTCAAATTCTTAGATCTACTAAACAACAAAAGGCATCCTTACATCGCTTGATGTCAAAAGTCTATTTATTAATGTACCTATTGCTGAAACTATTGACATCAGAATTAACTCCGTATATAAGCATAATTCAATCCCACCCCCATCTATCAATTCCAATATACTTAAAAAAAACCTCTTACTTGCCTGAACTACTAAAATACATTTTACGGCCATCATGGCAATATTTACACACAAACTAATGGTGCAAGTATGGGAAACCCTCTTAGCCAGTGCTTCTCAAACTTTTATATGTCCTACGTTGAAAACATACTTTTTGAAAGAAGTTACCAAACTAAAAATATATGCTCGATACGTGGATGATATTTTCCTTTTAGTTGACAACAAAAACGAAATCGATAATCTTAAAATTACACTCATTTTTAATGAAATCTGTGTAAACTGTCGTTTTTAATGAGACCTGTATAAAAGAGATATTGTTGCCCAGGTACACAACATATATATACATATATATAAGAGTCATTCGACACACTCAGTTATTATATATATATATATATATATATATATATATATATATATTAAGTCATACGCCCACCTCACAGCAGAAGAAACGATCCATATATATATATGTGATACTATCTCACGCAGTGATGTTTTTCCTTCTCCCGCGGGGATACTTTCCTTTGGTTGGTTTAAAACAACGGAGAGAGAAATTGATATTGGTGATATTATTAATGTTTTATTGCGTCACGCGATGTGAGCTTAGGAAGAAAAATAATAATTTTAGTACCATCAAGTGCTTCTAAAAACACGGGAGCATAAAATTTAATTATTTTGTGAAAATAATCATTTCTCTTCTATCATGTTTTTATAAATATCGCTGCTTTCATGTTCAATATAAATTTCCCTGACTTTGGAGTTGAAATGTTGATTCCGCTAATCTGAAAACGCGTAGACAAAACAAAGTGTCAGAATGATTTGATAAGGTCACCCGAAGGCCAAGGCCACTGTTGAACACAACAGCTCCAACTCAACAAACTGCTTCCCAACTCGCTCCCCAACTCAAAAAAGTCACCCAACTGAACTTTTCATGTCGAGCATCTATTTTTAAATCAATTTCGATCCTCTCTGGGGATCTGGACGGCTCACAATCTTTGGCCAATGAAAATCGGTCTCCGCCCACTCGATTTGCGGATGTCTAAGCTCGACCAATGAGATTATGCCAACTCATATCGAACTGAATTCAGGTAGGGTCATTTCGGAATCCAGCTCGGGTCATTTCGGACTCCGGGTGACCTTATCAAATCATTCTGACACTTGTTTTGTCTACGCGTTTTCAGATTAGCGAAATTAACATTTCAAATCTAAAGGAAATCCATATTGAACATGAAAAGAGGCGAAAATCATGAAAGACGAGAAATGTATATTTATCCAAAATTTTATGCTCCCGTGTTTTTAGAAGCATTTGATGGTACTAAAATTATTATTTTTTCCTAAGCTCACATAAATAAATGACGCAATAAAACATAAATAATATCACCAATATCACTTTCTCTCTCCGTTGTTTTAAACCAACCAAAGGGAAGTATCCCTCTGGGAGAAGGGAAAGCATCACCGTGGGAAAGAGTGTCACCTCGGCGTTGATAATGACTTCGAAAACTTTGCCGAAGATCGGAAGGAGACTGATAGGGCGGTAATTAGCGGGGTCTGAGGGTTCGCCAGTATTCTTAAATATAGGAACTACAGAGGAGGACTTCCAACAGGCAGGAAAGCAGGAAGCAGATAATCAGAAGTTATAGATATTAGAGAGGACAGAGGAGAGTTCTGGGGCACATTGCTTTAGGACTATGATTGGGATTCCGTCCCCACCGCTCGCTTTGTGAGGTTCAAGTTTTGAGATTTTCTTAGAAACCTGCTAGCCTTAGTTCTAGGTGGGAAGTCGAGTGTAGATACTCCTGATGAGTCCAGTGTCGAATTGGTGGAGAATCTACGAGCAAAGCATTCAGCCTTGTCCGCTGGGGAGGTGAGAACCTCAAATTCATTGATTAGTGAGGGTATTGAAGTCTTGGTAAAACTATAGTTTTTAGTCTCAAACATTAGTAGATCTTCTTAGAAGACTCATTTTTCCGAGATCGGAAATAGATACCCCCGATATTCTATTGAATCTGATCAAAAACCGTATTCAGCCATCAATATGGCTCATTTACTCCACTTTTACTCCCGATGGGTACAATAAGTTTTCATGGACTTACTTAGGTTAGTTTATCCTTGGATAGCTTATTTGACTCCTGTATTGAAAATCGATACCCCGATATTCTATCGGGTCTGATCAAATCAGGTTTACGGCAGTTTTGTTTTGGTTTTTGCTTCGGGTTTTTCTCTAAGTAGGTATAATTGTAGTTATTAGTCTCAGCCATTATACCATTTACTCAGAAGACTAATTTAGTCTTCAAAATTCAGTTTTCGACAAAAAAAAACTTATTTGATATCGATACCATGGAAATCAAAATTTGACTTACATCCACTCATTTTTCTTTCAATCTACGGTTGCATTTTGACTGAAAACAACTATTGCTTTTTAGTCTTTCGTGCCAACGTCCAAAGAGTTTCAGCTCCAGGACTATGGATTAGTTTAAAGGCTTTCATTACACCCGAACAACGCCGGGATATACTGCTAGTATATATATATATATATATATATATATATATATATATATATACTACTTTTACTCACATCTTTACAACCTGCTTTCTACAATGGCTGCTATTACCTGCTTTCTTCTCCTTGCTTTCCCTCTCACATGTTCACTTCTTTCTTTCACCTGCACATTTTTATTTCTTTTCACATGATTTCACTCCTATAATTCCGTTCTTTTCCGTTTTTGCACACCTCTATGTTTTTTCCAAGAACTTCATTTCTTCGATTCCCAACTTCTTAACTTACACTCCCTGAAGCCCACTTACTTTTCTTCTTTAAATTTCATTTTCGTCTTTCACCCACATTTCATCGTATCGTTCGTCTGCTTTCTAAGGAGACTATTTTTTTCGGCATCTTTTTGATGATATTCTTTACAATATTTTTTTCTGTTTTGAATCATTTACATTTTCTTAGGCCTCTTTCTTTCAAATTGTTTATTTTGCTTTTGTTTTACTTTTCTGTCTTATTTGTTATTTCTTTCTGTTGTTATTAAATCGTATTCTTTATTTTTAATATCGGCTGTCAATCAATATGACTACGATTTTTGTAATGATTGTATCTTGTGTGCACGAGGCAATAAAATCATTTTTCTTATTTATCATTACATACAATATATTCGTTCAGACAGTTATTTATAAGCGCCCATACAAAATAATAGACAAATTTCTTTTATATATCTTTACATTTTCTACTTGTTTGCAAAATTTTAGTTAGGTTTTGTTTTTTTTTTAAAAAAAGAAAGAGTTTTTGTTTAGAACTTAAAGATAAGCAACAATTGAATTCGACATTCGTAAATTTTCAAAACAAATTTGCTTTGAGCAAAATATAAAGGGTTGAAAAATATCATTTCAGCGCTACCCTCTCATCCTTTCTCTGTTTTTGTGCTTATTCGTGTGTGTGCGTGAATGTATATATGCAGGAATTCGCATATACGTATATGTATACGCATGTATGCGAGCAGGTCTATGCGTGTTTTTAAAGGGTTGGAAATTGAAATGATATCAAAGTTAAAGAAGTGGGCTGCAACAGAAAACTCACATACAGTGAGTAAAAAACATCATTATATTTGAATTTACAAACAATCAGTTAGTTAAGTGCCATGCGTAATACACGCTTGTGCGATCATGTCTCGAAAGAAACATGACTGACTGGACAGAAGATTATCCCGCAGTAGGTTGCCATTACTTTATGTGGTAGACTGGTTGCCAGTCAAGGCCAAAGAATCCAATCTGTCTTGTTATTTAACCCATAACTGGAGGGGTCCCAGATTTCTGATCCCGAACCTATATCCTCTGCACCATAACGCACATCCAACAGTACGTTCCCCAATAACGTTATTTAGTTCATAGGTATTATCCCCCCCACACACACTCGCGCACTGCAGATTGGTGGCTTGCATCTAAATATAATGTCGTTTCCTTATCAGTTGGAGAATTCGATTAATTCAAAAGTATCTGAGCACACCACAGAAGAAAGATAGTGATCGTTCCTAAGGAACTGGATCGATATAGTATTGACGTTGGGACAATATCTGTGACTTGCTGGGAAAGGGCTGGTCAAAGAGAGAAAATCGGAAGCAAATACACCTTCTTTTGGAATAGCAAGAGAGTTGAAGGCTACAGTCGACACGCACAGCACTAAGTATTTATATAAACCTCTCAAACAGGCATTCTGATCAAAAACCTTAACTGTAACTCAAGTGAAATCAAAAGATAGAAATGCGCTATACACTAAATTTAAGGATTTATCAAGTTTGGAGAACTTTCCTGATTTATTGAATATAGAACCAGATGTTGATATTATAGAAATCCCCCGCTTCAGAGGAAAAAACACAGTTTTAATTTTTAGATGACACTTTTTTTATAGGTAAAATTCTAGAGATTAATTAATTAAAAAAAGTTTAAGCTTGTATAAACCACGAAAGATGTTTGGTGTTCCAGTTGAAATCTTTGACATTTTTGTTGTGTATCAGGTTATGTACATTTTCTTTTTACATTGAGATTCACCCTATGCAAGGCTCGAGGGACACTCGTGGGTGAGGGATATATTAAGAGGCAGTTTATACTGATAAGAGGGTAAGTTAGCGGTTGACCCTAGACTTGAACAGGTTATGATTGTAGTGATCGGGGAAACATCAGCATGGAAGTTGGTTCCACAGAGCAGTGGTTCGCAGGAAGAAGTTCTTCGGGTAGAACTTACTTCTCACTCGTGAAATACGTAGAGAATGGGAGCGGTTTTTTACAATGTAAGTGGCATGGCAGGTCCTCGCCATGAAATTTTGGATTAGTAGAACCAAGGAATGTACTTCTTTCCATTTTTTCCATGGAAATAACGATAGAGCAGTAAGAAGCTTGCCACATCCCGCCTACGAGAGAGGAATTGGAAAATAATTTGTCACCCACAATGACTCGAAGACGCTTCTGAACTCGAGACTGGAAAGTAAAGACTTAGCATCTCTCGCCAAAATATGACACCAGTACTCTATTCTCGGTCTGATATAGCTCTTATAAAGGTAGAAGATAAAATGAAGAGTCAACGCACTTACTCGAGCGGTATAGGGACCCGAATATCTTTAGCAATGAATCGTATGTACGTGTTTCACTTGAGATTAGGTGTGCGATAAGGCCCAATAATTTCCCAAGGCACAGAGCCTCCATGAGAAGGCATCCGTTCAATATGACTGTTCGAGGTCTGATCAGCAATGATGGAATGTAACTAATTTGATTTTCGAGCCATTGAATGTAACCAGCCAGTTTTAGAGGTGCATCCCTATATAGTGGTATCATCGTTATAAGTAATTACAAATGATCTAAGTATCTTTGTTGATCTTCTATCAACTGGTTTAAGCACGTGTTTTTTTGTTGTTGTTTTTTTGGCTTGGGAACAACTTTAATAGTAAGTCATGATTTTGCTTTGGTTTTCATTTTAATTTTTTGTTGTGGCTAATTTTAAAAGTTTCATCGTTATTTGAACGAGTGTTTTTTTGTCTTGTATTTTTTTCAAAGAAATTTATTTACTGGAGGATAATTTCTTTTTTTTTTTAATTCCTCTGTTAAATTCCTTGGTCGTCTTCTTTGCTCGGCCATTGTATAGTTAGTTGACTCCCACCCACCTCCCGCATACATAGCACGTAGCATCCAAAAAGATAAAATAATTCTTCTATCAACTGGTTTAAGCACGTGTTTTTTGGGGGTTGGGAACAACTTTAATAGTAAGTCATGATTTTGCTTTGATTTTCATTTTAACTTTTTGTTGTGGCTAATTTTAAAAGTTTCATAGTTATTTGAACGAGTGCTTTTTGTCTTGTATTTTTTTCAAAGAAATTTATTTACTGGACTTTAAGTAAGTTAAAACTTAGTTAACTCAACGCCCCTACTTTTTATTTTTTTATTTTTTATTTTTTTTTCAATTGGAGTAGATAGATCTATCTATCGCCCGGTTCACACTCCACCCACGTCTATTGTACAGGTGTAGAGGCTCATCCCTTGTTCCCTGTTTAGGATGTGGTTTCCGGATTTCTCTTTTCTAAATCTTTTCACTCTTGCGTATCCCCCTGCACATCAGTGGCGTTACCGCCTTGCTCGGGGTGATATGATTAAAAAAAAAATCAAAAAGAGGGTTGGTCAGAGAAATGACCCTAGGGTACGCCTGTGTTAACTTCTTAAATACCTTCATGGACCTATCTATTAGGAAATACCTTATCCTTCCAATGAGTCCATACCTGAAGAGCTTGAGCAGTAAACATGTGTGCCACACCTTGTAAAAGGCCTTCGAAACAGGTAATGTAATGATCCTCGAGATGTGATTATCATCAAGAGCCTCACTAATTCTGTAATTGGGAAATAAACAGTAGATCGGGTCGATCGAAATCCGTACTGCTTCTCGCTCAAGAGATTGTTCTTATTTAGGTACTCAACGACCTTTCTTGTTTATTATAGCCCCAGAAAAGCTTACTGATGATACTCAGGAGACTGATGGGTCTATACTGGAAGGGGGGAAGATAGCTCACTCGCGTACTTGAAGTCCAAGCATAAGCTTAGGAATGATTTCTTTTTTGAGCATAACTTTGCTATGATCGGGGATAATTCCGGATTGATATTCTTCAGAACAATCACTGGAATTTTGTCTAAGCCAGTGGCTTTCTTAGATTCAAGGCTTTTGACAAGTTTTTAGACTTCCTTTGCTGTAATGAAAATGCATAAACAATAGAAATGATGCATAACGAATGGAGGGATTGTATTATTATACCACTTTACAAAGTTAAGGACATACGTATTGAATGTGATGACTACAACGAGATCACTTTGTTGAATAATGTTCGCTTCTATTGTTTTATATGGCTTCAAAGAATAACGTTGTTTGCAATGGTAAAGGCAGTGGAATTGATGCTCTACAAGTAGGAATGAAAAAATGGCGTTTGAGGGTTAAAATATAAATAAACAATAAAGTAAAACATGATTTGGCAAATTCAACTGTGGCTTTAGGATCGTACGAATCATAAACTAGAAACTGGTAGAAGGAAACGAGAAGTGATGTTTATAGCTAATAAAGTAAGATCAATGTATTTTCAAATACATTTATCAGAGTGAAGTGCCTTTTCCGCAAGAACGAGATTAGTGTACTGATAGAGAGTAGTTGAATAAATATTTTTTTATTAACTCCACTATTTTGGTCACAAGTTTGTTTGAAAATATTTAATACGACGTTTGAAATCTGAAAAGATCGAAATTAGTCTGAAGCTGAAGACAAAAGGAAAACAAGATGTCTGCAGTTTTTATAATTATCATTATTTTGAATCTCCGACGAGGAATCTTCTTCAGCAAGAAAGCTAGCTGGTTAATTAACGGGAATATGGAAATAATAAAATTTAAACTATAGTCATTGTGAATTGTCATTTTGTGGGGCCTGACTAGGTAAAATGAAGGCATTAATTATTGTTAGCGAAAATGATTCCCCATTTCGCTTGGCAGTCATTTTCCTTGAGGGGTGGAAGCGGATCAGGTTCGAACACACCCACATTTCGCCGAACACACAGACACAGTGAATATAGAGAGAACCCTCAGATGTCATTTTTATGAGTCACATTTTGTAGACTTATTTCTTCTCTTCACATTGAATTTTGTTAAACTTTCAGAACGCTTTTATTTCGTTTATCAAAGAACTTTTCACCCCCTCAAACCAACCAGCAGTGTTCGATCGTAACCAGCAACCAGAAGTAAAGAGTTACCATGCTCTGTGGTCGATCGATTTTATTGAGTTTCTCTAGGGTCATAATTACAGAATTTGGGCCCAACTACTGACGATCACCGTCAACAGATTAGGTGAAACAAGGAAAGGCTTAATATCTGTTCAAGTAAAGCGGGACAGAGAAAGTTATCCGTCTTGTTGGCACATTTTCCCGGTCATGAAGTAGTCGACTGATAGTGACGAATTACCAAACAACCCACTTATATCTAGTGCAGTAAATCAACCAGTTGTAATTGGGCAAGAAGCTGATCATATCTCTTTGCTAATTTACGTTTTCTGCCACATAAACTGATGCGAAAAGATAAAGTTTGCAATTTTAGTTTAACACAAAATTACCTGCATAGAATATTCAATGAGAATCGAACTTACACGCCGCGTCACAATGTTACAAAGTCCAAGAAATTGAGACACAAGGAAAATAGATACGAAAAAAACAGATAATTAATCCATTTTCTGTAAAATTCAAAGACTTTAAATGTCAATGATTACATTTTTTCTTTTTTCTTTTTTTTAGTCCAAATAAATGCATGGCATTTAGACAGGAGGCCAGACAAACGCCAAATGAAGCAAACTTTTGAAGTTTTCCTTTTCAGGTGCTTAACCTTTGATAATATTCCTCTGACTTTTGTTTGGAGCAAAGTTAATCCGATCTAAAATGCCTACGTCTTATCTGATATTATTTTATCCTCTTGAGCATACGTGTTTCTGCACACACACACACACACACACACACACACACACACACACACACACACACATATATATATATATATATATATATATATATATATATGAAATCCGTTACAAAATGGATTAACTCCGACATATTTTTTATATATTTATTTAAGCTTTTTAATGGACACACGTATTTGAGTAATGTTCTGTTTTTGTTCTTTTCTTATGTTTTTCTTATTTTTTTGTTGTTGTTGTTGTTGTTGTTGTTATAATTAAACAGTACATCTAAACTTATTTATTAATGGAACTTTGTCTCTCTCTGTGTGTTTGTGTCTGTGTGTCCGTTACCTATAAACTCCAAAACGGCTGAACTGATTTTTTTGAAAATTTACACAGTTCTACTATAAGCGTCTGCGAGTGTTCTTAGCTAGGTTTTGTGTCTAGGTACCCACGATAAATATCGAAAATGGATAATCGAAAAAATCGGGTTATAGAAGGAGTGGTCCGACTTTAATCAAATTTGATACACTCAAAGAAAAAGACATAAGAAACGATATTCAAAAGTTTCAAGGTTGCAGTTCTTACAATAGTGCAGAAAATCGATAATATATATATATATATATATATATATATATATATATATATATATATATATATATATAAAAGGCAAGATGTTTATTTTAGTTTTTGCTTCGGGTTTGGCTCTAATTAAGTATAATTGTAGTTCTTAGTCTCAGCCATGATTTAAAATTACTTGGATTAATTTTGATTAATTCCGAAAGATCTTCTAATATATATATATATATATATATATATATATAAGCCTGTTTCACAACTCATCACTGTGGTTAGACATCCACTTACTTCTAGACGGGATCAAAACTCGACTGATTTGTTGTCAATCGGAGCGCCTACCCCTAAACTATCAGTGAATTTCTGATAGAGGTGGAAATTTTAGCGTGTTACTTATACGTGTTGTATACACACGCCAGAATTGGTCAAAATTTTTTTCAAATTAATATCTTTTTTTTTTTTCATCACATCACCCCAAGCAAGGCAGTAAGGCCACTGGTGTGCAGGGGGCTACGTGAGTGAATAGATTGGAAAAGAGAAAGCTGGAAACCACGTCCTAAACAGGGAAAAAGGGATGAGCCTCTACACCTGTTCAATAGACGTGGGTGGAGTGTGAACCGGGCGATAGTTCAGTCTATCTACTCCAATCTCGACAGGCTGGATCTTTTATTAATTTATATTATTTGAAACCATTATTGGTAAGGTTGACAATCGTTGCAGAATGTGAAAATTCGCTGTCTTCCATGAAGGCATGTTACCATAAAGCTGAATAACCCCCAAAAAACATTTTGTCAGAAATAACAATAAATGTTCTTTTATTGCCAATGTTTCCACTATCATTTTTATTGTCCTGCGAACTCTGTTCAGCTCTTTCCAATGTTATGTTCGCATCATTCAGTAATTTACCGTATTTGCTCATTTAAAACGATATCTTTCTAAGGAGCCATTGCAATATTTATATATTCTACATAAATAATAAACTTAAATAACTATACTGTTATACATATATATATATATATATATATATATATATATATATATATATATTCATTTGAAATATGTTAAGCAGTATTCGAACTGTCTAATCAAATCTGACACTACTGAATTTTACAAATATTTTTTTAATAAAAAGCGAATATTAATAAAAAGTTTTGTAATTTACATACTATTTAATAAAAAG